>JAODJU010000062.1:31990397-32008316 GCA_026776725.1 Gnathonemus echidnorhynchus | reverse complement strand
AGTTACAGAAACAAACAAACAGGTAGTTTTTGGTAACCAGTGGCTGGTCAAAGACAGAGGAGCCAGCATGGGGACAGGGGACTGGGGACAGAGGGCAGGGGACTAGGGGGAGAGGGCCGGGAGCAGGGGGCAGAGGGCAGGGAGCAGGGGACAGGGGGGAGAGGACAGGGGACAAATGCAGGCAAGCTGAAGGAAAGCATTGTTGCTAACAACATTTAACATACAATTAATACATCTACTGGGAAGTAACAACCACATTTCCATTTAGACCTTTCAGAATCTCCCCCAGAGCCGTCTTCCCAGCAGACCCGCCCAGAGCACCCAGGTGACTGAGTGCGTGGCTCCAGTGGTGCTGGTTTTCCTGGGGGAGGGGCTCAGATAAACATGATCACTTTTTTAAATTCCCCATTATCCCCATGAGCTACATCTGGCTGAGTGGCTGGATCAAGAACAGAATCGATATGCTTGAAGTGGAAATAAAAGTCTCCCAAAGCATGACTGAAGCGTCTCTGGCTCTCGCCTTGATGCTCGAGAAAACGCTGCGAGTGAGAACTGGCCTCGGTGCTCATGCGGCGTTTACCTTCCAGTGCACCGAGAGCCTGGCAGACACCTGGGAAGCAGGAAATGCCTCCTTCTGAGCGACAGGCTTCACCGTAACATGCGGCTCTGCTGTTTCTCCTGCGCTCCGCATTCACAGCGGATCAGCGTCCAGTAGCATCCTACCATCTCTGCTCACCCCCCACTAAGGCTTTAGACAAGTTTTCCACAAGTTTTGAACACTCCCCTCCCCCTCGAACTCGCTGCATTTTCAGGCAGCTCCAGGGTTTAACACACTTATCACAGACAAGGCCGCCACTGTCCATTGATGCATGCAGGGGATTACTGGAGTTAATTCTGATGTCTTACAGCATGAAGACAGAAAGGATACAGGCAGAATTACACCATTCTCCACTCAAAGTATTTTAAAGAAGATTTCATTCAGTAAATAGGTGCCTTTCTGAAATGCAGGGGAAGGACAGGGTGTTTGTGTATGAAACTACTCAGTCTGCCAAACACCATTTTTCATGTAGGGGCTTTCCTGACAGTGCTACTTAGAACGAAAACTGATTTAAAACTGAGAGAACATGTGCCCTGTGCACAGAGAGAGTGGGGATCACAATCGAACCTGCAGCCCTGCACTGGCGCCATCCCAGTGAGTAACAGCCACTTTAACACTGAGAGAACATGTGCCCTGTGCACAGAGAGAGTGGGGATCACAATCGAATCTGCAGCCCTGCACTGGCGCCATCCCAGTGAGTAACAGCCACTTTAGCACTGAGAGAACATGTGCACTGTGCACAGAGAGAGTGGGGATCACAATCGAACCTGCAGCCCTGCACTGGCGCCACCCCAGTGAGTAACAGCCACTTTAGCACTGAGAGAACATGTGCACTGTGCAGAGAGAGTGGTTTCTGCTTGAGTAGTATGGGAAGGTGAACCCTTCACCATGCATGTGCCATCAGCATAGCTGCCATCTGCTGTCCCAGAAACATGGAAGCAGCACCAGGGCCGTTGTGCTGCCAGAGAGACTCTGCCAAGCTTCACTGTCACTGGATACCACAGGACGAGGCCCCCAGCTGCTCACAGAGCAGCATCATGCAATCACTGCGAGCAGATGTGCAGCTAATCAGCACAAGTCTGCATTATGCTTGCGCAGGCTCCCAGTGACGGTCACGCGTCAGCTGTGCTTGCTGCCTCTCTGCAGATCCCTCGGCCCCTAATGGCAGAGTCCCCACCTTCAGAAGAAGCACCTTTCTCTGGATCTTTAACCAGATGAGAGGTTCTGGCATTTTAAATGGATCGGTTTGTTTATGTTGCTGATCCTACATAAATTTCCTTCAGGGGCAGAAATAAGCTTGAAAAGTGAGACGCATTAACTGGCTCACCATCATTCTTGCGATACTTCTGTCCTGAAAAAATTGACAACGCAGCCCTTGGGCCCACAGTACAGCACGTACTCAGTCATGGCTATAAAAAGTTATGGGACATAGGAATTACAGGAAAAATATATAGAGAGCATAGCTCTGCTTAATTCAAGACTACTAGAAGCCAAACACGGGCACTGCTTCAAAGCATATGTGCATTTCATGTACTGTAATGAAAGCCAGTGCTTTAACAGAAGCTTGCACACTAACAATTTTACATGGCATTAGAGAGATGCTTTTGAACTAAAAAATACTCCATTGCAGGCGATAACTGTGGCTCTTTTACAAAGTGGATCTGTGCAGTGAATCAGCAGTGAATTACTTGGCAGGATGCTTTTGGACATAATTACATTTCAAACTTTCGCCCTTTACGTTAAATACTGTTGTTCACTTAAAAAAAAAAAAACTACTGAGTCTAACTTATGCCCAACAGTATCCCCAAAAACAAAAGAATTTTGTAAAATATGATATTTAAGAAACTAAAGTAGATTATTCCAGATGAGAAGCTCATGGTAACAAGTCGTCTGCTTTTCCAGTTTTGGCAAAAAGCGAGGTTCTCTGTTTTGCAGTGACCCTGGATGCCTTTGTTCTCCCTGCCAGCCATCATGTCAGCATTTGATTCCCAATCAGCCTCACATGGCAACTACAGAGCTGCTGGGTCTGGAAGGAATCGACAGAAACGAGACGATGGCGTGCGGCTTCTGTGTCGGCCGACAGCCAGAATCATCACCCTCATTAGGACATTATTCACCACTTTGTAGAGAATGCACTTGGAGAGTTGGCTATTTGCCGGAGTAGTCCACACTGTCCAAAACACAAGAACAAAAGTAAACAAAGGGATAACGCACGGGCCTGTAGGAACCTCTATGGCAGGGGTGTCAAACTGCAGTCCTGGGGGGGCGGAGCCCTGTGTAGCTTAGTTCTTTCCCTGTTCCACCACAAATGATTCAGCTCAAGAGCTGTGTGGTAATCAGCACAAGGAGTTGAATCAGGTGTGTTAAATGAGGGGAAACCCAAAAAAGTGCAGGGTTCTGGCCCCCCAGGACTGGAGTCTGACACCTGTCCTCTATGGTCTCTCTTATCAGACATATCGTCACTGCAATGGCAGAGTATGAGAACTCAGGGTCCACACCCACCAGCGGGAGCCAGGGCATGAAAAACTACAGTGATCAAAGTGCCAACTGGGGGCAGATTGACTGCAGTGGAACTAAAGCACTGCACACACTCACTTTGTGTTTGTTATGAAGTAAAAGTCCAAAAAACAGGCCCAAAGATAATTAGAAATGGCCACACAATAACCAGACATGCATGGTGACTAAAATTATGAAATCTTAATTATGTTGTCATGGAGATGCATATGTTGTAATGTCATTATTATTGACGAGACGCAATTGTCTGCTTTGCCACTGTCAGGAGGCATTCCCATCATCATCATCATCTCTTCTCTTCACCTTCACTCGATATCCACTAAGCCAACCATAAAGCATCCAGCACCTGTGACCATTACATCAAGAAAATTAAAAGCATGGAACCAAGTACACCTCCATATATCACGTCAAGCGAGCCTGCCCAGGCCTCCTGACCCTCAGTAGATCGAGACGTACCAGCGCAGGCCTCCTGACCCTCAGTAGATCGGGACGTACCAGCGCAGGCCTCCTGACCCTCAGTAGATCGGGACGTACCTGCATCTCTGCAGTTCAGATTCAGAGCGCAGAGAGCATAGGCAAAAAAATCAATGTTGTCTCCAGCTGAGAAGGGACTCGTTCAAAGGCTAAATACTTAATTCAGGCCGGCAGGAGTCTTTAGTGTGAACATTATAATCATCATTATCATCATACCAGATTTATTTAAACCTGAGCTGGGCACTTTGATTTGAACATCTGTAAGAATATAGTCCACATGAAATCAAGGTGAAGCGTGAGGTGAACCCAAGCATAATAATTCATGTTCATTAGCACACAAATGGGTTGCCAAACTGAACAACATGTACACCACAGGGAGAGGGACAGTGAACATCTCAGTTTGCTGTGCCCTAAAAAGTGCTTAGAAAGGTTACCATCCATTACACAGCAACAACGAAATGATGGAACTAATGTATGCTAGTCAGAAGAGGGCTACTCGGACCAAGCCCTGCGCCAGGCCTGAGGGTGGTACTCGAAGGCAAGTGCCTGAGGGCCAGGCCACCCATGTGACCCAGGCAAGCTGACCAACCACAAGACAAAAGGTGGGGGTCCAACTGGGCAGCAGACATCAGATGGAAGAACCCAGAGGCATTAAACCTTGTCAGCCTCTGAGAGGAGTCAGCTGACACACTTTGGGCATCTTATAAGGATTCCAGCTGGACAACTGCCAGAGGAGCTGTGAAATGGACATGGCCTGCTGGGCGGAGACTCCAGGGACGATCCCAGACACGCTGGAGGTATTCCATCTCTGCTTAGGAATTTCTTGGAATCCTCCAGAGAAAAAGACGTTTGGGCTGAGCTGCTCGGTTGGCTGCCATGGTGACCCTCAACAGGAAAGTGATGATGACGATAATGATGATAAATATTATACCCAAGTCAGAAATTATATGGGAGGCTAAAACCGCTGGATTTTTCCTCTGAAGAAAGATACAAGACACTGCAATAAAATATTATTTCAATAGAAGGAGCTACGGCAATCAAATAATAAATATTTAGAGTCACCTTGACACTTTCTACATATTATTTATATTTTCCACAGTGATCTCTGTTCACATCAAAAAGGACTAAAAATCAGTTGAGTTTGGGCTGCCAGTCGTCACGAGAAAATCAAATCTGGACCGATATGCGCTCATTCAAGCTTTGGACGAGTGGAAAAAACAGCAGGGGGGCAAAAATGGGAAGCTTATTTAAGTCAGTCACCTCATCTGGGGCATGGTGGCCGGGAGCCTGCAGCTGCGACACAGAAGCATCGTTAATGACGGATGCTGATATTTCTTGCCAATCAAAGAGCCACAATGAACTTAGGCTTTATCAGCCTTAAAATGAACTGCTTCATTAAAAACAGGAATGGCCTGGAGATCTGCGCAGATGGTGCCTCAAGCAACAGTAGCGAGGTTATCGAGGAGGATCCTGAGCAAGGCGCCTCCCAGAGGCAGAGACAAGGATTGCAGTCAGCAGGCTAGAGCTGCCTCCAGGCAGCTGATAATCCCAGCCCTGCCAGGTACCTTCTGAGAAATTGCAGACAGTCAGCTTTCCTCCCCCAAACAGAGGTTTGGGGCTCATCTCAATGCTTAAGGAACTTCATACATCACACCATACCCTGGCTTTTGAAAAATGCCCTTTTCTGTGCTGTAAATCGCAGTTTGGTACGACACACGCCGCTACTGGGACTGTCACCTACTCTCCTTCAGTCAGCACTTTGCACGTCTGGCTTGGTCTGGAAATTCACAAACAGATGTCAGTGTATCACATGCAGGAATCCATATATGCCATGGAGTGGCTGTCTTCTTCTTCAAGCTTGTCTTTTGTGTATTTATGTGCCACACGCCATGCTGGTCAAGATCATGTGGTTGCTTTTTGTCATTCTCTGCTGTCGCCACACAAGGGCTTCAAACACCCAGGTCAAGGGCCAAGCTCATTTTCAGATTTGGACCATTTCATTGATCACTCTCACCAGAAGTGGCCCTTTTTATAAGTCGTGTTGGACCGCAGAGTTGCCTGTCCTCAAATCCAGGAGCAGCTGTCTGCAGTTCAAATGCATCCTTCATCTCAGGAAGTTGTCAAATACGTAACAACCCTGAAGTATCTGTTAGTAATGATATGTGTAGCTGCCTAAAAATTCTGTTTTCGGTGCAATGAGAAATGGCTGAAATCTCCACATGGAGTAGCAGGAGGCCGGCCGGCCCATACTGTGTCCTTAGCACGTGACAATTATTATTCAGCCGTCTTGCTGCATTATCTGGCATCTTCACGTCGAACTGAGGGATGTTATTATGATCACGCTGCCATTTTCACCGCAAATTACAATAAATTTGTTTGTATACCAATGCAGTAATTTAAGCTGTCATGGCTGACTGCACAATATCATGTCTTTAACCTCTTTGAAGCTCAGGGGACAGATACAACATACATAGACTCAGATTATGCAGCATATGTGTGGCGCAGAGGGTTAGGGTGTCGTGCCTGTAAAGGTCACTGATTCAAATCCGAGAGTCAGTGTGATGATAACCCCCAACTGCTCAAGGGACTGGATCTCCCTGCTTTCTCAGCAAAAAAATACTTCACGTTTGATAAATAATTGAAAAAAAATGTGTATCCGGACTTGTCCTCCTGACCTATTTGCTGTAGGCGATGCCTCTGATACCAGGGGCCACTTTTTGTTAAAGTAGAGGGCATGTTTTTCCCACGCAGACGCAGCCCTCGACATCTCAGGGTATGAAGAAGCCCCTTGTCCCCCACCCACTGTGGAGGTCAAGGGAATCTGCAAGAACCTTGACAAGGTCTGAAACATCAAGGCCACTGGGTTCCGGTTCCTTGGTTCCGGGATGAGGACATGTGGTCCGACGGCTGAGGATTCCTGGGCCTCAGGGGAATTCAGCTTCAAGTTCCCCAGTGAGGTTACAGATGGATTTAAAGAGGACATGAACTTCTAGAAATGAGTTTCTGTTACTTATTGGCTAGGCAGAGAACAGCATTCTTTGGCGTGGAGCGGCTGACTCTCCTGCTGGTTCACCAGACAGACAAGGATGATGGTGTACATTCTGCTTAAGCCATAGACAGGAAATATCAATGGGAAATGAGCACTGAGGAACAAAGAATCCATCATGAGCCACACACACCACAGCTGCAATCAGCCCAAAGAGGGCTTTTCTATTGGTGGGAGGGGGGATGTAAGTGGGGAGCTGAACGCTTCCTGGATGCCGCTCCACTCTCTGCATGTGCCCATTCTGCCAGGGTGTTGGATGGGACCAGGATGGAGGAATCAATCAAGCAAGGAGAGGCTATGGGAGTCCTGAGTGACAGGCTTCTTCTTCAGCAGACATTTCAAGTCATCAGAGACAAAACACCAAGATAAGGAATCCACGCAGAGCACAAACTCGCCTTTCACACAACGGATTCTGTAACTTCAGTGTCTCTGTTTAAGAAGGCAGCCAAACAGATAATGCCCTCAGCACTCGCACACTGACACTGACCCACTATACGCACAAAAATAGGAAAGAGTGAATAATCTTCTAGGAAATTTAGATTATTTCTTGGCAAACTCCCCATATTACTTCATCTTACAGTCCTTTGCGTTTGAGCTGGAAAGTTTAACTTTGCAATGAATCATATCCTTTTACGGATTTCCTGTCAAAGCCAGATAAAACTAAACACTAATAGTTGCCTTTGAAAAACAGAATGCCGTCTTCCGTTGGGGGAAACCAGCCTGTCGATGACTGTGAGCTTCAGCGTCATACAGTGTCACTGGTACAAGCATGAGGGGGAAATGGCCCAGCACAAGACACCTAATGGAAGATCGAGCTAGATGCATTTTTAAACAGATAAAGGACCCCCCCCCCCCCCCCAGCTGTGCTCAGGGACATGCGATCACGTGAAGGAGGTGCTCTCTGATACGGGGAAAACAGCAGGGGTGGGTCTTTGCCCACATCACTGCCTGGCACTGCTCAAATGAGGGCATTGGTGCCTCACACCTGAGGGTGGCAGGTTGGTATCTCAGGCCTGGTCTGGGAGCCTCACACCTCAGGGTGGCAGGTTGATATCTCAGGCCTGCTCTGGGTGCCTCACACCTCAGAGTGGCAGGTTGGTATCTCAGGCCTGCTCTGGGAGCCTCACACCTCAGGGTGGCAGGTTGGTATCTCAGGCCTGCTCTGGGTGATTCACACCTCAGGGTGGCAGGTTGATATCTCAGGCCTGGTCTGGATGCCTCACACCTCAGAGTGGCAGGTTGGTATCTCAGGCCTGCTCTGTGTACAGTCTGTTTTCCCAACATGCCATGACTTTATTCCAGCACTCCAAAGACACGCACAGTCAGGCTGATTGCTGTCTCTGCCCTAAGTGCACGTGCCCCGCATTTATAACAGCAAAACAACATCCCAAGGAGAATTCACATGTGATCTGTAGTGTTTTAACAATGCAGTTTCAGTTCAGTGTTGCACTGAAGCTACTGATAAAAGACACGAGGCCTGTGCTGCAAGGTGACCCTGACCAGGAAAAGTACTGTAAAATGGGTGGGTGGGTGGATTGTTGTCCAGGCCAATGGGTTAAGAAAGTTGAGTCTGTCAGTTTCCTTCTTTGTGCTCGTTTCTGCAGAAAAAGGGCCTTGATATCATCAGAGCCAATTAATTTCACTGTGCTTTTCACGTTACCAGGCAACACAATAGACCAGACAAGTAGGTCTTTATTCTAGTCCTCATCACAAGCCGCCCTCAAATCCATCCCAGCTCCTAAATTGCAGCTTTAAAACGTGAAATTTACATCAATATAGCAGCAAATTTGAAGCACATGTAGAATTTATTCAATGTTTTTAATCACCCCATGTTTAAAGCACAGATGTCGACATTAACGCCATCTCTGGTGATATCAGTCTGCCGTCGTTCAGTAAGATAATTACAATCATCAAGTCCTCAGGGCAGGAGCACATAAGTGACTATTTAAATCTGAAAAAAGACACCTGTATTTCACTCAAAATTTATTAGTTTTATTATAATATCAGATTAGATTCCTCTACTTCGCACAGTGATTTTCTTTGTTTTTACTTTGTTCTGAACAATGTTTTCATTCTGCATTAATATAACTACTTGTCCAGGACGGTGTCATGGTGAGTCCAGAGCCCAGCCCAAGCAGCCCTGAGCATTGGCATCACAGGACACTGGGTGGGATGCCAGTCCATCATAGGGCAAAGGGTAGGAGACAACCTGGTCGAGATGCCAGTCCATCACAGGGCACAGGGCAGGGGACAGCCTGGTCGAGATGCCAGTCCATCATAGGGCAAAGGGTAGGAGACAGCCTGGTCGAGATGCCAGTCCATCACAGGGCACAGGGTAGGAGAGATTCAATCCTGAGAATGGCAGGGGTTACACTACTACCTGTTCTGGCCCATCTCTGTCTGGCCAGCAGATGTCACTGTTGTGCCCTTTCATTGGTGTCTACCCAAACTATTTTCAATCCATTGTTAAGTGTTTATTGTTATGGCCAACCTGCTCCGCATGTACTTACAGCAGCGTTTATACGTGCCCCTCTGTCCTGTGTTCACCAGTCCTGGCATTGTCGTTAGTCACTAGTCCGTGCTCCTTGTAGGTCCTCGTGAGGACCTACTCCCGTCTGTAGCTTGACTAATAGACCGCTTCGGGGATATCTGTCACAATACTGCTGTCTCCGGGGTTTTTACTTCTCCCCGCTACAACGGACATGACACTACCCATGGAGCCACAAAGAAAGTATTAATATTTAATAAAACTGCTGCATCCATTTGACATCGAATGAATTAGAGCTTGTAAAGTAGGTTTGGGTGACTGGGTCACCAGCTGGATCGTGGCATGTCATTCAGCCATACTGGCTTATATGCAGTAACGCTATCTGCATCCAAACGGGTGGACTTGAAGGTCAGGCTCAGCATTTGTCCTGTTACCCAGTGGCCATCTGCCTGTTCTGGACCCCCAATCTCCACCAATTTGATAACTCAAAGGCAAAATGCCAGCTAATGTCTAAAATATGCCCATTGATCCCAGCATCTTCCCATTACGTCACTTCACAGATACGGACTGTGCTTTTTGGATACTTATTCCTTTATAAATCACCATCACGTGGGTGCAGACAGAGAAGTGTATGGACAGCACATTTATATGCAGGGCTACATAACCCATACAGAGCAGGGCTCGATGCCCTGTCTGTGACACATTACTCCTGTCATCATCACCAAAACTATCTACCATCTGCACCACAGCAGCACTTCCGTTGGATTGACCACACAGTATAACCTTTATTCACATCTCACACGATGAGTCTTGGTCGCCCAGCACCCTGTCAGCGAATCGTGGTTTTTCCCTCCTTGGACCGCTGTCGATTGATACCCCACAAAGCTTTAATGTTTTGTATTTCCTTATGTTGTTATATTTGAAAAAGCACTGCTTTACACAGTGTGTAGTTTGAGTATGGAGTAGTCTTCCTGTTAGTGTAGTGCAAGCTAACACCCTGGGTTCCTTTAAATAAGAGCAACTCTGAGTTATTAGCTGAGTTCTCCCCAAAGGAGCTTGATGGGCAGAATGTCCTCCTCTCGTTTGTAAATTTCTTATGTTCTTATATTTGGGATCTGCTCTAACCATGACCATAATTATTTGGCCTTTGGCACTCAGATACTTACCCAGTGAATATGTCAACTCTGAGTACTAAATTTAAGTCAAAACGAGAATAAAAACAGGGACTCTCAGAGAGCAGCAGATAAAGAGACTTGTGTCATGTAAATCTGATGTTAGATCTATCCTGTTTGCCTCACCTTCCCCACTACAGACTGAGCCACAAGCATTCAAGACAACAAACTGAATTAAAATTGCCCTGGTCTTTCATTCCCACACTGGAAAGGCACCCCCCCCTCCCAAGCAAGTCCTTTGTGACAAAACGAGCACCATTCAGAAGCAAATTGCTCATGGTCCAAAGCATTAATGATGAACATGTGCTTCAGTATCAATCTAAACAAGAATGCCTTCTTTTTAATGGGCGAAATCAGCAAATCAGTAGCGCTTCACTGTAAATAGCTGTCATTCCAAGCTTGCAAACTTGAAAATCAAGTCATAAAGCGAAAGCTGTGAGCACACTAATCTGTTCACTTACTCTTTGACTGATGGAATGAATGAATTTAATCAGCTCTGTGAAAAACAACACTGAATAAACCGTTAATACTACTCAAATGTTATTGGTTCCATATGAGCTGAAGTATGAATGAATTGGAGCTTATTTGATGAATAGAACAGGATGTACAGAGAAGTGTGAATCTTTACAAATAGTGGCACAGTGACACACTGCTGTTTATGGACGGTCAGGTTCATGCATGTAAATCTGATGCAAGTTTGAAGACCAACAGCTAGCCGGTGACCACAGCTCCAGGACGATCAAGAAAGACCAAGAATAAGACAGCCGAGAGCAGTGTAGAGCTCAGCAGGTCAAGCCTCGGCGGCTGTGCTGAGAAGGTCACTGGCTTGAGCAGAGTATGACGTTTCCTCTGGGCCCTTAAGAACAAGACCATCAGCCCCTGAAAAATGCTCTGGGCTGCTGGATGGATGGCGAGCCACTGCTCAAACCCCAAGCTTGTGTGTGTGTGTGTGTGTGCCCTAAAAATGAGGAAGATAGAATATGTGAAAACGAACACATTTCAATGCACCTGTACTCAGATTTGTGCAAATAATGCATTATTTCATTTGCTTACTTCAATTCTGTAATTTCTGACATGCGCTTGTAACCAACAACCTTCATGCTTTTTCTAGACACCTTCTACTCCTATGAGAAGCACTGCAGACTGTGAAGACAGTGAGCAAACGCTGCATGGAAGGATATCATTGAGCCCAGAAGGTAAGATACGACAGATAAAATAAGATGAACTTTATTGATCCCAGAGGGGGAATTCTGGCACATACAGCAGCAAGGTGTTTAAAGTGCAGAAAAACAAACATATAGGGCAAAATAAGGCAGAGTGCAAAGACACAAAGAAAATATAGTGTAGACAAGTAAACATAGCCCTAACAAATGAAAAGGTACACAGTACACAAAGAGAACATCCTGAAAAAGTCTGGTGTTATCAGCTTGAAAACTGAGGGTGCAAACTTTCGACATTCGCCTGGTAACCAGTGAAGGTCACACGTGGGTGATGGGAGTTCTCCCCATACTGGGTATCTGTTGTACCTTCATCATCACCTAGGTACAAAAGAGCACTTTATCTCTGACTAATAATGAAGTAAAAGTCAGCACACGTGGCGCCACTCCTACACTACAGATTTGCATGCTATGCTTAGGTATCTGTAATAAATGCACGCAGTGTATATCAAGTTAATTCAGCGCAAGCTGACGCATCAGTTACAGCCCCGATGCAGTCACACCAGGTGTGTGTGATGAACATCTGGCGGATGCAAGCAAAATGCCGCACAGCTGGTAATGCAACATCACCTTGCAAAGCCACTAGCCTGCGGGCGAAATGCGAGTCAGCGTCACGCGGACACAGTCCTGGCAACCGAAGAGGAGAACAGAGCCAGGAGCTGAGCCTGACCCATGGATTTACGGAATGTCTAATGTACAAAGAAAACCATCATTTCCACAGCTAACAACCAGTATCCAACGTGTATTAATGGTCCAATAACTTTTAACATTTACTTCTAATTTATAGCAAAAAACAAAATCCAACTTGAATATTCGTCACCAGTTATGTAGCATTATACACCTAATAACTGACAAAAATCGAAGTGCTATCTGAAGAGTAAATGTTAAACATTAAAGTTTATAACTCATCTACCAAAGGCTAGACCACTACACCAATGAGCAGGGAGTCAGGCGGCCGGTGCACGGCACACTGAACCCCGGAGGCCTGCAGATCACTTTGAGGATTAATGCACCTCCGTGCCTAACTTAGCATTTCACATTCACATCAATGCATTTAGTTTACAAAAACACATCAGATGCACATTTATGCTACTGCACTAACTCTGAAATGACACTAGTATCTTTTTATCACCAGTTAGCTTCATCTACCTTTTCATTAGCTTGCAAAGTTGGCAAATTAGGATTTATGAAAGAACGAAAAATAGTAATTTTGCAAAACGTAATACTTCTATAAAACACCCTCCACTTACTCTTCACAGTTTTAACAGCTACCCAGTATATATTCCATTTTATATTTCATGAGATTTTAAGTTTTACCCACCTGATAGAGTGATAGAAAACCAAACGCGTTAGATGTTCTGGTGGTTTCTTTATTTGCTTTGACTTTTGACCTTTGCCAGAACCAATGGCTTCCCTATCAATGCTGGCACTGCGCCCTCTGCAGGACGGCAGATAAATCACATGTAATTAGCTCAAATCTCATTGAAATGGGTATTACTTTGTTGCAGAAGCAGTTTGAAATACATAATTAAAAAATGTAGACTCATGTTTGTTTTTGTCCCTTCATATCTTTATATTTTCTTTATATATGTTTTTAAGTACAATTAACTTGCGTCTGCTAAACAACCACATTTAACTCGTTATTCATCACTTGTTTCTTCAGAAGTCCACAAAGGTTTACAAAATTCACAGATACAGTAACAAATATAGTAACTGCTTGGAATGAAAGACGCATCATGATTCAACAATTAACAACAAACAAGAGATTAGTATTGTGTTATTCATGACTTGTTCCTTCAGTAGATCACAAAGGTTTACGGAATTAATAGGCAGAGCATCACACTTTACTTAAGGGGACATTTACTCAGTTAACGGTTAATTAAAGCACTAAGTGTTAGTTATTTACTGATCCCATGTTCATTCATCATTAATCAGTCATGACGGTTCATGTATTCCACTCAGGAACTATATTAGTTAACTGTTCACCAGACAAAGCAGAAGCATCCGGAAAGCTGTGCTCAAGCAGGTCTGCGCAAGGGATCGCATCATTCTCTCGAGGAAGACGAGAGCCACCCATTAGAGCACGGCACTGACATCATTCTCACTTATGGCGGCAGGGAAGAACAGAGTGACAATAATTATTGTAAAGCCTAATGATGATTCACGATGAGGGGAGGCTTCATTAGAGCAGGAATGGCCGGGCTGGCCAGCAGAGGGCGAGACGCATATAACCATGACTCACTCTGGTGATTTCAGACTGATTCCTGGCATAACACAGGAGAAGAATGAATCACACGGCCAGTGATGAGCCACATACACGCGCACATACTGTTTATCATAATCAAATCAACCAGTCCGGCGCCACAGAGGAGCTTAGCAAACGCTTAGCCTTCGAGCCGGAAGAGTGATCAAACCGTTTTCACAGACGGCAGAGCGTCATGGCGGCGGCAGGCACAGCCCAAGAGCTCATTCACTGGGGGAGGTGATTCTCAAATACTGACCAAATCTTGATATTCCAAAGGTCTGTTTTAGCCAGAAGCGATCTGGGTGCTCAGCAGAACAGCAGAAGCTCACCAATCAGACGGGAACAATACGAGCCATTCAGCTTTGGTGGGAAACCTCACTCAGGGCTATATGTGTGGACGTGTCCAGAGAGGATCCTGAGACAAACAGCCCAGTTCCTGCTATCATGACAGGGTGCTACATCACCTGGCAGCCAGTGCATTGTGGGAGAAGTAAGGCAGTAAAATATCAGCAATGATACTCGCAGACAGGAGGAGGAGAACATCCTGAAATGACCAGCAGATTCTGAGGGCAGAGGATGGAGGAGACAGGCTGTAGGACCATGGGGGCACAAGCAGACCTGAGAGCTGGAGTAACATATTAAACTGGGACACTTTAATGAGGAAATTATTTTGTCCTAAATTCTGAAATGTTCTACTAATTCATCAGAGTCCATTTACCAGCCTTGAAAGCCAGTTACCACAACAGTAAATTAATCTAATAATTTTCCAAGTAAATAAATGTTAATATTTGAATTATTGTTGCCACTTATAATTTGATTGGATTTATTGATGAAGTGTGAGTGATATAGTGTGAAGTGCAAAAGTATCCATTAAACGTTTATGTAATTTGTAATAATTTACTCTGAATATTTATGAGATTGGTGATTCCCTACATCCATCTATCCATCCATTTTCTGCACCCATTTTCCTGGTCAAGTCACGGGGATCCAGAGCCTCTCCCAAAATGAAAGCTACAGGCAGAAGGCAGGGGATAACCCAGGATGGGGCGCCAACCCCTCACAGGGCACGAGGCAGGGAATAACCCGGGATGGGGCGCCAACCCATCACAAGACACGAGGCAGGGAATATCCCGGGATGGGGCGCCAACCCCTCACAGGGCACGAGGCAGGGAATAACCCGGGATGGGGCGCCAACCCATCACAGGGCACGAGGCAGGGAATAACCCGGGATGGGGCGCCAACCCCTCACAGGGCACGAGGCAGGGAATAACCCGGGATGGGGCGCCAACCCCTCACAGGACACGAGGCAGGGAATAACCCAGGATGGGGCACCAACCCATAACAGGGCACGAGGCAGGGAACAGCCCAGGATGTGGTTAACCTTTTAACCTTTCTGCAGCAACAGAAAGTGAAACAAGAAAAGGAATGGCATGCCTGTTAGAAAGGCTACAGGACACCTGTTTAAGTGGTTACAGGACACCCAGCAGAGAGGGTACGGACGGGACACCCAGCATAGAGGGTACGGATGGGACACCCAGCAGAGAGGGTACGGACGGGACACCCAGCAGAGAGGGTACGGATGGGACACCCAGCAGGGTACGGATGGGACACCCAGCAGGGTACGGATGGGACACCCAGCAGACAGGGTACGGGATACCTAGCACACCACCATCCAATTTGACCAAATAGAGTCACACATGACCAAACTGCACGTCTTCGGACAGCAGGAGGAAACCGGAGCACCCACAGGACTTGGGGAGAACATGCAAACCCCACGCCTCCTGCCTGGCCACTGTGCTGCCCATTGTTTCCTAACCAACACACGCATGCACCGTGATGCTGTACTTGGGAGGGCTGGCGGGGGGGCTGAGCTGTGGAGTCGGGCCGCCTGCATAGACAGACAATCACGGTGTGCCTCAGCACTCTGATAAAAAGCCTCTTTAATTCCCTACCTTTTCAGGAGATTTATTTTAATGAAAATTGCACCAGAAAAATCATTCAAGCATTTGTCAGTGTAATTTTACAACACAATGACATGAATAAAAATGAGCTTATGATTTCCAACTGCCGACAGCCTCAAAATTAAATACATTTGTAAAATGCTACTTTATAGAAAATATTTCTCTTTGTGCCACACAATAATCTTTAATGCTATGGGAAATGAAATGCTCAGAGGGATCGCCATTTCTGGAAAAACAGGAATGGGACTCTTTTTACAAACTGTCTAATGAAAAGTCTTATACGATTGCCGGTAAACTGAATGTAAAACTAAGCCAGTTACATCTAGACCAGGGGTGGCCAATCTTATCCAGAAAGGGCCAGTGTGTATGCGGGTTTTCACTGCAACTCCCTAATTAGATTACTAATTAGAACTGATTGGCTGAAGAGTTCTCACATCTGAGTTTGAACAGCTGACCTAAAGGTTATCCCAAAATCCTGCATACACACCGGCCCTTTGCGGATAAGATTAGCCACCCCTGATCTAGACATTTAGCTGATTTCTCATTAAGAGAGTGTACCAGAGTGTCACATTCTCATCGCACCTACAGGTGGCACTGTGTTACAGACAGCTGTGTTACACTGTGTTACAGACAGCTGTGTTACACTGTGTTACAGACAGCACAATCACCAGGCCAGAAACACTGCTCCTTAATGTTCCTCCACATCATAACCTCTCCCATCAGCATCTGGAAAGTTTTCCGTCTTCAAGGACAATATATGGGTAGTTACACTGGAATGTGTTTATTTTCACATATCCCACCATCATCTCCCTTTCAGGACATACACACAAATGAGGAGATGGTCTGGAGTCTGAGCACAAGCTCAGCATTTTATTTGTGGGGAGGGTCTTAAAGGCCTTGCTTTAGAGCCCAACACAGATGTGACTATTCTGCTGGACACAGGATTCAAACCAGCGACCTTCTGATTACAGGCACAGAGCCCCGACCCACTGAGCCACAAAACCAGACATCGAGAGCGTGATGAAGCCCCTGGCTTCAAAACAGTGCAAATCCCCTCCGTGCTTCTTGGTCATGTGACTGTCAGTTCAGAGAGCTACGAACAGGCGGGACAGAGTAAGCTCCTCATTGGAGTATTTCCAAGCAGGAAGTGTCATTATCTGGCTCAGTCTGACTGTCTTAAATGTTTTGTTTTTTTTTTACATAGTATAAAAAATGTCATCTTAACATTTACTGCAGTGTCTTAACAGGCAGTCTCTGCCTAATACATCAAAAAGAATGGCAAACTAGACAGATCTATTTCATTACAGTTTGATGACACAGCACTCACTAAAAATGTTTGAAACTTAAGGATGAAAGGGGCCTTCTCAGATTTCAGAAGTACTCTGGGGTCCCAGTCAGGCTCTGGCCAGGAGGTTTGCTCTGCTGCAGTGGGTCTCAAACAAGCAAGTACCACTTTGGAAAAAAAAATCAAAGCAGCCATGTTCCACCCGGGTGTAGAAATCATAGTAACCATGAATGTACATGTGTGTACACACACACACAGTCTCACTCACACACACACACACTCACACAGTCTCACTCACTCACACACACACACAGACTCACTCACTTACACACACACACACACACACAGACTCACTCACTCACTCACACACACACACAGACTCACTCACTCAAACACACACACAGACTCACTCACTCACACACACACACACACACACACACACGAGTTGTGATGAGTATACCTAGCCTGCTCAAAACTCCACAATACTCCACTCAGGCAATTCCTTAGCCTTACTCTGTGCTAAAAGCTTATTGCACTCATCCCTGATATCTCAAAGTCAAGCCAAGCAGGCTCACCCCCTCACAGACACGACAAATACTGTTCTGTCTCTCTGCACGTGTGTCTGCCTGTGCGCGTCTTCGCACGTGTGCGTGTTGTCTGTCTCTCTGCCTGTGCGCGTCTTCGCACGTGTGCGTATTGTCTGTCTCTCTGCCTGTGCGCGTCTTCGCACGTGTGCGTGTTGTCTGTCTCTCTGCCTGTGCGCGTCTTCGCACGTGTGCGTGTCTGTCTGTGCGCGTCTTCGCACGTGTGCGTCTGTCTGTGCGCGTCTTCGCACGTGTGCGTGTCTGTGCGCGTCTTCGCACGTGTGCGTGTTTGTGTGTCTGTCTGTGCGCGTCTTCGCACGTGTGCGTGTTTGTGT
>JAODJU010000062.1:31977377-31990297 GCA_026776725.1 Gnathonemus echidnorhynchus | reverse complement strand
GTCTTCGCACGTGTGCGTGTTTGTGTGTCTGTCTGTGCGCGTCTTCGCACGTGTGCGTGTTTGTGTGTCTGTCTGTGTTATTGTAATTGTTACATTGCAGGGACCAGATTTCCCCACCTTGTGTAGACATTTTTTTTGGTTCCCACCATCATTTTACAAAAATATGTGAATGCAATATAAAACAAACAAAAGCCAGGTTAAGGGTGTCATGTTGGGATTAGGATTTTTCCCATAGAAATAAATGGAGAGTCCCCATAAATATATGAATATGTAGTGTGTGTGTGTGTGTGTATTAGGTTTATATTACATTGAAGGGACCAAGTGGCAAAGATTTATGAATGCAATCAAGTAAAAATTCCAAACGTTTCGTATTTTGTTTACTTATAAGTAAGGTCTGGGCTGGGTAGGGTTCAAGGTTGTCATGTTGTGATTAGAGTTTTGGCGTATGGCAAATACGGCATCATTCATCACAGACTTCAGGAAGTAGTGTAACCATTGCAAGTTTTGTGGTTTCTGGGACAGATATGCTTTCCTGTTTATTTTCATGCGATTAGTTCCAAATACAGGACCCAGTGAGGCCATGTGACACTATGATGACACGCTGCCCCTAAGCACTGTCAGCAGGGACCCATTACAGTCAGCCTTATCTCTCCCGACTCGCTCGCTGGTGACTTTTCTCAGCTGAGGGGGGCTCTGTGCCGCATTGCAGCCGTGTGACCAGGGATCAAAAGCAGAGAGGATGCTCTCATTTATCTCATTGGATTTAGGCTACCTCGGGAAATTCAGACATTAATGCATGACTAGTATTTACAACAGTGTCTCCAGCCAGCCACTAAAATGCTCACAGTAACACTCATAGAAGTATGATCATGGTAACATGCTCATGGTAACACACTCGCAGTAACACTCTCTCTAACACTCATAAAAGTATGATCATGGTAACACTCTCTCTGTATCATGCTCAGGGTAACACACTCAAGGTAACATGCTTACAGTAACAACCTCTTGGTAACCTGGTACTTTGAGGCAAAAAGCATCAGAGCTCACCGAGATACAGCTTATTGGCACTGTAAGGGGCACCTATCCTGGCACTTTGAGGAAAAAGCCATCAGAGCTCATCGAGATACAGCTTATTGGCACTGTAAGGGGCACCTATCCTGGCACTTTGAGGAAAAAGCCATCAGAGCTCACCGAGATACAGCTAATGGCACTGTAAGGGGCACCTATCCTGGCACTTCGAGGAAATCGCAATCAGAGCTCATTGAGATACAGCTTATTGGCACTGTAAGGGGCACCTATCCTGGCACTTTGAAATAACAGGGAGCAGACATTGACTGCAATAAGCTAATCCTCCAGGACAGTACAACCCGATTTTAGGGAAAAACCGCCATGGCTTACCATAGCAGTGAGAACACTGAGATGCTATGTTTGGGTGGGCTGGGGTCAGCTAACTTCGTATTTGCGAGAGTGACGTTTCTGTTAATGTCGAGGGAAGCCCCACCCCTCTTCGGGTCTGAATGTGCCACATTAGTATCGACGTGGCTGGTCAACCCCAACAATTCACACCTCATGCAAAAAACAGCTCCTTTTTGCCTTCCAATATCCACAATAAACATTTGTTGTGTCATTGGCAATGGGATCATTTTTAGTAATTGTGTGAATTGCTCCAATTTGATATCAGTTTCCAATGCAGACACATAGCAAGCAGGCTGAAGCGACGACATCTAGGAGCAATATCAGCATGTCCTCTGGAAGCTTGCAGACACAAACGCCAAAAGGCATTGCATAAGAAGACAGCACTCTGGTGGAAATGAATTGCAAATAGGTTGTGATTTATACCAAACAGAATTGGCTATGCGACAATCTTGTCATTTGCAAAACAAACCAGTTGTCTTCAGTAAAATTGGTGTAAGAGGCACACATCACCTTGCATTTCCACACAGAAGGAAGTAACACTACAGACAGTGGCACTATGTTTCTCACAGATGCTAAATGCTACCAACATTAGCTGAGCCACCATCAGAGATCAGTGAGCCTATTGGGTGAAAAAGACATCTGCAATCCTGAAGTGTGCGATTTCTCTGATTCAGACACTTTCCATTTATTTTGTGGCAATATGGCAAGTCAGCCATTAACTGCTCTCATCTGTTCATCTCCCTCTGCTGTTAAACTGTTGAGTCATCTAGATGAATCCAAATGAAAGGGCAGTTAAATGGTACCATGTCTAAAAGAGATCTGTGACACCTACACTAAGTGTGAGGATGAAGGCATGTTCAGCGCAGCATCCACACGACTAGCTTTTATTGCCTGAGCTCTAACAGGCTCTGCAACCTGCACAGATGTCCCTCTTTGGCACCACTCCCCCCGTGGTCTGCCTGCAGGAGCTCCAGGCACACCTGTCTCTGCCATCCGCAGCTCTTTGTAAATCAGCCCCTCAAACGGCTGGTAAATCGAGGACAGCGCATGAGCATCTCACTGTCGCGGCTCCTTCCTATACAGCACAGGGCCAGAATCCTAGATCTGCATACGCTCACATTCACAAATCACTCCTCTACTATCAAAAAAAGTATAAGCAACTGTACAAATTTCTTCATTTAACAAAGGTAATAATTTCTGTGAGGAAAGTGGATTATGTAATTGACCAGGAAAAAAATATGAATTTTGTGTCTCCTGCCTCAGCCAGTGATAGGCAGGTATGTAGATGAGGGGTGGGGCTCAGATGGGAACGCTGCAATGAATGAAACAGTCGACACGCCATCCGAACCTCCACCATAAGGTAACATAGTAAGGGATCATCTGCTGTGTTCTCCACAGCTGACAGAAGTAAAAATATACATTATTTCATAAAGAGAACAAGAGACATTAGGGCATTATGATAGAGTCTTTTAGCCCAGCTGTTTATGGTCCAGTGTAGGCAGAGGAGATGGAGAAGAGGAAGTTCAATCATAAGATTTTACAGCCTCCGTTTCCATACAAAAATTAATTTTTATATAGTGTCTTTCCCAGCAGGGCTGCCTAAAGCAGCTAAAGTTTTGAAACAACATTACAAGTGCAGCTGAAACAGATTAACAGCAACAGCCGACAGAGAGGGCGCTATAAGCCATAAATCCCATCCCAGGGGCATGATAACAGTCAGCGTTGCGTGAGCATCTTTGTAGGCCAACCGGAGGGCTTCTTGCTGACTCCCAGCCCAGGCAGAGAAGCCTGTGACACAAATCGAGCCAGCTATGTCACCGCACAGAAGCGACGCTGTGACATTGGAGCGAGCCAGCTACGTCACCGCCCGGGAGCGAGCCTGTGACATGGGAGGGAGACAGCTACGTCACCGCCCGGGAGCGAGCCTGTGACATGGGAGGGAGACAGCTACGTGACTCAATAACAAATGTGCATGACTTCAGATTAAACACATCTGTTAAATTAAAAATGAAAAAGAGATTGTTGGCTGAAATGCAGCTGTGAGGGACCCAGGTGGGCTTGCTGGTGGGCGCCATGCCGTTTCGGTTTTCTGGATGTTTTATGAGCCATTTACCAGGTTTTTGGGTCCCCCAACCCAAAAAAAAATCCACAGAAAAGGAGAAGAAGAGAGACAGGACACTGCAACTGTTTCACGGGGACCTGCCCACCTGCCACATTTGCAATCTGCAGATTACAGCTCCCCTCGCATCCAGCATGTGATTAATTCTGATTCATTTGGAGGCACTCATCTGTGCCAGCCAGTGGCACCAAACCCACTCACCAGCCAGTTGGACCCTCTGGCTTACCTATGATACATGCTGGCACTCATGGTACTGTCACTAGGCAACGGAGGCAACTCCTCTACTAACTGTGGTCAGCGTTAATAACCGATCAAGTGGAACATGTGAAAGGGGACGGAGCACCTCAGGACAGAGCACCTTGAGACAGAGCTCCTTGGAACAGAATGTCTCAACAAGGACTGCCTCAGGATTGAATGCCTCAGAACTGAATGCATTGGGACGGATGGAGAGCCTTTAGACTGAGCCCCAGAGGCCAGATGGAGCACCCTTGGACTGAAAGCTTTGAAACGAATGGAGCACTTTGGGATGGATGAAGGTTCTTGGGACTGAATGTCTCAGGTGGGATATAGCGCCATGGGATTGAATGCATCAGGCCGGTAATTGTGGCTCGAGACAGATGGACCGCCTTGGGATGGATGGAGCACCTCGGGATAAACGCCTCAGGCTGGATGAAGCCTTGGGACAGATAGAATGCCTCAGGATGGATGAAGCGCCACGCACCTCAGAACTGAACACCTCGGGACAGATGGAGCGCCTCAGGACTGAATGCCTCGAAATGGATGGAGTACCTCAGGATTAAACACCTCGAGACAAATCAAGCACCTCGGGACTGAATGCCTCGGGAGGGATGGACCGCCTTTGGGCTGAAAGCCTTGGGAAAGATGGAGCGCCTTGGGATTGAATACCATGAGATGGATGGAACCCCTCAGGACTGAATGCCTTGGGCCAGATGGAGCGTCTCAGGACTGAACCCCTAGGGATGGATGGAGTGCCTCAGGACAGAGCTTGTGTAATGAAACGAAAGCCCATGTTCCAAGACATATGACAAAGCATCTACCTCACAAACTGAAGAGCAAAGAAAGCCATATCATCACAAAAGTGTCAACAGGGAACATTTAACCCTCTGTTCAAAAGATGAATAAAGGAGGAAACAAGCCTGGTAGCATTATTTTGGGAGAAAGGAGCACGAGTCTCACAGGCCCCTTTTCCACTCCACTGGTGCCAGTGCTGGCACTGGGGCTGGTGCTCGACCGGTGCTGAAGTTGGGAACCAGCAAGAGCCTGCCTGCATTTCCACGGAGCCCGTTTGGAACCAGGTGACAACACTGCGCCCACGTCACAAACCACGCCCACTTTCTGACATTATCTTTATTTTGCATTGCCTCGGTTACTCTGCCCACCTCTCATGACGACACGGGTGCTTCATCCAGACCAGCAAAGGTTTGGTACCGGTTTGGAGCCGATTTTGCAGCACCGGCGCCATTTTTTTTTTTCTGTGGAAAAACATGGCACTGGTTCCAAATTGGGGATCGGCAACGGAACAGCACTGGCACCTTTGCAGTGGAAAAGGGGTAACAGTGGTCAGGATGAGACACATGGAGATGTAGCTTGCTGCTGGATGACAGGTGACCCAGGAGAGTAGGCAGATCCAGCACTAAGCGCCTTGGCGCTGCGACTCGGGAAGGTGGCAGAGCAACTGGCATCAGGCATGGCAGCAGCCGGCCATTAAACATCAGTGCTTTACAGATGGAGCTGGGCCAAGGAGTAAATGGATTCCCCTCCAGAGTTGAAAGGAGCGTATTTCTTATGCCTCCAGTCTAAACCTATAATTCTATTCCCCAGTCCCAAACTCAGTGAGCAGCAGGAAAGATTCACAGGCCGAAGAGCAAAGTACAGCACTACATATACATTCATTCAGCAGATGTGTTTATCCAAAGCAACACACATCTTTAAGAAAGCAGGGTCAGCCGGTCCTGGAGTGACTGGGGGTTAAGAGCTTTGCTCAGCGGGCCAACAACCAAATCACTCAGTCAATGCTGGGAGTAAAACCAGCAACCTTCCCAGTCACAGGCACATGGCCCCACTGAGCCACACAGCAGCTTCTAGGCAGCCACTGGACATCCTGAGCCAAACACCATGAATGTGTGCAGAGACAGATTAAAATGACCAATCCAGACTGGCCAGGTACAGTGGTCACCAGAGCGCAGAGACAGATTAAAATGACCAATCCGGACTGGCCAGGTACAGTGGTCACCAGAGCACAGACACAGATTAAAATGACCAATCCAGACTGGCCAGGTACAGCGGTCACCAGAGCACAGACACAGATTAAAATGACCAATCCGGACTGGCCAGGTACAGTGGTCACCAGAGCGCAGAGACAGATTAAAATGACCAATCTGGACTGGCCAGGTACAGCGGTCACCACAGCGCAGAGACAGATTAAAATGACCAATCCGGACTGGCCAGGTACAGCGGTCACCAGAGCGCAGAGACAGATTAAAATGACCAATCCGGACTGGCCAGGTACAACGGTCACCATAGCGCAGAGACAGATTAAAATGACCAATCCGGACTGGCCAGGTACAACGGTCACCAGAGCGCAGAGACAGATTAAAATGACCAATCCGGACTGGCCAGGTACAGCGGTCACCAGAGCGCAGAGACAGATTAAAATGACCAATCCGGACTGGCCAGGTACAGCAGTCACCAAAGCGCAGAGACAGATTACAGGACATTTAATATGGCCATTCTGAAAGTCAACACCAGGGTGCACCACTGAGCACAGAGGAACGAGTCAGCATTCCGGTAAAAGAATTCCAATGAGCACAGTATCTGCAACACACTTGTTATTGTGCAGCAAGTATCTTCATAGCAATGGTTTACACATCTGGTTAAATAAAAGATATTTACAGCTTAAATGGTAAATGGACTGCATTTATATAGCGCTTTTCTACTCCTACGAGTACTCAGGTCCCTTAAAGAGACTCTAATCATTACTGTTCATGCCATTAGCGAGTAATGTGTGCAAAAAGGATACTTTCTCTCCCATGATATTACATCCATCCCTAATTATCAGTACAATACAATTATAAATTTATTAGGGCATTAATTAAGCAGGAGTATAGAACATCACACACACACACACACACACAAATGGGACAGCAATATGAGTGCTGAGGTGATGCCACGTAAAAATAAAAGACTTCTGCTTTTACAAAGACTCACAGCAGGCGGCTTTGTAGAAAGTGATGGCCTTTCCAGGCAAACAGATTCACGGCCTGTGGAAGCGTGTGCTGCCCTGATGGACCCATACAGCGGAGCCGTGTCTGATTTGAGGGCACTGGCAGTTCCGTAACCTTCACTGAGGCAGGATAAGGAAGGGCAGGACCACTGTGCCGGCACACTATGAGAAACGGCCCATCGCCTAGAGATCCCGGGAAATGATCACACTCACTCACCCCAAACACGCAAGCTGCCACTGACACTCTCTGGTGTTCTGTCATCGACACAGTGACTCAGCACTGCCAGGGCCCCCCAGCACTGCCAGGGCCCCCCAGCCCTGCTGTCACCCAGTGAAATCAACAAGTACCAAAACGGGTATTTATATCAGTGAGTACCTTCCGGAACGTGACTCAGCTGGTGTGGCTGGGTGCACAGGGATGGCCTTTCCGGGCAAACAGATTCACGGCCGACACCGCAGACTCCGTCAGACCCATGGACCCGCAAGTGGGTGTCAGGAAGAGAAATACGACTATTATTTACATCCATGGCTGGACAGCAAGTCAATGCAGGAGAGATGTCAGGTGCTCTGTCAGACATCTGGCTGTAGCACACCTCCAACCCTAACTCCAAGATCAAGAAGGAACAAGATGTCCTGCTCTAAGTAGCTTTTAAAGAAATAAAGCACACAGTTTTATGCAAGCCAAGATGTCACCCAAGGCATCGGCCAGGAACTGGATTCAAGTAACCACTTACAGTCTACATTGTTATTGCAGTGAAGGGAAAAGTTCCTTCTACAAGGGATAAATGTATGTATAAAAAAGCCCTGCAAATTGTATAAATATTTCAAGACTGGATAGAGACCCACTTGAAAACACATTGATATGCAGCTATGGTGAGGCAGTAATTCAGTAATACCCAGTAATACATGGGGTTCAGTGAAACTCCTTTAGAGGGAAACAAGGTGGTTTTAGTTCCCCAGCATGGGGCTTCTGAAGGTCTCAGTCAGCTTTGAAGTTGATCTACCTGCAGTCTAATATCCATGCTCCACTTGCAGAAGGGTCTGCATCAGAAAAATGAAGAGGCCTTCATCTAAACACCTCCAGTGCTGAAAGTCCCACCCTCCACTCCACACCGGAGCACCAGCAACCTGGGGTGTCACTGTGTGAGCCTGACAGTGCCGTTTATAGAAAGGCTCACCCTGAATGACCTCCCCCAGCATGTCAGCTCAGATTAAAGCTGTGAGGGAGCTGGGAGCGCTGTGGCCGAGACACGGAACACACCGGGGGGGGGGGGGGGGGCAGCGCTGACCTGGGCCTGTCGGAGCCCCCGTCCAACTACCCTGTACTCCCAACCACACCTCCGATGAGGGCCAGAGTGACCAGCAGATGACTGAGCATTACCACTCTCTGCGCTCCACAGTTATGCCATGGCAGATCCCTCAAACCAGCCTAAGTATGGCAGGGCTCCCTGCTAGATGCTCTGGACCCCACAGAACTGACAGAAGCAGTCCACAGGAGTGTGGCGGCACCCCCTGCTGGACACACCAGACCCCCGCAATGGCGCAGAGCCAACTCCCTCCCACTGGGTTTCCCAGCCACTCCTGGACCCCCATAGTGCAGCTCCCTTCCTGCTCAGTTTTCCACTTTCCTAGTCTTTCCTCGACCCCCCACCGAGTTTTTCACAGTAACGATTGTATAATGCGACACTCAGAAAACAAAGAGCTTCTGAGAGCTGCGGGGCAGCGAGGCTGGCAGGTGGGGCCCATCTACAGCACACTATTGGGCCCTTGGCTTCACAAACACCACAGGGCGCACGTGTGTGAGGTGTGCATGGCACGCATAACAGACCTTCCTGCACAGGTGGAAGAAGGGTCAGTCTGCACCGTGCATCTCGTTTACTTACTTATTCACCAACGCAGGCTCTGTACTTTCTGGTTATTATTTGTTATTTATTTTACTCTCTATTATAGGGCTGGGCAATATGACCTCAAATCAATATCACGATTAACTGCACGTTTTACTCCGATTAATGGACGATTAATTTATGGGGTTTTTTGCCTTCATATTTCATTGACAAGGTTTGTACTGTAAATATCCTCAACTATTAAAGCTTGGATATTTTTTCTAATGAAAGACTGCATATCTTGTGTTTATGATATTAAAATAGTTGAAAGAAACACAGAGATGAACCATTTATGGTTATTCATTGAATATTTCAAACAACTGCAATCAAAGCACAAAACACTTGAAATGAAAACAAACATTTTAGTTTCAATGTAAAAAGCAAATTCCCTAAAAAAAAGCTGTTTCAAACGCTTTTCAAAAATTACAGTACTGCACAAATTAAATCACTGAACTGTGTATAATTTAAATATGTTATAATACACTACTTTACATAAAATACAGCTTATTGTAGTTTCGCTACTGCATATCCTTGGCTCGTTTTTAGCAGTATATCATAAGCTTTGATGAGTCTAAACCTGGAATTCTTTTTCCCGTCAGGTTTTCTGTGCAGGCAGCATTAGCCTTAGGTAACTAGCCAGAAGCAAACGGGTTACCGCGAGGCAAAGTAGACAAGTAAAAAGAAATTACCGTCATTTTATTTTTTTCCATATGTTATGCATAAAAAGACCCAAAATGAACACTGCACGCGGACTGCTTGATTACTATAAGTGAATTATTTAAACAGTATTCGTACAGGAATGATTCTGTCCCAAGCCGATTGATCCATAAAAGCGGTTAATAACTATAACCGTGATCACTATAAGCGGTTTCCACTGGATTGACGGTGTAACATTTGGTCGCTGAAACAGTTTTACCTTGTTCGGCGTCGTCTTCACTAAAGCGACAATGTGTCCAAACGACGGACATGGCTTTTTCTTTGGTACAAGCCGCTCGTGTTGCTCATGTTGTTCGAGTTCGCCTCCCTGTTTCTTACACGTCGCAGACTGGACGGGGCGGAGTCACGTGACACACGCGGTAGTATGTTTTTAAGGGGACAGTACATGAACGCACACTGGGGAAAGTGTTAACAGAATTAGATAAAAACGAAAAAACAGTAACCTGCATTGGCAAGATTACGTAGATTAAAGGTTCTGAATGTCGATTTTGATTAATTGCGTGCCATTTCATGATATCATCATTCTTGTATGATGATATTTACTGATATTGGATGGTGGTATTTGATTACATAGGATGGTGGTATTTGGTAACACTGGATGGTAGTATTTGCTGATATTGGATGGTGGCGTACTAGATATCCTGTACCCTCTCTGCTGTGTATCTCATGTATTCGTGGCCCTGGACCCTACGGAGTTCGATGGTGTCCCTTACATCTTTAATGATGCCTCCTATGATGCATCCCAGATGTCAGTGCTGCCATCATTTCAAGCACCACCTTCCCTACCAGACCGGGACCTTCAGATCCCCACACAGAGATCAAAGTGCTGCCTGACACCAGCAGTCAGTACTGCGGGGTCACAATCACAGCGCAGGGTGGTAATAAAGAAAGGACTGAAATGAGGTCACGATTCCCCGCATTTCTGTTACTAATTCAAGCCAATCACTTCCGATGAGTCCTGATGACTGTGTGCTAAATGTGTGACTTGCAGCAATCAGGCCAGGGAAGAGAGATGAATGAGATGCTTTTTACATGGCAGGAAATGGCGGGAGGGCGCAGCATGGGCTCTGCTAAGCCAACATTTACAGAGTAAATAAGATTCAGCAGAGAAAATGCTGTGTCAAGGAAAACCACGCAGACCGAAGATTTCCCGTTTCCCAGAGAAGAGACAGTGATGGGGAAGGCAGCCAAAAAGCTGGTCTCACTGGAACCGAGCCAGTTAACGAGGCAGTGAAGGGCACTGGGAAACTCAGCAGAAGAGTGCTGCTGTTACGCATTTATATGTGCAAATATAACACGGATGTGCATGCATGCCTGTAGTTATGTGCATAGTATGTACATGTTACAATCATGTACACTAATCCAAGCTGTCAAGTCTCCAGAACGATGCTGCATGATGTTCGGCTGCTCAGCCATCAGGCCCTCATCAACAGGGACAGAGCTTTGCCCCAGTTACGGCAGGGACTGGCTGACCCTGGTCTCTCACAAATCTACATGGCTTTGGATAAAAGGCAAAAAGTTAAATGTAAAAAAATAAATATAAATGTAAAATGATTCTGTCCAAACTGGCCCCGAAGAGCAGCCATGGGGAAAGGACTCCCCGACTTTCAGCTCCTCACGGTCCAGGAGCCCAGAGAAACTTCCACAAACCTCTAATCACGCAGTACAGCAGAAGCCCTGCACTAGGCCACTCGGCAAAGAGGAAAAACCTCCAAAAAACCTGGAAGAAGACTAAACAGTAAAATGTGATCCAAGGCAAGGAGGGACATCCATGCCGACCGATTTCCCCACATGAAGCAGAGACGCTGGCAGCCTGTTAAGCCGGACCGGCCAGGACGCACCTCTTTATCCAAGGGCTCCAGCTCTCTGATGGCATGGCACCTGCCTTATCAGGGAATCCCAGGAAAGCGGCAGCTCCACCCACGCCCTGTGCCGCTCCGCCGTGGTTTGTCAAATCAAACAGCAGCTCCCGCTCAAAGGCTGATGGACCGTCACTGTCACCCACTCACCGACCCTGCGGTGACATCAGCCGGAGCGAGGCAGCGGGAGGAACATTAACAGGTTTTTACATGCATTACTTCACCCGAAGGACCTGCAGGGAACCTTCCGGAAACTTCCTGGGAAAGTTCGGGGAGACAGATAGGTTTAATGTGCAGGCATGGCCACTGCGTAATTTGAACCCTATGCATGAGGGTGCAGCATCTCCCACTGGCAGAATCTCGAAATGCCACGGCAACCCGGATCACAGCCAGTACAGAGGGGTGTTAATGGCTAAACATCTACAGTAAGCAGGAAGTGACACAATCCAAGAGTGTAAACAGTTTACTGAAAAACAACAACCTGGCTGCATCCCACCAGAAAGGTGTGAAACGCGCACGGTTACACGCATAGTGACTTCACGCTTTCCTTACCTGGCCGCCATTTATTCACAAAGTGCTCTGAGTCAGACCTCATTCCTGCCGCACTTAGCTTTGAAAATGAAGCTCGTATTTTGTGTGAAATGACTCCATCCGGAGCAGAGAGGACGGGCAGCCTTTGGGGACACGTGTGGCTGCTGAGCCTCAAGCCAACACGAGCCTTCATTTCCTAACACACGCGATCCAGAACAGAAGCAGCCTGCCTCTACCCGCAGGTCTGGTCGGGGGGGGGCAATTCCCGGTTCAGTTCCACCCCCACAAACACCACAGTCCTGACCTCCCTGTGGCAGCACATTTAATAAGATATGACCGATACAGAGAACATCTACACGTAGGGAGGACATGCATATTTGTGAATGTGCTGTATTTCTGGGGGGGGGGGGGGCGGTTTGTGGCGCAGTAGGTTTGGATGCTTCACCTGTGATTGGTGGATCTCAGGATCGACTTAGTTGTCATTGGCCCCTGAGTGAGACCCTTAACCCCCAATCACTCCAGGGACTGAATGACCCTGCTCTGTCAATTGTTCATTTTTGGCTAAAAATGTCTGCTACACAAATAAAAACGTAGATGTCCCTCACATGAAGAAGCCTGGAGTCGCACAGAGAGCATCCTTACAGAAAAAGACGCTTTAATCTTGGCCTCCCGCTTCAGCAGCATGCAGGAAGGAGGCAGCTGTTTACTTTACTTATATGTCTACATGTTTATTTTTTACCTGCACATCTATATTTCCACCTTATTTTTCTATTCTTTTGAACTTCTCTCTTTATGTTTAATTCTACACCTCATGCCACCAAATGCACCAGAACAAATTCCTTGCACTTTTTATTCAGATTCTGTGGTAATTTTATTTGCTGCCATCATTCTGTATACCAATAGAGGGGAGGGGCTATGTTAAATCTCAGCAGGTGGGGCGACAGTGGGGCAGGGATCTGCAGCACATCTTCACGCGGAGTGCAGGCCATGCAGGGCAATAGCTAACACAGCCCATCAGTGTCAAAGGAGAGAGCAGCAGCACCCAGGAAGCTGCCATCGAGACCCAGCAGCACGCAGGAAGCTGCCATCGAGACCCAGCAGCACGCAGGAAGCTGCCATCGAGACCCAGCAGCACGCAGGAAGCTGCCATC
>JAODJU010000062.1:31940943-31953933 GCA_026776725.1 Gnathonemus echidnorhynchus | reverse complement strand
TCTCCTATAATCATGCATGTGTCACTAATGCTAATGTGAAACAGCTGGATGAGTCTTTCAGTCAAGGAAACAAACCATTCAAAGCGCAAGAGCTGAACTATTTAGCCGAGCACAGGAGCCTTTCAGTTTGAAAGTAGTTTGTAAAACCTGAAGTAGCTCAGTGTCCTCCCTGACATGGATTATCTGGTCACCCTATGTTAAGTGAACAGTGGTAAAGGCTCTGATATGGAGCACAACGAATGAAACCAAAATATTAAATAAATGTTAGCATCATCCTGGCAATATCTGGAGGATTGGAACAGTAATTCTTTGTCTGAGGAAACACTTGGCTCAGTCAGAGAGATGCTTTTTCCTCACAATGGTCTATGAAGATATCAGTGACAAAGAGATTTGTCATTCCCTGTGACAGTGTTGGAGGGTACCTACCAACTGGGAAAACACTTTGTTCAAGTTTGGACTTTGGCATCAAATGGGATGTTTTAATAAACCTTTGTGTTGCAATGGCTTTTATTCCCAACGGTATCAGCATCCTCAAAGAGCACCCTCCCCCCAGCCCTAAGCAGCTGGGCCTGTCAATGGCAACACATCTCCTTGTAGGATGTTCTCCCACCATGGTTCCTGAATTTCCAAATGAGGTGAACTGTGTCTGCCACAGGGATAAACTTCCTGAACAAGAATGGATGTGGAGATCTAAGCATGGCTGAAGTCTACATGCAAGAGAAAGGAGAGCTGAGCCCAGGGGCCTGCTGAACAGGAGAAGGGAGAGCTGAGCCCGGGGGCCTGCTGAACAGGAGAAAGGAGAGCTGAGCCCGGGGGCCTGCTGAACAGGAGAAAGGAGAGCTGAGCCTGGGGGCCTGCTGAACAGGAGAAAGAAGAGCTGAGCCCGGGAGCCTGTTGAACAGAACCGGAACCAGCAGGTTGCAAAACCGATTTTCCTGATCCTGCAATGGTTTTCAAAATGCACAGGTGGTAATGTCGAGATGGGTGGGAATGCAGAGGTGGTGCTGGGGTCCTAAGGGCAGGCAGGATGGAAAGAGGAACCTTCTGCATCAGTCTCAGCACTACTAGGCTGGTTCTGGCTGCACTTAATTCATCTGACTCCTACCGTGTGGAGAGGACATGATCCGCCCCTTTAATATCCACCACATTGATTTGGCTTTTAAGCAATATATGTCAATGTTTTAGAAACTGCATAACTGAAAAGAGAATTCAAACAACATATTACTTACTAGATAATAAAAAAATGCAGAATTGCCTTAATGGCTGACATCACAGAGCAATGATACCAGGGACATCACATGACATCACATACCATCACAGAGCACTGACACCAGGGGCATCACATGACTTCAACAACGGGGCTATGCACTGCCAGAGGACACACTCAGAAAGCCACACAGAAAATATGTGAGGCACATGTAAAAAGCATGTGGAGCACATGAGAAGAGCATGTGGACCACATGAAGAGAGCATGTTTAGCACATGAATAGAGCACATGGAACACATGTGAAGAGCACATGGAGCACATGAATAGACCATGTGGAGCACATGTGAAGAGCATTTGGAGCACATGTGAAACGCATGTGAAGAACATGCACATGGCAAACATCCAGACAGATTTAACCACAACACAGCTAGATACTCCATTGGCATTCAGCAGTTTTCAGAGTAGCATTGTTTTTTATGACAATCAATGATCAGTAATCACAAAAATTTTACAATAAAATGACCAATCAAAGTCTTATATTACTTTCTAAAATCTTTAGTCACATATTCTGGCATTAATTTCCTCACTAACGGCCACCCAGCTTAGGTGGGACAGTGAATCAGAGTGAGAAAGCGGCCTCAGAGACACTCGATGTGAGACATTGTTGATCTTGGGTTTGGTGATTCCATGATCCTCTGAAGGTCAGACACCAGCTTAATTAGCAAGGCCCTTAGAAGTAAGATCATGGTAGGTTTAAACCCAAGAAGGGATCCACCATGATGTAGCAATGCTGAAGTCCCAAGTGATGAGGGACCCAAACCCATCGAAAATCATCCACAGGGAAGGGTTTCCTGTTTCTGGGGGCCCACTGCATAAGTCACCCCTTTGGATGTTTTGAAGGCTAAGTAAGTAGCCAGTGAGTGGAGTCAGAAGACCGTAGCTAGCTGGCTGTTTAGCAAGACATGGTAAATAAGGAGTGTGTTTCTTTAATATATAGTGTAGTGACTGGGGGCTCAAGCAAATGCGTGGCCTGGTGGTAAATAGCGGCCCTCAGCACTGAACGCGTGGCCAAGCCCAGGAGGAGAGAGGCAACAGCAAAGACGGCCCTGTAAACCCATCACTCACAGCCTGAAAATCTCCATCAACATCCCTGAAATTCACTCCGTATCGCAGCTTGCATGGGATGTTCGACACGGTGCTTCAGCACCTTCCCTAAAAACGAAAGTTACCACATGCAAAACAAGTAAGGCGGCTCTCGTTTCATGGTACAGGCTGAAATGTGTTTTCCTCATTTCCAAAAGACCTCGGGGGCCGGGAGCCCTGCTTACGAGAAGCTTTCCGAAGGCCTTCTTGGAAGCTGTCACCTTTCCGCGCAAGTGAATTCACAACATGTGCAGTTTGCCCTGAAGTAAAGTTCCTTGAATTTCTCAAATGTTTTTAAAGTGACGTTTAAGCTATGTAACTCAAGGCAAGCGAGTACATAGCGAGTACGTATCATTTTCCACTTTTCAAGCTGGAAATAGAAATATCCATGTTATCAGCCTAAAACCACATGGTCTGTGACCTGGTCTCTATCAGTTTTTTATGGTTACAGGAAAATGAAACAAATGTTTATTTTAAGTGCTTTAATATTGTATTGTATTGTGTTTCTGCATTTCGTTTTGCTCAAATCACAGACTGTACTAACTGCTATTTTTAGAGCTTATTATAAGCACACCAAGCAATCTTTAATGCTGACTTGCACTGCATTTCAGCCAGGGGACTAAACCACAAACATTTCTCTGAAAATGAAGGGTCATTGAATTTCTGCATCAAGGGAAATCGTTTTCCAATATCGTATGAAAGTCCAAGTTTAGTTAAAATGCACATGACAAATTTCCAGGATTCTCCAGAATCCAGGCCAGCAGCTCATATTCTTTGGGTGAAGCAACACAGGCCGTGTCAGTGTTCCTGTCCTAACTGGTTTTACTGGTCATCAGAGGAGGAGAAGTTTGGCAAGAAGGTCTGGAGACAATTTAACTGGCAGGTCTCTACCATAGGTTAGTACATTGCTCTCAAGAGTCAGAGACACGATACAGGAAAACCTCCAACAGCTGAGTCAAAAATGCAGGTGACACAGCTGAAATCCTTGCTACACTTTAAAGATCATTAAATAAAAATGAATCATCCCTGCACTGCATGTTCGTCTGTGCATGTTTATGAGCGATTTAATCGCATTTGTTGGTATAGATTGACTTATGTCAGACAGTAACCGGGAAATGGATTTGTGTGGTCATGCTGGTCTGTACGTTTTATTACTGAAAAGTACACTCTGTGTTTGGCTTTGCTAAAACTACACCATTCCGCTTTTTGTCACAAGTAAAAGACAATAAAACATACAGGTGGTTCCTTTTAAAAATGATATTACTTGGTGATAAAATATATGCATATGCATTTATGAATTATTAAATCTATCAACACTGAGTTTATCACACTGGTGCTTTCTCCAGGATAAATGACACAGTATTATCAGTATTGTCACAATACATCTGCGTTACTATTTTAAATATGATTCTTACTCTGTAAATATTCAAAGCAGGCAACACAATAAACATGCCGATTGAGCCGATAGCGGAGCGCAGATACTCAGCTGCAGGCGACAGAGGTGCACCGTGGTGTGACTGTAGTAGAGACGCCTAACAGGGCTGTGCATTTGGGACGCCGTCCCGCAGCGGGAGCTCAGCTAACAGGCATACCTGGCTGAAGTCACGGCCTTGTTTTGCTGCTAGAGAAAGTCAGAACATGGGCCAAAGTAGCAGTGATTCACTGGCTGATGAGTCAACAGCCTCGGCTATAAAAAGGGCAACACTGATGGTTGTCTTAGGATGACATAGACCTTAAGCCTGCAGAGGTAAGTTCCCCTCATTCTTTTACACTATTTACTACTGGGGAATTGAGTCAGTCTCCAGCTTTTTAGTCAACAAATTATGATTCGTAGGTTTCTTATGAAATAAAAACAGCAAATTCCTATGAATTCTCTTTGTATGGGTGCGCAATGAAACATATTTTGGCACACATTGCAGTTTTAAAATTTATTTTGTGTGTGTGTGTTTCATAATTACAAAATAAAAATGAAAATGTGTTTCATTTATGGAAATTGGAAGAAACATTTATTGTTTGGCATGATAGATTTTCTTAAAGTATTTTAATAGTAATGTACTTTACTCCTAAAAAATAACTTTTCTTTACAAAAAGGAAGACATTATTTTAAGCATTTGTCTTGTATTAAAGTGAAAATATTATCTGAAAATAAATCCATTTCAGCAAGATTTAATGTAGTAGGGGGGAGGTAGTGCACTGCAGTTTCATTTCTTAAATGAACTTTACCTGCATACCATATAGTATGTGCCTGACATTTGTGACTTTTTGAGTAGAGTTGGAAGAGTAAATTTATGCAAACCCAAATTAAACCCAGACTAAAGTACATGCTGTTTGAAAATGTGGTATCTTAAAGCATTCACCATAATGGATTATAATTACCTTCATAATGCATTATAATTATCAATATAAGCTTGGGTTACAGTAATTAATGAACTAAAGGGTCTTTGTTCCAAGGGAGTATACAGACCTGGAGAATGAAATCCTCCATGATCCTCCTGTACTCCTCCATACTGATGCTACTTGCCACCAGTGTCAGCCGGCCACTGGCAGTGGACATTGTGAAGAACCAGGTCAAGTTCATGGCACAGACCACAGTGGTGAGGATACAGAGACTTACGGATGAGGTATGGATGGTCAGCATCCTTCAGTCCACAATTTGAGGGGGCCAGGAGGGCTTATAAATTATCAGATGATGCTATATGCTAGTGGCTTTAAATGCATGCATTTGGGCATGCTGGGTATGTGGGATTTTGCTGCTGTAGGGGATTCCATGACAATGGACAGCTAACAATTAGGGCATAACCCAGACAGAGAATGAATACAAGACATGGGCTACACAGTAGAGAGGAGTAAAGGCGAGTGACAGATACAGAGCTTTGTGCAAATTCACGTAGTGCAATGCAGAAAGTGGACACAGGCACAGTAGAGGCTAGTTACCGCACACAGTACAGTAGACAACATATGTCTGTATATTTTCAAGGGGTATATACAATTAAATGCAGAAAAATGCCTTATACTGTTGCCTTTTTCAGTGGGCACTAGTGATGTAGTACTTAAGACCGGTCTTAGTCTCGAGATTGGTCTAGACCACTCATAAAACTGACAGTATTTATCACAATGGCTTAATATTCATCTGTTTGTTATCCCAGAGAACCCGACAAACACAAAATGTGTGGATTTTCGCACTCATTAGTCTCAGGCTCACAGATTTGGAGAGATATAACGCACAGACTTACTTGATCCGGTTGTTGGTTGCAGTTTTGTGTGATAAAATATTCCAGAGTAATCCTGTGTGTAATGAGGCATATATTTTAAACATTTTCAATGAAAAAGCACCCCTAATAATCCATAAAAGATCAATATTATTCACATTAGATGGAAACCAAAGCACATATTTGTTTCCGCAATGATCCACGCACCACCATTCTGGAAAAAAAATATTGGTAACAATTTATTTTAAGCAGTCATTATATTGCACATATCTTAATAACGCATTATAATACATTTATAAAGTATTATAAAGACAGCTATAACTATTCACAAAAAGGCATAACATTATAGTCATGTGTATTATGTTTTATTCATAATGCATTATTAATGAGACCTTCATACGGAATTCATAAAGCAAGAGAAACATGGTTATGATGTGTTGTGCCTTTTTATACATATTTATAGCTGTGTATAATGCTTTATGAATGTTACAATGAATTATAAGAACATTTATTGATGTTTATGAATACGGGCTTCATGGAAAGTGTAACCAAAATATTTATTTCATAATTTATTTATTCTAAGCTTATAAATGAATGGATAGAAAAACACTCAAAAATTGCCTGGAGAGGAGACAATTACTTGATCTTTTCACAACATTTATTCACAGAAGTTTGGATATGTATGTTTGATGTCATGCGCCATCAAAACAGTGCAACCAATAAGGTGCATCAAGAAATTGAAGAAAATGTTACATTTGTACAAAAGCATTTATATTGAAATTTTAAGAAAAAATGTCCAGTTTTCAAATTATACTGTGACACAAATTTTAGCCCATGTTGCCTAGCCCCAAGACCGTGCCTATGCTTTATATTGTATAGTGTGTTGTTTTATGTAGTCTGTTTTTGATCTTGACTTGGTCTCGCTCTGCCTTGGTCTTGGTCTTTTCTAGGTCTCGCCCCACCTAGGTCTTGGTCTTGTCTCGGTCTAGCCCCACCTTGGTCTTGTCTCCGTCTCGCCCCGCCTTGTTCTTGGTCTTTTCTCGGTCTTGCCACGCCTTGGTCTTGGTCTTGTCTCGGTCTCACCCCACCTTGGTCTTGGTCTTGTCTCGGTCTTGCCCCGCCTTGGTCTTGTCTTGGTTTCTGCCCGCCTTGGTCATGGACTTGTCTCGGTCTTGCCCCACCTTGCTCTTGTCTCAGTTTCTGCCCACTTTGGTCATGGTCTTGTCTCTGTCTTGCCCCGCCTTGGTCTTGTCTTGGTCTCGCCCCGCCTTGCTCTTGTCTCGGTCTTGCCCTGCCTTAGTCTTAATCTTGTCTCGGTCTTGATACACTCTGGTCTTGGTAATGACTTGGTCTCGGTTTAGGTGGTCTTGACTACATCACTAGTGAGCACACACAAAAATTAATAATGAAGTATTTGAATTCATACAAAATGTTGAATCTGACTTGCCATTTCATTTATTTTTTTTTGCTGTTTATAAAATTTTAAATGTTACTGAGGCTGATGTAGTTGCTGTAGATGTCACTGGATATTATGGTATGCTCTCCTAGCTTTTCTTTACACAACAAGGAATAACTTTGTCTTTTGTTGAAACAGTTCCGAATATCTCCTAACATGGTGTTCAGCGATCTGGAGCTCATACCTGACGTGAGTCTTGACAAGCCGGTTGAAGGTCTGGCCACCATCGTGGACAGCCTGGACACCTTCCAGATAATTCTCCTCAACCTACACATGGATGGAGTAAGCCAGGTCCATGCTGACCTTCTGAGCCTGCAGGGCATCATCCAGTCTCTTGCACCACCATTGAACTGCTCCTTGCCCAAGCTGAAAAGCAGCAAGCACCTGGACGCCTTCCTGAAGACCAATGTTGCCTTCCACGTCACCATTGCCAATGTAGCTCTCGACAGACTGCAGAAGTTCCTCAACAAGCTGATCCTAGATCTGGACCAGCTAAAGACATGCTGATAAGATGGGCTACTGCTTAAAATATATTTAACTTATTTTATATGGGTTTTTATTAACACCAAATGTCTCCCTAAAATATTTAAGGTATTTATGAATTTAAATTCCTTTGTACTGTAATTTTAATACCTTCATTTTGCACACATGCACTGATGGGATTTTATGCAACTTGGTAATAGTTCTCAAGAAACGTAATGAGCAGCGAATGTAATTTGATACCTTTGTAGAAGCAGTATTTTACCTGTGCATTTTATACTTGGTGATGCTGCCAATCGGGACACTGCTGTCTTTGTGCTCTGTAGCTCCTGTAGTCCTCCTTTGCTCCTCTGTGGGCGTCACTTCCTGGCAGACAAATGCGCACAAGCACAGTGAAGTCAGACTGCTTTTAGGGGAATTTAAGTTTCACAATACAAGTACTGCAAACAGAGTGCAGCTCTGAATAAATAATGATCTCCATGATCTCTTGATAAAGTGGCCTTACATTACACCATTGCTAGAGGACAGCAGTCTCAGACAGCAGTCCGTGTGTCGGTCTTTCCTATTGGATGGCCATCTCAGACAGCAGTCCCAGTGTTGGCCTCTGCTATTGGATGGCCATCTCAGACAGCAGTCCCAGTGTTGGCCTCTGCTATTGGATGGCCATCTCAGACAGCAGTCCCAGTGTTGGCCTCTGCTACTGGATGGCCATCTCAGACAGCAGTCCCTGTGTTGGTTTCTGTTACTGGACAACCCTCTCTGACTACAGTCCCTGTGTCAGAATCTGCTATTGGATGGCCATATCTGACAGCTGTCCCTGTGTCGGTCTCTGTTACTGGGCAGTCCTCTCAAATAGTAATACCTGTGCCAGTTTTTCCTATAGGATGGCCCCTTCAAACAACAGTCCATGTGTCGGTCTCTGCTATTGGACGGCCCTCTCAGACAACAATCCTTGTGTCAATCTCTCCTATTGGACAGCCCTGTCAGACAATAGTCTCCGTGTCAGTCTCTGCTATTGGACAGCCCTCTCAGACAGCTGTTCCTGTGTCAGTCTCTTATTGGACGCTCAACTCAGACAGTTGTCTCTGTATTGGTCTCTCCTATTGGATGGCCCTCACAGATACTAGTTCCTGTGTCAGTCTCTCCTATTGGATGGCCCTCTCAGACTGCAGTCTCTGCTACCCGATTTTCAGAAAACTTTGTTACTCCTCTAACAGCACATTTGAGTATGTTTACAGTGTGTATGAATGCTTATTTACTCACATTATTTCAGCTTTTTTCTTTCAGGTCTTCTTTGTGTTGTTTCAGTATAATGTAGTACGTTCCTCATGGTTATTTTTTATTCTTCCTCAGTAACTTTACTTTTAATAAACTCCCATTTGGCACATTGAAAATGGATACATTCAGTTTTATATTGGCAATCAAACCCAAAACTGTAGATGGTGCTCAAATCTAGTGTTCCAATCAAGAAGGAAGCTAATACAGACATTTTTTAATGAAATTATTGGAAAAATTATTATTTTACATCAACGCTAAACCACATTGTATTTAAGGAGTTACCTGCTTTTTCTTCATTTTTGAATTCTTTACTCTTAAACGCCCTGTCACTAATCCAAAAGTGCTAAAATGGATTTTTAAAATGTAAAGTGTTTTTGGCCAGCATTCATAAAATTTGATAGCATAAGTTGATAGTTAATACTTAAATCAATTGATTAGCTGATGAAAGGAACTTCGTCACTTCTCAGCTGGTCATAAAGTTTCTTCATTTGCATTTAATGAAAAGCTGAAATAACTTTTAAGGAGCTTCTATGGAACATTCATGAAGTTTTTTTGTCATTCAAATCTTGTTCATCTACCCATTTCCAAACCACTTTTCCAGTACAGGGTCGTGTTTAGGTCACCCTGGAAACTGTAGGGCATGAGCCTGGCATTACAGTGCACACACTGCAGACTCATCTCACTGCAAAATGCCCTGTTTTTGAACTTTCAAGGGAAAAGGAAGCTGTTCACACAAATAGCAAGGATGAGATTAAAACTGCCATGTAGGAATTGTGAGTTTCAAATTTCAGCAGAGCCCCCAATGAAACACCCCCATAAACACTATCAGAAATTACAGTCAACACTGAAACACCACTGTGAACACTTCCTAAAATTACAGTCTACACTGAAACACCTGCATAAATGCTATCTGAAATTAGTCTACACTGACACACCCCCATTAACGTTATCTAAAATTACAGTCTACACTGAAACACCTGCATAAATGCTATCTGAAATTAGTCTACACTGACACACCCCCATTAACGTTATCTGAAATTACAGTCTACACTGACACAGCCCCATTAACGTTATCTGAAATTATGAAATTACAGTCTACACTGAAACATCCCCCATTAAAGCTATCTGAAATTAGTGTACGCTAAAACACCCCCATAAAGGGTATCTGAAATACCTGGACCATCTGAGTCCAAGAATCTCCTAAGATTGTGAGGATAGTACCCACCCCCACCATAGCCCATTCAAACCCACACCATCAGCAAGAAGCAACAGCAGTGTGACATCAAGGAACACAAGTTTACAGAACAGCCCCTACCCAGAAAGACTATCGCCCACTGCCCCCCTTAACACTCTCCGCCCCCACCCCGCACACTGAAACCTGGTACATAGGAATGGCCATTTCTCCACCTCTCATTGCAATATATGATTATATGTTTACATTGCTATCATAATTGGTTTTTTATGTGTTAATTTTGTGTGGAACAGGCAGAGTGACATTTTCGTTACATAATGTGACTGACTGCACATGACAGTCAGTCACATTATGACTCTTCAGTCTTCTGTCAATAGCAACTAAAGGCCATCATGTCTGATCTACAGTTAAATGCAGAACACGACGTAAACACTGCACACCAACAAACACTGCATGCCAGCAAAGATGGAGCGCTGCTTCTGAATTGGTAGAGAGGCATAAATCCACCTGGTCTGTCTGCACAGAGCTGCTCTGCCTGTACCGGGCGAGAAAGAGCTACTGCCTGCTCTTCTGTGAGGTTACACTGCCCCTGTGTGGTGGCTCTGTCCTCAGCAGGGCAGCCTGAGCCGGGCTGCTTTGACAAAGAAATGCAGTGGTGCCACAGTGAAGCTCACACAGCACTCACAATCACGTAACACTCAATTTCACGCGGTACATGGCACTCACAGTCACACGGCACTCATGGGCACATGGCACTCAAGTCACGTAGCACTCAAAGTCACAAGGCGTTCATGGTCACACAGCACTCACAGTCACACAGCACTCATGGTCACACAGCACTCACTGTCACACAGCACTCATGGTCACACAGCACTCACTGTCACACAGCACTCATGGTCATACAGCAGTCATGGTTGCACAGTGCTCATGGTCACACAGCACTCACGGGCACACGGCACTCATGGTCATACAGCAGTCATGGTCACACAGCAGTCATGGTCGCACAGCAGTCACGGTCACACAGTGTTCATGCTCGCACAGCACTCACTGTCACACAGCACTCATGGTCATACAGCAGTCATGGTTGCACAGTGCTCATGGTCACACAGCACTCACGGGCACACGGCATTCATGGTCATACAGCAGTCATAGTCGCACAGCAGTCATGGTCGCACAGCAGTGCTCATGGTCACACAGTGCTCACGGTCATACAATGTTCACAGTCATACAGCACTCACGGTCACATTGCACTCACGGTCACATGAAACTCATGATCACATGACAGTCACAGTCACATGGCGCTCATGGTCAAACGGTGTTCATGGTCACACAGCACTTATGGCCACATGGCACTCACGGTCACACAGTGTTCATGGTCACATGGCACTCATGGTCAAACGGTGTTCGTGGTCAAATGCTGCTCATGGTCACATGGAGTTCACGGTCACATGACACTCATGGTCACACAGCACTCATGGTCACGTGGCACCAGTGGCACCAGACGAGCACACTGACAGAAATGCTGGTCCAAACCTGGAAGTGGTTCAGAGCGTAGTGATGGAAAGTAAATCGCTATTCCTGAGAAACACTGCACTGTCTGTAACACTGGAAAGTCTTATTTTTCAGAAGTCCGGCTGCTCAGACTTGTCAAAACAAATGCTTGGCACCATCGGCGAGGCAGAGAACGGCAAACCACAGGCATGTCAGAGGCGCACGCCACCATGTGCTGGATCGCTCTCCGGCACGCGAAAGTCTCCATTTCCTGTTGCATCACATTAAATGCACAACAAACCGTGCTGCTAACCTGGGTGGGTCTCCTGGCCAGCAGCGAGCATCAGGGCAGCAGACAGACTGTTCATGAGCAGTGACCCCCCCTTTAGACCCCCACTCTCAATTTCAGTGGAATAATGGAAATATCACGAGAACCTGTGGTCCTCTGAGCAGCCAGTCCGGCTGTTTAACTCTCAGTCGCTGGCAGAACCAGCGACCCAAGAACAAAACTGCAGCATCATCAGTCATGGCAGGACCTGCACCAGCGGTCACAAGAATCCGGAGTACCGGCTACAAGCCAGACGTTCAAGTCACTCATCTGAGGTGAGAGCAAAGAAGGAATCAGGTGGACCAGGTGTGTTCCTGAGCTCTGTGTCCGGGGTGCAGGTAGGCCGAGAAAGAACCCCATCAGTCGGGTAGTAATGACACAGCAGCTCATTAACACTGTGACCGGCTCAGCTCTCTCAGACGACCACTGACTCACTCCTAATCGTATAATGAGCCAATTAGCACACTAATATTAGGGCAGCATAGAGGAATATGGATAAACTTTTAAACTGCTTTTCAATCAGGGTGGTGAGAGAACTAAAAAACATTTTCCCTACAGTATATTTATTTTTGTTCTTTTATCAAGCACATGATAAGCCTGAATTATTTTTGTTTTTCATGTAAAAGTTGATAACTAAACCTTCCTATCCTGGCCATTTGAGCCTAAATTACCCAGAAATCCTTGGCTATGGTGATACTGACACTAGGGCTGTGTAAAAACACATCTCAGTGAATGTTAAGGTGGCCTAACCCTAACCCTAGCCCTAACCCTGAGGGCCACAGGCTGAAACATCTTTAAGGATAGTACCACGCTCCTGTGCTGTGGTGGCCTCAGTAGCATTTGCTGTCTTTTCAAGGGGTGCAAGGCCTGTGAGACGGACATCTCCAGTGGGGGCAGAATAGTGTTGAGAAAAGTGGGAAATAGTGGGAATAACTAGAATATGACTGAGAAGTCATGACGATTATGACAGCCGTCTGAATGAAGACAAAAGGACAGGGTGTTAAGGTCAGCGCCCATCTAGCCCTGACCCGTGTGCTTTTCCCCAGCACTAGCAGATCCCGCTGGCATCCCATTTGGTGTTAAGGTCAATGCCCATCTAGCCCTGACCCGTGTGCTTTTCCCCAGCACCAGCAGATCCCGCTGGCATCCCATTTGGTGTTAAGGTCAATGCCCATCTAGCCCTGACCCGTGTGCTTTTCCCCAGCA
>JAODJU010000062.1:31908365-31919901 GCA_026776725.1 Gnathonemus echidnorhynchus | reverse complement strand
AGCTATTAGTTAAGTTCTCCCCAAACGAGCTTGATGGGCCGAATAGCCTCCTCTCGTTTGTAAATTTCTTATGTTCTTATGTTCTTAACACACAAATCGGCTTGATTAACATGCACATTTTATTGATACAGCACATATTTACACTGGATTCCCTTATTACAATGTGATTGTGCCTTTTCAGCTGAAAGTAACCTGATGACAGTGATACTAGTGTGTTTGGGGATACTACTGGCTGTTTTAGCTGTAACAATCTGCATGATGAGGTGAGTGTTTTATTACTCGTTCACTGTATATAATGTATGGTTTTTAAAATGATTTGTGATATTTGTTTATTGATTGATCTTACAGTTTATTCTGAGACTCGGGTAACTGGCTTCCCATCATCCTCTCTGCGATCATCATGCTCATCGACACAAACACACATATGTCACCAAAGAAGCCCCTAAATTAACATAATCAAAGCCAGTGTACTGAGCAGAACCCCAGGGTGATGCCCTCAGCGGCCCACAAGAACAAACCCCCCCCCCCACCCCAAGAGTCCCCCTTCTCTCTCCAGTTACTGCTCTTTTCCCTTCCCTTTATCCTCACAGCTGATCACCTCTAACCAGTTAGCCTAACTGGGCCCCAGTTAGCTGGTTAGCAGAGCTCCCTCAGTGCTCAGTGTGACCCCTGTGTCTCCATGGTAACCCCCCATCCCAGTCTCTGACACTAGTGTCTGTGGGAACATTACTGGGGCTTTAGCTGGAACAAACCTCATGACTGGTTTGTTTTATACTTTAATATAAATTAATTTTATCTGATTTTTAAAGTTTTATGTTAAAATACTTAATTTTTTGCAATTTATCCAATTTGTGTAAATATAGGGTGTGCTGAATGTAATTTGAAATTAAAATATATTGTATAATGGTCTGTGTCATGCGTCTCTCAGAAGGAAGAGAAATTCACTGAATGTCCCAAATGACAGAGGGGGGAAACAAGTAAGTCTGATGTGTTTATGAACCTATTTTTCAGGGTATGATTATATTTTTAAGGGTATGATAAGTTGATTATTTATAAGATCATTCTTATATACTCTATAGTACTTTTTGATCCGGGGATCTGATGCACAATTGTGGATCTTTTTTTCTTTTTTACGTCAACACAATTAATTATAAAAATGCCTGATTTATTTGTACATTAAAATTTCCCTTCGTCTCTCTCCATCTATAGGTTACAGAAGATAACGAGTATGAAGACATTGCAAAGTCTGGCTCTCAGACCAAGACTGAGAGACAGGAAGTTCCATCTCAGGGAGAGGAAGTCTGCTATGCTTCCGTGCAGTTTAACACCAAACCACCAAATAGGCAGTGAGTGTGAATCTTGCTTATTTCACTTCATCTGTATGGGTCAGAATACAGAAATACCAAGAGCAGTTTTATGTTTTACAATTAAAAACGAAAGACCGCTGTCAGACTGTTAATACTTAAATATTTATATTCAACCACTGCAGGTGTGATGTCAGTAACGCGGAGATCCATGATGATGCAGTCGTATATGCTGCGGTCCGAAAACCAGCCGACTGCAGCTAAAAAAGGTAAAATATCAGGACCATCGGTGATCGGTGGCGACACTGAAACCTGAATATAACAGAACATGATCGCAATATCTTCAACATACACCAAGCGAGATATACCTAAAGAAGTACTGCTGGCTCTTAATTTCTACGCCAGAATTCCTCTCTGATTCCTACTCTGAGTGTATCCACCGAAAGGTCTCATTGGAATGGTTTTGTTGTGTTTACACACATAAACATAAAAATGATTTTAAAAAGTATTAAATTCATGCATTCATCTGTGGATAACTTTTCTAATACAGGATCTCTGAACGTTTTATTAAATTTATCAATGAAAAGTAAGTTGATTATTTATTTACAATCGATACATTTATGGTCATCAAGTAAAATGACATCTACTAATATCAGTAATCAACCATTTTAGGAGTCTCCCTCACCTGTGGTTTCACTCCTCCGCTTCCTCCTGATCGATCCTCCACTCCTCCGCTTCCTCCTGATCGATCCTCCCTCCCTCCACAAGGACGCCTCCCTTCCAGAGCTGATTCCATAGAGCACACTGGAGCTGCAGTGACCATAGAGCACACTGGAGCTGCAGTGACCATTGAGCACACTGAAGCTGCAGTGATTACAGGGCAATCTGGAGCAGCCCTTTGGCTGAAAGTCACTCTCGGTGAACTGAGGCAGTTTATCAGTTTGTGCCTGGTGCCCTTTTCTGAACAAACATTCAGTTTCAGATGTTTCAGAATCTTTATTATCATTGTACAAGTACAATAAAATTAGGTGCAGTCCCAGTTGTATTTATGTATGTAATAATCTATGGCTCACACTCTCAGTGTTGAACCCTACTTCTGCTTTTGAGTGTAGGGCTCCCCCTTGTGGGCAGTCCAATGATGAGTAGTCTGACTAAGTCAGACTGACTGTGAGCCCTGTGACACACTGGTCTCCTGGCCAGAGTGAACCGCTGCCTTGTGGCCTGTGCTGCCTGTGCTGCCTTGTGGCCTGTGCTGCCTGGCATAGCGGACTTCCTGTGTGGGTGAATCCCAGCTGGTCAGGGACAGGGATGGGACCGGAAGAGCAGAGACAGACTTCCTGCATGGAAACAGTATCATCGTAGACTTGTGTTGCATTTCCGGTGCTTTCATAGGTTTATGGCTCAATTTAATGATTTTGATCTCCTTCATTTGTGTGTAAACATTATTACTGTTTTGGTTTTGCCATATTTTCTTTGCTATATTGCATAATTGTATGATTTTTCCTTAATTTTCTGTAGCAAAAGCCTTGATTTGTTACAATTCCTGGTGTTTTGACCATTCATTTAAACTATGTGGTCCTCTCTGTCCCACAATATTTCACAGATCCTACAACCCCAAATCAGAAAAAGCTAGAATGGAATGCAAAATATAATAAAATATAATGCAAATAAAAAAACAGTGATTCTGAAATTTATTTTGACTTTTATTTCATTGCAGATGTAGAAAAGGCTGTTAAACAACCGCTCACTTAATTGTGCAGTGTTTTGAGCAGGCATTATTTCGGCCATTGGAGGCGTCACGCAGGACCCCACGTTGGTTTTTTTTCTTTCCTCTTCGCTTTCCTTTAGGCTGGATGCAGAGTTCAACGCTGTAGTTATAGAAAGTTTTGTTGGGTTTATGGTGTAGTTGTGCGTGCATGCTGAGTAAGTATGCAATTCATTCGTACCGCAACTATGCTTTGTAACCGGAGCAAATGTTTATTGTTTTATGCGTTTGTAATTTAAAATAAGCATATCGCGTTGATCGCAGTTCGCGTTTTGCTGCGTTAATGCCGCTCAGGTTGAGTATTGTATGTTTATGTGCATTTTGTAATACAAATGGTTAATATAATTTAATATCTATATTTGTTTAATGTTTATAAAACTATGTTACCTGTGAGCGGTAGTTATATGTTGATTCCTATGTTTTTATTTCTGTTTCAGTAAACCACAATTGCATAATCCCCCAACGAGTATCCGGACTGCTTAATGGGTGGTGTGTTAATGCGCTACTATCCAACTATAGAAAACCAGTCAAAAGTAGGCAAACAAACCCAGTGTTCTGATCGGACACCCTGTAAAGTTTACCACCGGGAGAGGATCGGCGTTCCCTTTTTTTTTTTTTAAACGACACTCTTTTACAGCAGACGTTATGAACCCAAGATAGTTCATATGTTCATGTAGTTCATGCTTTGTCTGACCATTATTATTATTATTATTATTATGAACCCAAGTTCATGCTTTGTCTGGTCAACTTCATTTCCATTGTTAATATACATACATTCCTGCATTTCAGGCCTGCAACACATTCCAAAAAAAGTTGGGACAGGAGCAGTTTAAGGCTAGTAATGAGGTAAAAAGCAGGTGATTGTAATTATGATTTGGTACAAAAGCAGTATCCACGAAAGGCTGAGTCTTTGAGGAGCAAAGATGGACAGAGGATCTCCAGTTTGTCAACAAATGCATGAGAGAGTCATTGAAAGGTTTAAAAACAATGTTCCTCAAAGAAAGATTAAAGGGGATTTGCAAATTTCCTCATCTACAGTGCATAATCATTAATATCATTAAACAATTCATGAGATTAAAGTCATGATCTCCAATACCTCAGAGGGAACTGCATAAAGAACCTTCATTCATGAATAGTTGATATAACTACATGACAAGGGATTACTTTGGCAAACCTTCATCAAGCACCGGTACCTCAGTAGCCGGTTGTAATCTTTCACAAGTTACGTTATTAAAAAATATTAATTTTATAAAGCATGAAAGTTCTGTCTCTTCTATTCGCCTCCCGAGAGCCTACAAACCCCACCCTCTGGGTGAGTTCAGCCTCAACTCCCAAGGAACACTACACCACAGCAACTTTGAAAGTATATTTACTTACTTGTGTAATAAACGAACGAATGAGTGAGTGAGTGAGTGAATGCTGAATTTTCGAGTTTGATCTTTGTTTAATTTTTAGTGAAAATTCAGTGATATTTAGACTAGTTTGGTAGTTATCTCAATACCGAAGCTGTCTGTGAACATTCAAAATGGTCAAATCACTTGAGAAGGAGAAATGCTGGTACAGCAGGGTAATACATCATTTCTGACAAAAAGAAAGGAGAGCAGATTTACATATAAGTAGCTGACAGGCTACAGTAAGAAAAAAAAAAGACCATTTTTGGTTATAGTACTAGCTGTAGACGCCGTGCCGCCCCCACGCTGCCAGCAAGACACCATTCCGCCCCCAGGCCTCCAGCTGTAGACGCCGCGCCGCCCCGCCCCCACGCCGCCAGCTGTAGACAGAGTGCCGCCCCCACGCCGCCAGCTGTAGACGCCGCGCCGCCCCCATGCCGCCAGCTGTCAACACCGTGCCACCCCCATCCACCAATGATCTTCAGGCACCTTCCCCCCTCTGCACTGCTGTTTCCATCCTTCCATCTCATTCACAAACACTTACCTTCCCACAATCACAAACGCTCTAACCTGTTTTATGTTTATAATCACTACATGACAGTTTAGCCTTTAGCAGTTATCGAATGTTTACTGTGTGTCAATAAATGTCCTTTTGTTGAAACCAATGGTTGTTTGTGGCCATTCAGTTACAACTGGCAGATTTAGGTATGGGTGACATCATACCGGGGGCGACAGGGCATCCACACAAAAAACAATTTGGTTGTGACATTTGTGCGAAGGGTTTTCTATCGCTCATTTACACATCACATCAATGATATCATGATACCATAAATTGTACTTGGTAGTTGTAATTTGTTACAATTGACATTTTTCATGTAGTAAATCCTTTAAAGCTTTACCTGTAGCCCATAGATAAAAAGGTGTAGGTAGCACTGTGGTGTCACACCTACAGAACTGCATGTGTCTGAATGGTCTGCATGTACTGCTTATACAATACAGGCCCCGACCGTATCATACATACAAAATAAACAAAATGCCATTCGAACAAACAAACCTTTTCCACACCCAGGAATCCACATCCACTTCAGAAAATAGTCTGAAATCCCCACCCATCGTATCTTTATTGAGTGTCCCTTAGGACCAAACAGAACATTCTAATATTGTTTCTCCTGTACTTAGTTACTACCTGAAGGAAACAAACACATGTACAGTGTTTATTTTCAGCAGGAAACAAAGGCTGGTCATCACATTCTGGCTTTGAGAGGAACCATGCTGAGAGACTGTATGAACTCCTGAAGAATGGAGAGGTACTCCTGAGGGTGATCTCGCAGGTGTCCTGCATGGGTGGAGTCCTTCCACGCCTTGCAGTCCACCCTCATGCCTTGCTTCTGCCAGTCCTCAATCATCTCCTTCATCTTGAGATGGTCACACATGGGGTCATTCTCACAGGAGAAGAAGAGAGCGGGTGCCTGAATGGGGCGGTGCCAGAAGATGTCGATGTTGGTGTTGAAGTAGTCCACCGTGTGTCTCTTGAAAGCTCGAAAGTACAGCATGCTGGCCGCCCACACGAAGCTCTCCCCCTGGGGAAGCAAACTCCTCCCCAGACCTACACAGAGGACAACATTATTAGCCACAACACAACAAACATTGTCAAATGCTGCATTTCACTGAATGACGTTAAAGCTGGTAGTCTGACTGTAGGCGAGCATGTCTGTGCCAAGTTTTACATACACTTAGCTTAAACATTTGACAAGTGTTATATACACCCGTCTGATACTGGTGGAATGAATAAACAGTCATCCAACCCACAGCATCAAAGCAGACTGCAGAAAGCAAAAGCGGATGTGCAGGTAAGTGGAGTGAGGCTGCTCTACTGACCTACGGCCATGCGATCCAGGGAACCCATCACCAGGCTGTCGTAAACCTGCCCTCGGAGCCTGTGAATCAGGCCGTCATACTGCCGGGGATTTCTGTAGATGTGGACCAGCAGCTGGCTGAAGGTGTAGCCCCCTACTGAGAAAGCATGCACCAGTAGGGGGCGCCGCACAAACCTGTCGCTCTGCAGCACCTCCAGAACCTTCATGCCATAGTCAAGGCCCCATTTCGGCCAAAGGAACTGGCTGACCCGGCTCTCCACGATGAGCACATCAAAGCCGTTACGCAGGTATATGTCACAGTATTTGGCCAAGCCCCGAGGCTGAGAGCCCAGCCAGGGCAGCAGCAGCAGCAAGGGTCTGGCGCCACCCTGTGGTGGCTTACTCAACACCACGGATTCACTCAATAAAAACGTGATGCTTTTGCTGATTTTGTGAGCGGTGACGCCGCTCAGGATGGCTGACATAGACATCATTGTGACAGCCTGTGGAGGGAAAAAAAGCACTAGAGGCTCTGCCATTTTCAAAACATTTTATTAATGAATAAGCTGAAACATGATTAACATGCACAAAGTAACCATAAAAGAGAAGGTCATGTGCTGGTTACATAAACAGCAGCTTTAGTAAAAGCACATTTTATAGTTTATACAGCTAAACGTGTTTGTTTTTGCTAGTGACACTAAGTCCATGTCAAGAACAACAGACAATGACATAAATATCTTGGAGATGAAAGTGTAGCGAAATTACGCTACAACCCAAAGACTGACGTTTTCTCCCCCCAAGGCTTTACCTTCCTGTCGGAGCTCCGCTTCAGACTATTTCGCCAGGGAAGGACCTGCCGCGACATAATATTCTCTGTAAAATAAATGTGAGACTACGGTGCCTTTCCTGCTTTCCCCAACCAGATCACTGTGACCGTCCCTTCAAAGCTGTTTCCATGGCTGAGGAAAGAGGCCCAGACAGACAGCTTATGTCACTGTCTGTGAGCCTCCATGTTCAGTTAATGTCCTTTTGTATGGTCTATGTATCTAGTAAGAAAGGGGCCCAGACACAGACAGCTTATGTCACTGTCTGTGAGCCTCCACGTTCAGTTAATGTCCTTTTGTATGCTCTATGTATCTAGTAAGCAGCCAAAGCTCATAATGGCCCAGGAAGCCACCAAGACAGGCGAGAGCAGGACTAAGAGTCACAGGGGCAAATTGTCACACAGCAGCAGGTTACCGGTAAGAAATACTGTCACAGTAAATCACATCCACCTTGTCTGACAAATTCACATGATTGCTTTTCACAAGACATTCTGAGGCATCTGCATATTTCATCATTTTGACCAATTATATAAAAAAAAGTTATGCTAGTTTTTGTTCTAAAAGAACCTACCGTTTACAACAGAACAACTCATCCAATTCACACAAGTCATAACAGCATAGCATCCACGTGTATTATTGCCATATCGAGCAATTAGCTTTTTAATTAAAGCCACCAACTGAAATAGGTTTAAGAGTATCTTTCTGAAATCATATATGTACAGTATAGTAATATTAAACAATATTGTTTTCAGTGTTCTCCAATGTGTTTTCAATAAGTTTAAACTATCCAATAAATGTATATAGTTCTATTGATTTTATACATTGACCATATGGGATAGCCTAAGTATGGCTTACTAGTAAGCTTCAACATATAATCTGATAGTGTTTAGTTGTGAATAAAATGCTGGATATTAAATTGCTCATTAAAATGTCAATTAATTACAGTGAGACAACTTGCCCCCATGCCTCTTGCATAATATAGCTCTCAGAATTTCAAAGCGAGCAGCAAACGCAGCTCATAAAGATCAATCTCAATTTTGGAAATTCGGACGAAAACATTTTTGTTACTTTATCACAAAACTATCGTATTGTAATAAGCAGTAAAAAAAATTGTAGTCAAACGCTGACGTTTACTTGTGTATGTATTGAATCATTTCCCATACCGTGGTTCAGACAGCCCGAAAAAGTTTTAAACAGTTTAAAACAAAATGAGGTGCGTCCGGAACAGAGTACTTACATACTAGATGCCGCATTTCGTCAGAAGCTTGCGACCCGAGCGCACCAGTACGCAGGCCTGCTGGTTTGTATGCATGACAGCAGAGGCGATACACTGGGGTCACGTTCGTGCACGTTACTTTACCCATATGTTTACCGATGACGTAGATTTATACCAGCGAAATGTAAAAACTGTTAAATACTTTGAATGAAAAAGATACATATTCCATCGAGTGAACGTAAGAAACCGGGTATTGCTTTCTACTGACATTCGTACAGAATCGGCACTTCCTCCTCCACTTTCACACAAATTTCTGGCAAGCGACGATCCTCGTCTGTGGCTGCAGCTCCCGTGGCCTTGTGGGACAGTGTAGCCATCAGTTATATACTGCTGAATTTCGGAAAAAGTAATATGTCTGCCCGCTGTTCCATCGACGCCGAGGACTCGTACTTTCCGCTCCCTCCTCAAGAATCACAGCAAACAAAAGCTGCAGTTAATTCGGACGCGCCCATGTTCGTGGGCGGGGCAAACGATACTGATCGCGCAGCTCGTTGGCATAGGGGACAGACGGGTCAGGACCCACCTTCATGAGAGTTATCCCCCCAAAATATTTCCTTTTTAACCTAACTGTGTAATTGTAAGTATTATATTAATCTGTAATTAAAGCATTTTTAGTTTTTAAAGATTCCTTTTCCACCCTCTCTCTCACAGTGGTTTAATCCACTGCCTGATATTCCCGGCCCCAGTACCGCGCGCATCAGCCCGGTATGAGTGTCCGCAGCTCAGTGCTGGTTCGCCACCAGTAAGAACCTAATTTACAATTTTTCCCTTGAAACAGCAGATGTGTCAGACGTGTTTCTTTACTTCTATCACTTGTGAATCTGGACGCATTCTGACCATATATCTTTTGTAGTGTAAACGCTAATGTGTCCTGGATGAGTCCCAGACAAGGACGTTACAGTAACTGTGTGCGGGGCAGTAACGAAATAAGCTGGACACTCTGGAGAGACATGATAGACACAGGCGTAAACGGTGAGGTGTCTATGCTGTCAGTTCATGATCCGATCGCCCAGGGCCAAGACGCATTTTAAAACCACGTGTAAACAGGGCCGCTGAGTCCTCCCCTAAAATTAAGACCTTAGCAGTGTCAGGCATCATTTACTATTATTTTAATAAAAACAAACTACTGCAATCTGCTGTAAAGCACGGACTTCCCTGTGCTCCAGGAACTCCCGTGAGTTAGTGAGTCCCAGTTCCTCCCGTTGTCTGGAAAAACACTCATTAAGCATGGCATGGTGTTCGACCTGATTAACCTGTCATCTGGCAGACAACTCCTGCTCCTCAGGATGATAAACCTTGTTTTTCCGCACATGAATCTCTCCACATCTCAAAAACGTCCAGCACCAACAGTATTATCTTTTAAATGGAGTGAAACTGCATGTATCTTCTTAATTACTTGGGGTCCGAAGCAGTACATATAGCTTGTGTGCACACTTAATGGGATGCTATTACATTGTACATGTTATATATTTTTTATCCAAAGTGTAGGATAACATCATTACACCTCCAAACAAAAGGGGTTTCACAGATCAGCAATCGATAACAAAAGAGTAGAGGAAGAACAGTTGTAGTTATAGTGAACAGAATTCGGACAGACTAGGGGCCTGTTTCACAAAGCAGGGTTACTTGCTTAGCCAGGTAACTTGCCAGATTTAAGGTAGTCTGGGCTAAATAGACCTTATTTTCATCAACTTACATTTATCCCGGACTATCTTAAATCTGGCAAGTTACCTGACTAAGCAAGTAACCCTGCTTTGTGAAACAGGCCCTAGGTACTTTACCTTCGAACACCAACTTGGGGAGGGGCTTACAGCGATAAACTTGCTGATTGGCTGAACACAAGCACTGGTGGTCACATGGAAGTTACACAGAAGTGCAGAAAAAGAGAAAGAAATAGCGGAGCAACAATTGTGCGGATGGAATTGTTGTACCTCAACTGCATTTTATGGATCACTGAATACCGTTTTGCTTGCGTCTCCATATTTCTGCATCCGAAAATATCTGACCGATAACCGATATATAGTCTAATATTGCTGATGCCAGTGGTGAAACTTGCCAGTGCGTATTAGTATAATAACATGACATCATTTTTTATTTTGTGGAAAACAAAAGGCTGATATGTTGGCCAGATTTAATAAGAATTATAAACATGTCACAGTTTGGTTAAAAAGAGACACCAGCTTAATGTGGCTGCAGCTGAAGTAGTTTTAAAAAGGGGACTTTTTTTTTTTTTTTTTTACAATATATAAGATTCAGTCTAAAGAAAGACAGGACATAAGTGGGGACATGATATACAGTGTAAAAAAAGCATAAAAGCCGACCGATGATGCTGGACGACATACAGACCTATGCAGCAGAAACGGAAAAAGAAGCGTGTGAGACAGCAAGACGGTGGGTTTTGGGACGGTTGAGGCTGCTGATTCCCACACTGACACCCGCGGGGGGATCAGACTGCAGCCGGAGCCCTTAACTTCTCTCTTAAATGTGATCTGACACACTGTAACTAAATGAAAAGATTGTACCATTGCTGACGCGTGTCCTGTTCTGGTCAGGGCGACAAAGACACAGACCCCGTTCGAGAGCAGAGCCCCCTGCGGGACACTCCCCCCCCCCCCCCCGCTGTTGGCCGCGAACAGTCTACGGCAGGCGCCAGCAAAGTGCCAATACGGTCAGCTAAAACCACCGAAAAATGAAAGCTGGAAACGTCACGTTCTATTTAAGCTACAAAACAGAGAGCTCCGCAGCCACCCCAACGTGATGATGAGTCTAGCGATGGTCTATGCTTGTGGCTGTGATTTACGTCGTGTCACAACCACAAACATGACATACATAATAAAAGGGAGCTGAAAATAAACCAAAGCTAGTGCAAACAACACTAGAGGGAACTACCAGAAGAAGGGTTATGCAAAGAAAGGATGAACAAATTTTATAATATATAATCATTTGAAACACCACGGTAGGAGCATTCGGTTAGCGCCCTGTCACCCCTGACCCCCCAGGAGTCATTCAAATTAAATCCTCAAGGAAAATGGGGATTTGACCCTTTATAGTGGAGGAGATCGCAGATCTGTTAATGGAAAAGCTCATCGAAACAGGCAGAGGGGGGCTGGGTATGGGGGG
>JAODJU010000062.1:31894139-31906601 GCA_026776725.1 Gnathonemus echidnorhynchus | reverse complement strand
GGGAGGGGGGGACTTACGAGTGCAGGCCGTGCACGCCCCCCTCCACCTGCGCAGACATGGTCCTCTTTTCAAACTTCAGCTCCCCGGAGTACATCATTGACCTACAAACCAAGAGCTTTATTCACCACTCAGAATTGACCAGGACCTGCCCCCCCACCAACGAGCATCTCCGTCAGCATGGCTCACCGCAGGATGGACAGGCTCTTGGCCCCGATGTCCTGGCAGCCATGTTGGATCCCAGCGATCAGGTAGGGGACAAACTTGTGGATGGATCCCTTGTCCTGAACTGAGCCGGACACCCCCTGGGCCACCTTTAACGTGTCTCCCTCGCTGTTTGAAGCACAAAGGTAGAGTGGAGTTCAGGGGCAGTAGGCAGCACAGCCAGCAGAGGGCGCTCTGGAGCCACAGTCCGCCCCCAAGCCTGACCTGAAGTAGCGCTTCTGGCTGCTGCTGTTCTTCTCCATGGCATCCAGTGAGCCCATGCCGCGATACTTCTTCAGGCGAACGCCGTCCGAGAAGAAATATTCGCCAGGGGCCTCGGTGGTGGCGGCCAGCAGGGAGCCCATCATCACTGGGGGGGTGAAGTAAAGAGCTCAGGAGTCTGTGTGACCAAACGGGTGGTGCCCATCCCCTGGCGTCCTCCAGCGTACCCGTCGACGCCCCCAGGGCGAGCGCCTTGACCACATGGCCCACGGTCTGGATGCCGCCGTCAGCGATGACAGGCACCCCGAAGCGCCGCGCATACTCCGCCACCTTGTAGACCGAGGTCCCCTGCGGCCGACCGCATGCCATCACTGTGGGAGACACGGGGGACAGGGTGCTGAGCGACTGGGGACACTCTGGCGATACAGGCCAGCTCTCTCAGGGTTCCCCCCACCCCCGACCTTCCTGCGTGATGCAGATGGAACCGCAGCCCATCCCCACCCTGAGGGCGTCCACACCGGCATCGATCAGGTTCTTGGCCTGCGCTGCTGTCACCACTAGAGACACAAGGGGACACCGTCAGCAGGGGACGTCACCTCCCGGCACCGAACGGAGAGGAGGTGTCCCCTAGGCTGTGACCCACCGTTGCCCCCGATGACCTGGAGCTCGGGCGATTTCTGCTTAATGTAGTTGATCATGTTGATCTGATAAACGGAGTTGCCTTGTGAGGAATCCTGTCAGGTGGGGGAAGAAAAATCACAGTGGTCTATAACTGTGTTTTTAGTCTCTCAAAAAAGTACAAAGAGCTGTTGTGGTCCTGGTGGAGTCATGGAGTTCACAATTACACTTAAACACCAAGAGAAAAGTGCAAAAAAACAATACATGGAATAAAAAGTAAAATAGAGATAGAAAAAGTAAAAGAAACTAGATGTGTGATTAATAGGTGAACATAAGTAAACAGCTATATATCCAGACAGTTTGGGGTTTGTGCAAATAAGCTTATACAGCCAACATGATGAAGGCAAAAGGTGAGAAAATATTCCCTCTAAAATTCACCAACCTGTTTCAAGTCAAATTGTTTTTTCTAACTGGGTTATGAATCACTTATTGTATGGATGGAAAAATCTAACAGTTCCATACATGATACCCTGCAGGTTTTTGAAGGCTGCACTTAGGACCAGCGTCATGCAGCGTCATGCAGGTTCATGCAGTATCATGCAGGTTGTTATACTATCAAAAGTGTCAGAAAATCCAGAGCTGTCCATTGATAGTTCGCACACATAGAATCCTGCAGTAAACAGCTAATCGGCTTCATGAAGGGGTCGTCAAGGAGATGTATACGTCAAAAAAATCAGGCCTGAAGCAGAAACCCGAGAAAATTTAAGCAAATGGCAGGAGAGAAGTGTTAGTGGGTGGCACTTATAAAGAAAGGGATGGATCTGAACATTAGTGAACAACACTAGCACTCAGAGAAGGGTCCGAACCCACCAGAACCACCACATCCACACCGGCCTGCATGAGCAGGTCCAGTCGGTACTTGTCGTCCTCCCGGGTCCCAATGGCAGCACCACAGAGCAGCTGCTTGCGCGAGTCCTTGGAAGCCAGCGGGTAATCCCGATTCTTTTTCAGGTCCGTGCGAGCGATGATGGCCACCAGCTCATCACTGTCATTCACAATGGGCAGCTTCCCTGATCCGAGACAGACCATGTAAGAACTTTACAGAACTTTCACAGCAGATCCGTCATGGGCATGTGCTTGACCCCCCAAGGACTGACTGGTGACCCAGTTACTCTCACCTTTCTTACTGCGCTGCAGAATGTCATTAGCCTCCTTCAGCGTAACCCCAGCAGGTGCAACAACCAGATCTTCCCTCTTGGTCATGGCCTGCAGGACAATGGAGCATGAGCAGAGCAGTGAATCATCGCTACATAAATTATTTAAATTCTAACTAAAAAAAAAAACACAAGTCGTTCACAGAGCAGGATCTCCCAGGGATTGGGGCAGGAGATTCATTTTCAAAAGTAAACATATTTTCAAGCCATGCCCAGCTCAGTCCTGCCAGTTGACAGTTATACAGGTGTGTAAAATATTTGCCCAATATAAAGACCGCAGTCATCAAAGGTGATAAATCTCTAGTAATCCCGGCTGACTGACTCAGCACCCGACAAAACCCCCATCCCTGCCCCCCACCCCCACACACCTCCTCCAGGGCGCGGCCATAGTCCTTCTCGGACAGGAAGTCGATGTCGCGCGAGGTTACGATGCCCACTAGCTTGCTGCCCATCTTGCCCGTCTCGGTGACAGGGATCCCGGAGAAGCCATGCCGCACTTTGGCCTCAAAGACGTCACCGACGGTGTGACGTGGGCTCATGACCACGGGATCTGTGATGAAGCCCTGCTCGAATTTCTGCAGCACGATGGACAAGACGGCGTCCTGAGGTGTCCCGCTTGTGTGCCTGATGCCCCATTGAGGCCCCATCACACCCCCCCACCTTACCTTGACCTTCCGCACCTCGTTGGCTTGGAACTCGGGTGTGCAGTTGTGGTGGATGATGCCGATGCCTCCCATGAGCTGGAAACACAGATAGCGGGTGGGAGGCCAGAGTTGGGTAATTTAGGTCCAGAGAGTAAAAGTCAAGACCAAGATCTTGGTTCAACCAACCAGTGCATAAAGAGTCACAGTCACAGAGTACTCAACTAAGTAGTTGAAACAAAATCCCAGTCTGGTCTATTACTCTCTGGACCTGAATTACCCAACTCTGGTGGAGTCCAGGATCACTGCAAGGCTTGTTGGTATAGGTGGGGGGGCACACTACTTACTGCCATGGCAATGGCCATAGACGACTCTGTCACAGTATCCATGGGTGAGGAGATCAGCGGGGTCTTCAAGGAGATTTTCCTGGTCAGAGCAGAGGTCAAGTCCTGGAAGGTAGATATTCAAAATAAACACCTTCGCTCTCACATTAATGGGCACCTATTTAGAGATTACTCTGCAGAGCCGGCACACTGCTTTAGTGCGAAACTTATGCTACTTAAAGCCTTACATGTATCTGCCAGGTATCTGTAATTTAAATGCAAATAATTTCATATTTACATCATATTCCAAGACGCACTTCCAGTGTGCGAGACCACAAGAAGAATCTTCTCTGTCCACCCTCATTTTATTCACAGAAATCATACTTCCTTACTCACAGGAAACAGTGTGGGAATCTCCTCCTTGGGTATTTCCCATTAACGACAGAATGAGGTAGCGGCCTGGGATGCCCCTCATCTTACTCACAGGAAACAGTGTGGGAATCTCCTCCTTGGGTATTTCCCATTAACGACAGAATGAGGTAGTGGCCTGGGATGCCCCTCATCTTACTCACAGGAAACAATGTGGGAATCTCCCCCTCCAGTGTTTCCTACTACCCAGAGAAGAAGACCTGACACAGAGTCGCCAAGAGGAGCTGACTGAAAAATGACTATTCGTCAGTAATACAAGCTGGGCATGTAATCATCTCTGCTGCTGGGATTCTGAGCTACACAACTGCCAACATGGGGGGTTAGATGGAGCAGGATCGTTAATGTCGATATACAGGCGCCTTCCCATGGAGGAGCGGCAGAGGAAGGACACTGCACAGTAAATAACTGGGTCTAAGTAGATGCCCTGAAGAATGAAAGCTGGAAAAAAAATCACCGCAAAAGCACTCGAAAAGCAGAAATGGTCCTAAAAATCACGGCGAATGGAAAAGCTCTGTGGCAAACGGGACAATGTAGAGCTGAGCCTGGCACCTCAAAGAGCTGATCCAAGCTGGGCTAAGAGGCCCAGGCGCAATATAAACAGCAGTGGACAGTGTGTGTGGCTGCTGTCCAGTGAGCGCCTTTAGGGGACATGTTTACACATGAGGCCTGTGTGGACTAGCAAGGCTCAGATGAAAAGGCTGCCTCTGGCTGTCCATAGGTGAGGGTGAGTTCAGGGGCGAGGTGGAGGTCACCTCCCTGCACCATGCTCCAGCCCCCCCCCCCCCCCCCCACCAGCTTTTCAGTGTTTCAAGGTTCCCCTGCTGGCTAAGAGCCAATCAAAACAGAGCCTCCAGGTGTTTCCAGCAGGAACCTCCCCATGACTCACCGTGTAAATAGACAAAGTTAAATGTGAAAATGCCTGTAAATGATCTTAAAGCAACATGCTTTCCATATTTTACATATGTAAACACAGTCTGTTCTGCTGACATCATCAAGGACAGATCAGTCTCATCCAATCAGTGAAGCTTGAGGGAAAGATGGGATTCCCAAAAGCCTGCAGGGGGTGCAAGTGGGCGGGACTCACCACTTCATCAGACGTGAAGTCGATGAAACCTGGTAGAATCAGGAAATCACTAGAGTGAGAGACAGAGAGAGAAAAGTCAGGTGATCATGCACACAGGTAAGACTCACCAATATTGGTGGGCAGCGATCGCCACCCAAGTCACGCATTTGCATGGGGCCCCAGCGGTTTTGGGGCCCCTTGTTATCCTGACATGGCTTGCTAGCTAATCTTATGCACCCAAGCAGCGTCACCACAGAAAGACAGGCAATCAAAGACACAACAAGCTGGTGGCCATTATCACAGACACTGACACAGCTGATGAGGACGCCACAAACACAGATGGGGGGAGGGGATTTTAACTGGAGCCCCCAGTGGAGCCCCCGGAATAACAAATGGCCCCCTGCACATGGCAGACTGTACAGAGGCCTAGATCTGAAGCGTGCAGGAAAAGCCTCAAGAACCTTCCGGTACGATGGAGTTTCTCTGGCAGCATGACCCCCAGTTAGTAAGCTCCCAGTGCTCCCAGGCAGAGGGGCCGAGCACAGGGAGCCCCTGACGCTGAGCGGCTCCTTTAAGAAGAGCGCCCCCCTGCTGTTATTTCCTGTACTACATCTATAACCAGGGACAGCTGTAAACCGACTCATCACGGAGCTGCCATTCAGGAAGCACACACCCAACAAGAGGAACAGATTAACCCCCCCAAGAGGGTAACAGGACTTGGGTAACAGGCATTTGGAGGCTAAAAAGCCTTGCATCAAAATTTTATTTATTTGCACAGAGGCCTAAGCCACTGAGCGACACCAAGCCCCCAAAGACAGACAGCTGCCCTGAAGTGAGCGACAGAGAGTCTGGTCACCTGCTAAATGTAAAACACACAAGTCCGGGTTTCGGTGTCCGTTTGGCCGAATGCAGAACGCTGGGAGTTACACACTATACTGAGGTCAGTTACTCATTTGTAGGTGACCCCACCGGTTCTGCTATGGCCCAAACCGTGTCCCCCACAGCGGACCAGACGGGACTTACTTGTACGTGAGACCGTCTCCGATGGAGAAGAGCTGCTGGGCAGTGAGCCCATCCTCTGGGACGTAGCCAGTGCCTCCGCTGATCAGGTAATCCGCCATGCTGCCGGGAAAAGAGAGAGAGACCATTCAAGGAGTCAGGGTGTGAGGGACTGGAGCAGTAACCGCTGTGGTCACCCTCCTCCTGACCGTGTGTGGTCCAGAAGGACTGTCAGGGAATCAGGATGTGAGGGGCTAGAGCGGTCACCACTGCGGTCACCCTCCTCCTGACCGTGTGTGGTCCAGCAGGACTGTCAGGGAATCAGGATGTGAGGGGCTGGAGTGGTCACCACTGCGGTCACCCCCCTCCTGACCGTGTGTTGTCCAGAAGGACTGTCAGGGAGTCAGGGTGTGAGGGACTGGAGCAGTAACCGCTGCGGTCACCCCCCTCCTGACCGTGTGTGGTCCAGAAGGACTGCCAGGGAGTCAGGGTGTGAGGGACTGGAGCAGAAACTGCTGTGGTCACCCCTCACCTGACCGTGTGTGGTCCAGAAGAACTGTCAGGGAGTCAGGATGTGAAGGGCTGGAGCGGTCACCGCTGCGGTCACCCCCCTCATGACCCTGTGTGGTCTAGTGGTCATTAGGGGGGTCTCAGCAAACTTATTAAAGCCCCAACACTGACTCCATTGTGGCTTATACAGAAGACCCAGCAGGAGGTTTCGGGTCACGTAACTGCTGGTTCAAGTACTTTTATGGATACTTTCTGGATCTAAATCAGTGATATTATGATCCAGTTGGTCTTATTTCAGTCAGATCAAACATATCGGCGGGTAACACGAACCGAGCCACATCTTGCAGTCCGAACCCAAAAATTGATCCGTCTGATCCAGCTCACACGAGCCGAATCGGGCATCCCCGGGCTAGTCAGTCCACTCCGCGATCGTCTCCATCATACCATTCCCCGGCTTAGGTAGCCTAGCTTTCTAGCATCACCTACACTGAGGATCATGCTTATGATGACGGGCTTCGATGCGACCTGTGAGGCAGAGTGGCACCGCGCATAGTCCCGTCAGATTCCGGTCCGAACGCCGGCAGATCCCGTCCAGAGCCCGGAATATCTCGGTCTTAATCCACGGTCGTCGTTAGGGAACGAAGAGAGAGCTACTCTACCTGGAGTGCGCGACGGCTGCCTGTCAGCACCGGCTCCCCGAGGTGTGTGCGGGATCGGCGGACTGCCTGGTTCTGGTTATGAAGCGCCGAGCGCACCGAGTGGGCGGACCGAGCCGAGTCGATCCGATTATATCAGAGTTTAGCCGATCATGCCCGATCCTAGGCGAGCCTATCCGATCGGATACGTCCACTTTCTTTACACGTGGTAGCGAGACTCGCAGGATTCCGAGCATCCCGATTGCCTGTAAGCGGTCCGTAAATATTTCTGTAAGTGTACATGTACTCATGGCTCCTTCATGCTTTTAGGGTTAATGCATTTGGGAGATCTTCGGATGTATGAATGCGGTGTATTAAGTACGGATCGGAAGCCCGACGTGCCCTTCCCTGACAGCCCACGACAGAACAGACACTCTTACTGTACATTTAAATTCGCCCAACAGCATTTCCGCATGAGCTGCTTTCCTACGTATCGGGAGTGTAGAGCCTGTTTAACAGAGTAGCCCCGACTGTTACAGGCTTCAAGATTCAAGATGTTTTGCCTTTGGTACATCAGTACATATGAATTCTTATTACCAATATCCAGTCAGTCACAAATCTAACAGAATACAATATACCAAAGTAGACAAATGCCCGGGTACTGCAGAGGTACGTATTTATGGAATTTAAAATAAATGAAAGTGGAAGAAATAAAAAAAATTTTTAAATGACTGAAAGAGGAATTATGGCAACGTGCAAAGTTCAGTAAAGTGAAGCTGTGTTAAATCTGAACCAATTAACTCTGATAACTATATAAAAAAGTTAAACGCATGGAACGGTCTGTTTCTGCTTCTGTGACTCATCCAAACGTCCTCTGACGGCAGATGGCCCCATTTTGCGGAGATCCTTTCTTTGTGGCATACTGACATGGGCGTGGATATGAAATTATCTGGTCAGTGACGCTGCAGGCTGAGCCCTTATCCTAGCGAGCATGCAGGACTGCGCACAAAGATATTGGACTGATTAGGAATGTTCTGGGTCTGCTGAAGTCCCAGAACAAACATGCAGGTGCATCATGACAGGACCATAAGGTATTTAATGTTACTCTTTCAGGCACCTGTTTCTCTAGAAAATTCAGCCCTGGCTGTTGTTTTCCAGCATCACATATCCATCAAGACCAACATGTCACAAAATCAGAATGGGTTCTTCCCTGTGGCAGTCAGCTCCAACTCCGGTCCTGGAGGGCTACTATCCAGTAGGTTTTCTATCCTACCCGGCTTCTGATGAGCCACACTAGTTCTCAGGTAAATACCAGGAGCAGGTGTGGCTCATCAGAAGGCAGGTAGGATAGAAAACCTACTGGATAGTAGCCCTCCAGGACCGGAGTTGGTGACCCCAGCACTAACGGTTCAGACCTCCATGCAATACACAGACTAAGTCACCCAGCATCTCATTTACTTGGGTTCTGTGTGGCCCGGTTATTATTTTTAGTTATTTTAGTTATTTTTAGTTATTTTAGTGCTCTCTTTTGTCTTGTTTTTAATGCTCCTTGCACACTTGTTTCAACCTTTGATCTTTATGACACAGATGACTCTATTTTCTGTTGTATCCACTGTAGTTATCCTGAACTTGTTCTGTGTTATTTTCATTGTTTAAATGACTGGACCGACACACCATGCTGAATTCCCCATGCGCTTGTATGTACCTGACTGTATTAGAACTGTTTCTGATTCTGGTGCAGGGACAGCATCTCCTTGCCTGTCAAACTTCAGCTGAAATTCTACTTTAACACTTGCCTCAGATCAGAACATGATTCTGTTGACTGAGGTCGTTCGTCTCCTTTTCCTGCAGGTTTTACCTTCTTATTATCCTCAGAATCACCTCATTTTCATTCCATATTTCCCTGTGATCTTTTCAGTCTGTTACCCCAAGCAGACTCCATTCCAGTGATGATACGATCTTCCAATCTGGCTTTTGTGGATTATTTAGGAAGGAGGATTTGGGATGAGTGCTTTGACTAAACATGGCTCAAGGTCATCTGAGGAATGCCTGCGTTCAGGAATGAAAATTCCTCACAGCCGTACAAGAGCAGAGATTGTCTGGGGATGTCCTATGACTGTATACATAAGTGATACTGGACCAGAACTGGGCCAGAACCAGCCAGAGGCATTCGCATCCCAAGCTGAAGACCGAAGGCTGATCCACTGAGAGCAGCTAGATGTCACACTGCGTCACCTGCTTGCATGTCCTCAGCTGTCAGTGGTCCACCTGCTCTTTGTTGTTTTTAATTAATATATTGACTAATATTAATATATTAATCAACAGAGACCCTTAAAAGCCAATACTGCTTAACCCTCTCCAAGCTTTCTGAGAATATGCTGGCTTTTGGAGGACTTGCTAATAAAAAAAAAAATTGCCATATTTTCCGACAGCTTTACTGTACTGTGCTCTTGGCGAGATATTTCTATTACAATGGGAATGGGATGGCAGTTTTTTATATTATTATTTAAATAACAACCCGAAATTACAATCTGACCGGTTGAGTACAGAATTTTGGAGAACCTTTATTTCCCATACATGATTTTAAAAATTTGAATCATTTTCTTTTAAATGAAAAATATTTACACTAAATATTTATCATGGTGTGATGAATATTATAATGAGCCTGAATATGATAAGTGGTTAAATGGATGAATGGATGGATGGATGGATGGATGGATGGATAGAGGTGTGGTAGCTCATTAGTAAGCGCTGATGGTTCCAATCCCTGTATGTGTGAAGAGTTTGCACAGGTTTCTTCCTGCAGTCTAATATCATGCAATTATGCAGAATCCCCATCGCATGCGCCTTGCGAGGAATCGGGAGGTTTCCCTGCTTTGACCCCTTCACATGCGCCTTGCGAGGAATCGGGGAAGCAGGGAAACCACCCTGCATGCGCCTTGCGAGGAATCGGGAGGTTTCCCTGCTTTGACCCCATCGCATGCGCCTTGCGAGGAATCGGGAGGTTTCCCTGCTTTGACCCCATCGCATGCGCCTTGTAATGAATAGGGAGGTTTCCCTGCTTTGACTCCATCGCATGCGCCTTGCGATGAATTGGGAGGTTTCCCTGCTTTGATTCTCCTGCGATAGATTCACTGCAGCCTTTTACTGGGTAAATGGTGTGAAAGATGGATGACCGGGCAGAAAAGTGAAAAGTTTTTCAGATCCACAAGAAATGTACAGATATTGACTGCATGCCTGTAGTCACTGGTGTTATGTGAAATGAAGATGAACAAGGTGTAGGTAATATATTAAAACAGCTACACTGCTACTGATACATATGATGTTTATGTCTGCCTATCTGTCCATTAGCACTCAGTTCTGCCTATCTGTCCATTAGCACTCAGTTCCCTGGAAGACATTAACAAATTCTGTGCTGTCCTCTTAAATGCTGCTTGAAAGCCTGCCAAAGAAAGTTAAGACCTGCCAGGGATGAGTCAGTCTTTTTAAAATCTAGGAAGTACGAGATATCCTATGAGGAAATCTGGAAAAATACAAATGGATGTTTTAACACCTTTTACAATCCCAATAATAATAATTAAGTAGTTAAAACAAAATTGCTTGTCTACTCAAAATGTAAGAAAACAATTCTTCAGTGCAAATAATAATAATCGATACTTTATGGATCCCATAAAGGGGAAATTGTCTTTACGCCTCCCTCAGTTTGCTCTTTTTTTGTAGAGTAAGGTGTCAACAAATATAAACAATAAATAGATACAGTAGATGATGATTCGATTACAAAAAACAAAGGAACCAGTGGTTTGTCACAGCTGACTGTATGGGACAGGAGGTCTGCGGGGTGTCACAGCTGACTGTATGGGACAGGAGGTCTGCGGGGTGTCACAGCTGACTGTATGGGACAGGAGGTCTGCGGGGAGTGAAGTGCCGGTTCCCACAGCTGCTTGTCTCAGACCTTGCGGAAAAGCCAGTACTGTTTACCTACAATCACAGCTAGCTCCTCTGTGAAGGCGCCCCCCCCCCCCTCCCCTCACCAGGACTTCTCAGCAGCGTGTTTTCAAATGCACCGGGAAGGAACACCTGCGAGCCGAGCTGAGAGAGGGCACAGGGACCTCGCCTGCAATTCCCAGGGTGCCTGGTTTCTGTGCAATCACATGTCCATGAGAGTGAGTGCTAATTATCACCCTGCTCCATTTTCCCAGCAGGCCTGCTGCGATGGAACGGATCGGCGACTGTGAGGACATCGACGCTGGTGTCAGGCTGATATAATCGGATTGTCACTAATGCATAGCACAGGAGTCTTTGTGCAGGGCCATTTCACAGGGAGATTAATTCACAAGATTAATAATTGGACAGGATTTCATAGTAACAAGACACAACACAGGCAAAGTATCCGCTGTAAATGTACAGCAACAAGCAGGTCTCATAAATATACAGGTACACGCAAGTAAAATGATTAAAATGTCTCATAAATATACAGGTACACGCAGGTAAAATGATTAAAATGTCTCATAAATATATAGGTACACGCAGGTAAAATATATTTCATTAAAAAAAAATTATGTCATGAGGAAATAATATTTTGTCCTTTATTCATTTTATTACATCAATACATATTTTTTAAATGTGTATGACTGGGTCTCCTTATACAATCCTCCAGCACTTTTGCACTTTCTGGTTAGTTGCCATATCTGGTTAAATATCATATCAGACAGCATGCATAGAATCCAGTCTAGGGGCCCCTCACTGAGTCTCTGTATCAGACAGCATGCATAGGATCCAGCCTAGGGGCCCCTCACTGAGTCTCTGTATCAGACAGCATGCATAGGATCCAGCCTATGGGCCCCTCACTGAGTATCTACATCAGACAGCATGCATAGGATCCAGTCTAGGCACCCTTCACAGGGTCTCTGCATTAGAGAGCATGCAGTATTTCCATAAACAAATTCCCAGCCCCGCAGTCATGCTTGGGTGGCTCACCTCTCTGGCTCGTATCCGGCCTGGATGCGGGTGGCGCTGTAGCGCTGGGCCGCCGTCTCGTGCCTGTGCCCATGAGGGTTGGCATGGATGGGCAGCATGCGCAGGGGATGTTCGCCCCCCCTGGGTGAGTACCGGGACCAGGTTGGCTCTGTGTCCCCCACTATTCTCCGGTAGTTGATTTGGTAAGTGTCCCGCTCGCCGTCGTATCCGTGTGCCTCCATGCCCAGGAAATGCGGTTGGGGATGCACTGCAGCCGCCTGTTCGCTTCCTCTTCTGCACGGCTCTGTGATGTGCCCGCTGCCCTTGCCCACTCAACGCAACTGCACTCAGATCTCTGTCTGAACAGAGGCGGCGCTCACAGCCTTATCAGCAGGCAGCATGTATTTTCATTCCTGCGCAGGAATTGCACACTGCAGCCAGCCTTGTTTAGGTCCTGCCTCCCTGTAGCCTCCAACTTTCCCAGGGTACCATGGCACCCCTTGCTTATCTGGTTATCTTAGCCGAGCCTGGCCGAGAGAAGCTGGAGGAGGTCTGGCCGAGAGAAGCTCTGTCTGCTGGAGGAGGTCTGGCCGAGAGAAGCTCTGTCTGCTGGAGGAGGTCTGGCCGAGAGAAGCTCTGTCTGCTGGAGGA
>JAODJU010000062.1:31868367-31887392 GCA_026776725.1 Gnathonemus echidnorhynchus | reverse complement strand
CCTCCCCCAGGCCTGGCTCCAGGGTGGGGCCCCGGTGACCCTAGTCCGGGCGAGGGCAACGGAACTTTGTTTTTATTGGGCGATGTATATATCGCAATTAAGGGGCCTACATATAACAGTCACATTGTGAAAGGATGTGATGTAAGAAATATTTTAAAAGAAAAAAGATTTCATCATTTGAAATAAGACTTAACACCGTTTAGGGTACAGTTTCACCACTAAACATAACTAAAAATAACTGATCCGTGTGATAAAATGATTTTGTCTGATGCAGATCTCCCTTGTGAAAAAATAGTGTACTAAAGTGTATTAACAGTGTGTTTTGATCACTAGAAGTGTAATAGAAATGCATTCTCTTTACACATTTTTTAATACACTGACATTATACTTCTATGTACATTTAGAAAATATATTTTGCATTTAAACATAATTAAATACACTGAAGCACACTTGAGTACAAGTATGTATGTAATCAAATATACTTTAGTACATTTTTAGGGATATAACACACTAAATATAATTTGCTGAAAGTGTATTTTTTGTGCTAAGTGTATTTAAGTAAATACTTTAGTACACTATTTTTTCACAAGAGGATGTAATTAAAGTCTTAAGTATATGTTTCGTCCTCGAAGTCCGCATGCGCAGCGAATTGACCCGAGTCAATTCACAATAAAAAAATAACGAGCACGTATTTGTTTGTTGGGAAGGGGTCCCCCGCCCCCCATATTTCCGACGGCCTTGAATTGCAATTTGTTTTGATTTGTCTTTGTTAATTCTTTTAGATATTCATGAAACTTATTTTTGTTTACGTTTTTATACTTAGGCCCATATACTTTTAAATTTCATCATTATTTATTTAATGTCTTAATAAATATGACAATGCCGAATGGGACTTTTTTTGCAAAGGGGGCGGGGTGATAGATGGCTGCAGAATTTTTGTTGCCAGGGGCTCTGTAGTTATTAGCAGAGACTCATTGTGATTAAAGGCCAGTCGTTTACTTAGTTTGGAGAATTACATTTGGGCCTACTTAAGTTCGATTTCGCTATATTTTCAAATAGCCTATTGCAACTGCAAATTCAGCATTCAGATCTGCGTATTCTCAGTTTCCACTAGTTCGATTACTTTGATTACATTTTTTCGAATGGGGTTTTGGAAAGGTGCTAGCATATTTGTTTGCGCGGAAATAGGAGATCCTGCTCCATAAAATAAGCAGTAGGATGAAGGATTTACTGTAGAAACAAGCTCAGACCACGGCTATAACTTTTATTCTTTATTAAATCGCGCACAAAGTGAAACAGAGTGAGAAGTGAGAAATCATCAAAAATGATCCCAGCTGATCACGAATATTCTCAAGACTGCTATATCGTACACCATTAAAACAACGAAGTTCGTCACATGAGCATATTAAAGAATTTGTCCAGTGATTGATGAGTGAATATACATTTGCAGGCGTCCGGACGCATAGACACCCAAGTCCCCGTCACGATCCGATACCCTTGCGCCTTAAACAAGTCTTTGATGGATTTTTCTCGGTCCAGTTGTTGTCCATATCTAGTCCTTGAACGTACATTAGGCCTCCCACGGAGTCAACCAAGCCGATGATCGCGGCCGCCAGCGACAGCACTGTGCCAATAGCATACAGCTTCAGTAATGGAGCCATGACTTGTGAGGACGCCGTCATCCGCGGACAAAAAGAGCGAAGAAACCTGATTAATAGAAAGAAAGTTTGTTCATTAATTAGGCGTATGAAATGGCACTCACACATAAAAACCAACAGCTATCATGTAGTGTACACTAGTGATCAGGAGTGACCCCCCCTTAGAAGAGACGGACCTCCTGCCAGAAGAGCCGTCTGCCTGCTCGGTGAGAAGAGCTGTCCGCCTGCTCTCAGAAGTAATCGGAGGAGCCGCCTGCTTGCTCTCAGAAGCAGTGAAAGGAGCCGTCCGCCTGCTCTCCGATTCAGCAGCACTAATAATCACCGCGTCCTTTACTGGAATTTCCCAGCAGTTGAAAGGAAGTGACTGTTTTCTAATGCGTGGTCTACATTAGTCATCCGTTCTGCATAAACCAAACCTGTCAAGACAGATGACATGGGTTACTTTGAAATATAAACTGCCAAGCTGTGTTAATTAGTTAAATAAACTAGGCAACCAGAATTTTTATCAGAAATTAGGAATTCTTAATGCTTACCCAGTATATAGCCTACAATAAATATTTTTAGGTGTCATTTTACAAACAGGTTAGACAATCCGCTTTTAAAAATAAAATACAAAGAACTCACGTCATATCTCAAGCTGTTTGCTTTAATGCAATCTACTGAACAGCGCATTAACTCGGGAATTTCCAGACATTAAGTAGGAAGCGGAACGCTGGCTGGATGAGACTGGCGATAAGCGCAGCTGTAATACGGAGCACATGAATATCCGTGACTTCCACCGTGCGATTCAGTATGGATTCCCCCGTCAAGATTCAAAATTCTTTGGCTTTTGTACATCAATACATAACGATTCTTACTCGCAGTGTTCAGTCAATAACATGTAATACCTACAAAATTGGACAGCACAGAATTAACAAGACAAAGGCGCTCGCAGAACATCAAAATAGCTATATAGCTATAGGTGCCTCAGAGGTATATATTTATGGAAAAAATTAAATAAAAAGAAATGGCTGGTAAAGAGCACATCGATAACTAAATGTAATGATATACATATAGATAAAAGAAACAGCTGAAATAGGAAATTTGGCACATTGCAAAGCGTTGCTTTGTCCAGTGTAGTTTACTGTATTGTGCTTTTATGACGCTGGAGCAATATCAATGTCCAGTATAGTGTACTGTATTGTGCTTTTATGAGGTTGGAGTAATTATCAATGTCCAGTATAGTGTACTGTATTGTGCTTTTATGAGGTTGGAGTAATTATCGCTTTGTCCGAGAAGGATCTGACTGCTGAGCCGCAGAAGTTTCACAACAGCAGTTTCGTCCTAGTGGGTACTGAGCACATGGACGGTAGGATATTGTGTGAACCTGCGAGCTCACGTAATTATGTCATGTAGATGTGCTATGCTGGTTGTTTGTGTCGTCATGCATATTAGCATTGAGGAAGGCAAATTGTTGCCAATATATATGAGCAATGTCCCTACCGATCTAAGTGTAAATCTGGACACCAGCAGCTGACCAGTCCCTACCGATCCAATATGCAATTCAATTTTTTTTATATAGTGCCTTTCATAACAGTTGCCCCAATGTGCCTTGCATGGCTGTGTTATGATAGAATACAACATAAATGAAAGAGAGTAGACCTACCAAGCTTATATTCTTCAAGCATATCAAATATATTATTTGGGGCCGAACCATTCAGCGATTTTGTAGATGACATGTAGTAATTTGAAACTGTTGGAGATGGGGAACCAGTGTAAGGATCTGAGAACTGGAGTAATGTACTCTCTCTTTTTGGTGTTAGGAAAGAGGGGGACAATGTAAGGGTCTGACAACTGAAGTACTGTGCTCTCTCTTCTTGGGGTTAGGAAACGGGGGGGGGGGACGACGACAATGTAAGGATCTGAGGACTGGAGTAATGTGCTCTCTCTTCTTGAGGTTAGGAAACGGAGGGACAATGTAAGGATCTGAGAACTGGAGTAATGTGCTCTCTCTTCTTGGGTCGAGGAGACGGGGAGCCTGTATAAGGATCTGAGAACTGGAGTAATGTGCTCTCTCTTCTTGAGGTTAGGAGACAGGGGGCAGTGTAAGGATCTGAGAACTGGAGTAATGTGCTCTCTCTTCTTGGGGTTAGGAAACAGGGGGCAGTGTAAGGATTGCTGTATCTTATTCCACACACACTATTTATATGTATATTAGTACCTGACATACCCCATGTACATATATATTTATATACTTATATATTAACCTCCTCATCTCTGGCACCAACCACCAAAGCAAATTCCTTGTACTGTATGTGTGAACGTACTTGGCAATAAACCCGATTCTGATTCTGAGAACTGGAGTAATGTGCTCTCTCTTCTTGGGGTTAGGAGACAGGGGGCAGTGTAAGGATCTGAGAACTAGAGTAATGTGCTCTCTAGAGTAATATGCTCTGAGAACTAGAGTAATGTGGGACTTTTATGGGATCATTAAGAAAGTAGCAACGAACAATCGTGGGAAAATGACTCCAAAACATTTAAAAATTTATTTTAAAAGCTTGAACTATATCCGATGATATAAAATCCGATAATTTTTTAAAACAAAAATGTGATTTGTTTAGGCGAGGTGGACGATCTGCGGTTTAATTTGGGGACGTGGCGGTTCTTAGCCAATCAAACGGTCTATTTTCAATGAAGTGGACCAATGATAAACCAATGATGGGGCGGGTTCTTAAACGCGAATAGGCCAAAATACCTGATCCGATTGGATGAATTTACCAGAAGTGGAAGCGCAGGGCGGGATAGCTTCCGGTAGTGTTTAGGAGTCGCGGCGAGTTGAGTGCAGGTAGGGTGTTTGGAGTCTTTTGCGTTCTTTTATTTGTTTGTATGGCCGGCTTATTCTACTCATTTTTACTTATTTTGTTTTATGTTGTGCCTAGATTACCGGTGCGTCTATTCAGTGTGTCGAAGTTTTGTGTCCGTCTGGTGCGATTTAATTTTAGTTACGCTTTTTTAAAGTTTGGATTTTTCTCACTAACTAACAGAAGAACCTTTTCTTGCTTATTTAGCTGGTGCTTTCCCTGAATAATTACCTGCCGCACTGCACGGTACCCTGATTATTTACTTTACCCTGAATACTGACACACGCTTCGTTATAGGCGCGACTTTACTTATTATTATTATTATTATTATTATTATTATTATTTATTGTTGTGTACATTAATTGTTCACATTTAAAGTCGTAGAATGTATTTCTCTCACATTTACAGTGATCTGAAAAGTTTATAGTTTTTGATGGAGACATTCCTCTATGGTCTGCCATGTATCTAGCGGCAGATTGACCTGAGATCCATGCTTACGTGTTTTAATAAAACTGTGATGAGTTTACTGGAAACAGCTGGACAGCTATACTGGGGTTAGCCTCAGAGCTGTCCCGTGTTCTCATATGGTAGGCTAGGTTCTGATGGGTTTTAGGGGCATCTGCTCTCTACTCCTAGATCCTGAGAAACACCTGGAAAGCCTTTCCCATGCCTCAGAGAGTGCCCTTTCTTAGTGCGTGTTTAGAACCTGTCCTGGGCAGAATAGTCACGTGTCAGGTGGGGCCTTGAGCAAGGGCTTTGAAAAAGCTCCAGGGGTGCTGGATAAATGGCTGACCCTGCATTCCGACCACCAGCTTCACTCTTACCTCTATATGTGTGTCTCCTAAAAAGGAGAGCATGATGGGATATGTGACACCTAACACAGTCCAATGTACCTGTACTTGTACAAATGGCAGATAAAGCTTCATTTAAGACAGTTTGTCACTATAGTGAGATGGAGGTTGACAGATTGAGTGGCTTTTCTTTACCTTTAAACTCCCTTCAGCGGTTATCTTGCTTGAGGATGGAGTTCCGGGCACTGGTGATGTGTTTTGCACTCTGTGTGGTGTACACCACCAGCAAGCCCACGGAGAGGAAAGATCGTGTTCATCACGACCCACAGCTGAGCGACAAGGAGCACGATGACCAGCAGAACTTCGACTATGACCATGACGCCTTCCTGGGCCAGGAAGAGGCCAAGACCTTTGATCAGCTCACTCCTGAGGAGAGCAAGGAGAGGCTGGGGTAAGGTGGCACAAATGGAGGAAGTTATTTAGGAGGTACAGGAGAAAATTGGATTGCCTGACCAGTATTTGAACATCTGTAGAAATTTCAGTAACATGGAAACATTACAGTGACTTTGCACATTAATGGCCACCAAACCAGATTATCCAAAGTGCAACACCCCCCCCCCCCCCACGCTATGTAGAACAGACACAGACAAATGGGCTTGCAACAGATGAGGTGAAATCTGTGATGCGGAGGTGATGTATAACCATGGGGAGGTCTTGTGAGTCCATCGGCTGCCCCAGCATGAACCTCACTGTCTCCATCTCTTACAGAATGATTGTGGACAAGATTGATGCCGATAAGGACGGCTTTGTCACAGAGGATGAGCTGAAGGCCTGGATCAAAAAGTCTCAAAAGAGGTACATCTACGAAAATGTGGACCGCCAGTGGAAAGACTTCGACCTGAACAGTGATGCTGTGATCTCCTGGGAAGAGTACCGCAATGTCACGTATGGCAGCTACCTGGGTGAGGCGCTGTTTGACTCAGGGGGGCAAAGTACCTTCATCACACTTAAGAAGTATTGGTTTGTCATATCACTGAAGCTGACTGGGTTCTTCCTGGGGGAGCAGTCTGATTGCTAGGGGTTGGGATGCTCTCATTGGCCGTTGTGTAACATGCCAGAGTTGTCGCAAAGTGACGCATTCCATGCACTTAATAGATGATCCTGACCCTGAGGATGGGTTCAACTACAAGCAGATGATGTCAAGAGATGAGAGGCGCTTTAAGATGGCGGATAAAGATGGAAACCTCATTGCCGATAAGGATGAGTTCACGGCGTTCCTGCATCCCGAGGAGTATGAGTACATGAAGGACATCGTTGTGCTGGTACGGCTGTTTTTTTTGTTTCCCTGTTTTTCCACCTCTTTGGCTAAAGATGGGATTTTCCACTTCTGTGTTTATCCCTGTTTTTTAAAAGGAAACCATGGAGGACATTGACAAGAATGGGGATGGTTTCATTGACCTGGAGGAGTACATTGGTATGTTACTATGGGGTCATATTGTGTGGGAGTCATAAGTAGAGATTTTTAAAAAATTGTTCTTAATTTTACCGGAATTACATTCAATGAATGAATTTTGCCAATTTTTCCACCTCTCTGCTTCTCATTGGCTTATCCCTCACCGGTTTTCGTGGTAACCTATGTCCAGGGGACATGTACAACCATGAGGCTGACTCCAAGGAGCCGGACTGGGTGAAGACGGAGCGCGAGCAGTTTGCAGAGTTCAGAGACAAGAACAAGGATGGGAAGATGGATAAGGAGGAGACCAAAGACTGGATCTTGCCCTCGGATTACGATCACGCGGAAGCAGAAGCCAAACACCTGGTGTATGAGTCAGACACAGATAAGGTAAGGCCCTCTGCAGTCCCGAGATTGTCCCCAGTTCTGTGGGGGCCAGTGCTGCTGTCAGAGTGCCTGGTTGGGCATGTGGGGGCTGTTCTGAGTCCAGGTTAAATGTGGGTCTCATGGCTTCTCCATCTGCTTTGTTGCAGGACGGTCTCCTGACCAAAGAGGAGATTGTACAGAAGTATGACCTGTTTGTTGGAAGTCAAGCAACTGATTTTGGAGAGGCCCTGGTGCGACATGATGAGTTTTAAATCACCTCTGACAAGAAGGGCTTTTAATGCAATTTGATATACCCTAATTTATTTTTATGACTAGCATATGTTTAATTATTTTTCTCCAGTGAGACTGTTGCAAAGACCTCCAGTATTTATCTCCTTGTTTGTTTGCTAGTTAGCTTTTTTTTTGGGTCCTTGGCGCATTTCAATCAAAGTCACTCACCTGTGTGGCCTGTGGCTGGGCATGCTGCCTATGTAGGTCATCATGGAAACCATAAAATCCAGAGCATAAAGCAGCTCACAGCCTACATGGATCTGAGCCGGCCTGCAGTGCGAGCATAAAGCAGCTCACAGCCTACATGGATCTGAGCCGGCCTGCAGTGCGAGCATAAAGCAGCTCACAGCCTACATGGATCTGAGCCGGCCTGCAGTGCAAGCATAAAGCAGCTCTGAGAAGCGAGTCGGACCTGTGCTGGCCTGCAGTGCAGCTGCCTGGTGGTGTGAGCCTACCTGCGTCTGCTGCTCTGAACCCAATTCTGCTACACTTTGCTTGCATTGAGACATCTCACTGTTTTGTAATCGTTTAACAATTAATTTGCTCGCACTACATAAAGTACACCGACACTCCTGTTGCAGATCGGCCGTTAGTGTGTTTGCTCCTGTTTGTTGTTCTCACTTTGTTTTTACTGTAAATACATAAGAAACACTATTTGTAAACCAGTATACTATGACTTTCTGGATTTTTCACAATAAAATGATTTACAAAGAAAGCATAATCTACTCTGGTAATGGAGCTGCCATTTGAAGTGCCTTATATTGGGCAAACATCTCAGCACTGTACATATGTACACTGTGCATATGTACAGATCCTTTGGTATTTCAGCCCTCAGAGCAGGCTCTTGGTACTCTGGAGTAATTGGAATTCACTGGTTTTTTTGTGTATTCATCCTGTTCAAAGTGTATTGTTGATTGGGGGGGAAAAACTTCAATACTGTATAAAAATACCTAAAATTTTGTTAATGGGCTTCACAGCATCACAGAGTTTCCAGGAAGTGTCCTCTGCTGGCTTTGTTTCCAAAGCGGTCATCTGCGTGAAGTTGACCCATCATATGTTTCAGATTTTTACCAAACCGGTCTCAATCATTTGTGCTGTGTTTGTGCTGTTAAAAGTTTGTCCTGCTTTATTTTCTGAGATATGTTTACGACTGACAAGAAGCAAGGCATCATTTTTCCAAACACAGCTCTTTTATCAGCCCTTAAAAGGACTCAACAACAGCAAGTCTCATTGTATGCGAGAACACCAATATCTTCCATTGACCTTCCATTTCCACCATAAGTTGTGCAGAATGTATCTGGTTATTCATGATCCTTTGCTCAGTGCTTAAAGCAAGACAAACTAGACTGAAACAGTGACGCATTCTTGGTTCACTGCAGAAACACAGTGATTCTGTGTACCAGAGTATATTTTCATCTGGGATGACCTGGTGAATCTTTCTGGTTGCAGGGGATGGTTTCAGGGTGAGAGGAAGGGCTTTGTTGAGCTGCAATTTTGTGTTCATCGGTGAAATAGAGTATTACATTGTTAATACTGATGGAAACTGCTTGGCATTGACAATGTCACTTAATGACATGACTGTGATTCTCCAAGGAACAGATTTGGATGTGCGTGCTGCTTCCATCCCTCTGTAAGTAGGACGAGGGTCGCTAGACCACAGATGGTGTGTCACTCGCTCACAGGATTCCTTTAACAAATGCCTCCTTATCTGTAGTAAGAGCCCTCCCTGTCTGGAAGAATGAAGAAAAGTATTTAAAACATTTAACCTTAGCTTTATTCACATATATACCAGCCTGAGTCATATGATGAAAGCAAAAGGTAGAAACTTACACAGAACATTCAGTAAAAACATTAATCAAGTGTGCTGAGAGGGTGTCTGAATGGATTTAAGGGGACATATTGATATAGATATTAAAGTACTGTGCATGAAAACAATAATCATGAAAAACTGCTGCCTCAGCATTATACAAGTGAAAGTCGAAGTACCTTTTACTGTCAACTTGAGATATATGGGTTATACACTGGGGTCATGGCCGTGCACCCCACTGAAGGCCCTGGGGTGGAGGTTTTCGTCAAAGTCGGGAAATGCCTTATAAATGACTATACTTAAGTTCGGCAAAGATTACGAAGTAACGAACGCAAACAATACCATATTCGACTTAAGTGTCTGATGACTCTGAAGCGCATTATCGCGTTGTCACTACAAAAAAACGTTACTCTATGGGTTCGTTGCCAAGACTACCACAATAAACAATAATTTTTCCGGGAGCCACGTGACTGGGTTTGTTTAGCGCCATTACTTAAAGGAATAAGTGGCCTGAGTTCGTCACGCACTCCGGTCTATTGGATTTCTTGCAGTAAACACTCAAAATCAGTAGATTAAATATTTCCTATTTTTACACCGCGGTCGAACTGCTTTTTAAAACGTTTGAAAAAGATAGCAATAAGGTTTATTTTATTCAGTCAAACTTTAGCTAAGAATATTGTTTTGGTTTTCATTGATGCATTAATATCCCTGTCGTATATAAGCACTAATACAATTGAGAAATCGTCAAAGGAAGGGCCGGTAGCGGCCACTATGTCCAGGATCGCAGGGTGTCCCAGTGCTGTTCACTGCAATCAAAAACGAACCTGATATAACGCAATTGTTATTATTACCAAATAGATTTTCTTTGGTGATTAACGTGGGAACTGGGGGTTCAATTTAATGACAGGACAAACTAACTAAACAAACTAAAGAAGTCTAACTGTGGAGTAATAATACACTGTGTTGCTTATTTATTAGATGCAGCTATAATCTTCTGCTCGTGTAACATAACACATCCACTTCAGGGATCATAATATTAAAGAAACAGAAATTTCCAAAATATCGCACGAGTATTTTAGCCTTTTTATATTCCATGGTGGTGGTCAGGGGTTGTAGGGTAGTTGGGGGTGTTATATTGGACCTCAGTAGTACTGTATTTCTAAAAGTCTGTGTCCGGCCCTGACTCAGGTAAAATATCGTTCTTGTTGGTCATAGTGCAAATGGAAAGTAATGAATAACATATAAATATCGAGACGTATAAACATTTTAAGACGTGGATATTAAGACATTAATATATATGAAAATACACGTATTTATGCATACTCACATGTGCATATATATATACATGGACATCATATGTATGCTTTATGTTTCACACTATATTCTTTTACATTTTTAAGTCCCAACTATCCTTCCTCTGATTTCCACACGGGGGCGCTTATCGGACACACGGCGAACCTGTCCGTCTGACATGGCGCTCCGAGAAGCGCACCGTCCACCTAAATAAATATTAACTGGCGGACTGCTTACACTTTTTTGCACAGTAATCGGAGATATTTTACTTGAACTAGTTTCCCTGAAACATAAAGGTGCCATGGAGGGCAACAAGCCATCCCTTGCGCTGGTCTACCGGGCCGTCCAGGCGCTGTACCACGACCCGGATCCTGCCGGCAAAGAGCGAGCCTCCGTGTGGCTCGGGGAGCTGCAGAGATCGGTAAGTGGAGTAGTAAAGTTCGAGGCTTCGGCGCGGCCTACCAGGAAGCTTCCGGGTGGGCTGTGACCGGGCGGAATCCGTCTATGGATATTCTGGGTGCGTCGCACGCAGTGGTCGGACAGACATGAAACTGCAAGCAGTGGTATTGGGAAAGCAGGTTTAGGAGAAGTATATTGAGAGACATACTGAGTGTGGCTGAATGTGTAGAGAGGCGCCTGCCCTTGCATATCCGCTTCGTATTCCCTTTTCCTGGTCTAGTTATATTCTGTATAACTTCCAAGTGGACTGAATGACAGGGCAAACCGGGCTGGACTTGGCTGGGGGGCGCTCCGCAGCCGGTGCGGTCGCGTTTTGTTACTTCGTATGGTCATGATCGTTGTGTGACATAACTGTCGCCTAGGTTCGCATATAGTGACTTGTTCATGGTCACAGTTATGGTTAGTGTCTTGGTTATTTAAGCCTTATTTAGGTGCACTGTCATGCACTCCTGCACTTTTTATATATCATCATCTTCATCATCATTTATAAACCACAGATGCACATTGTATATATCCGCTGCACTGTATGTGGCCACTGTCCTGTCCTGACTGTGTATGTATGAGCGCCGGAGACAGGCTCCCCGTGTCTGAACATACGTGGCCAATAAAGCTGATACTGATTTGCTCGTGTGACTGCATCAGCAGCTTCCCCTACCACACCCCGGACAGCTGCCGGTGTCTGTTTTTTAAAAGGAGAGTATTAGCAGGTGGATGTCCTCCCTCTAAGTGGAGGTTTTTTAGCTGAGAGAGAGAATGAGGCACGTCTCAGGCCTCGAGTCCTGCTGTTTGACAGGTATAGAGTTAATGCATTCACTGTGATGCTCAGTCTGATTTTGCTGAAGGTCCAGTGATGGTGTCAGACCTGTAGGCAGAATCCTCAGCTGCTCCTGGGGGCAGCCAGCGGACCCCTGTGAGGGCCAGGTTCAGCTGGGGGTGCTGGCTGCGGAGATGGGCTGTCCCTGCTATATATTATAGTTTAACGCTCCTCACAACGTAGCTGTGTAAGTGGTAATTTGGTAATAAATGAGAGAGGCTAGTTATTTGGTGGACTACAGAGATTTTCTAGATTTCATTATAACATGGGTTATAGTCAAATTCCTCTCACACTGGAACAGTGATCTTCACACAGGAACAAGGTATTTCCTGATGTGGACAAAAAGCGCTGACTCTGTACAGATGGCTCCTTCGTATCCCTTATGCGTTAAAAGCTTGTGATATTTGTGTTTACTGAGAGGTGCTGATTGGAGCTGTCTGCACAGCAAGTTGGTCTGCTGCCTTCCCTGCTGTGGTGACACACGTCCCATCTTTCCTGTAGATGTACGCCTGGGAGATCTCTGACCAGCTTCTGCAGCTGCAGCAGGACGTGGAGTCCTGTTACTTTGCCGCCCAGACCATGAAGATGAAAATACAGACCTCATTCTATGAACTTCCAGCCGAAACTTACACAGCCCTTCGGGACTCGCTGCTGTCTCATATACAGAACCTCAAAGACCTCTCCCCCGTCATCGTCACTCAGGTCTGTATGTGTGTGTAAGTCAGGAATCTTGATTTATAGAAACGGTGATCGGGTTCAGACCTGCTTGGCTTATGTTCACCTTTCCACTGCACAAGGTACCATACTTTTGCTACTAAAAAATTGGTACTTTCCCTTTTCCATTGATTTCCAGTCAGGTGCTACTGTCAGAAGTACCAAAGCAGCTAGGGTACTTTTTTGGTACTTTGGGGTGGGGTTTGCAAACGTGTTCAATGATGAGTGTTTCTGTAAATAACCTTCCTGGCAAACACAAAATACATCTGCTGTCCTGAAAAAGCCTAGTTACAAACTGCGAGGTAAACTGAAGTAAACAAGGAAAGTAATAATACTGGATGCGTAGACAAATGAAGAGACCAAAGCTTTAACTGTGATCTGGTCGGAGTAACATATTCAACAAGATGTGGCGTAAGAAATAAAAAAGTATCTGCTATAATACTAGGGCTGCAATATATTTCTCACAAAGTCATCCAGAAATGATTTTAATAGCAAAAATGAAAATGATTATGGCTGACTCAGAGAGTGCATGCAGAGCTCATGCTGAAGCAGCTGCAGTACTACTGACACAACCTACTGACCTGGGACCAGCAGTGTGCCCATACCACCAGCTCTGTTGTCCATTTGATCTGATATTATAATCATTGTGATGCAGTCACATGACTTTTCACCACGTACAGATTTATTCCATTTCCACCACTCCATCTGGGTGCTTCGCTTTTTTTGTCACTGAGTGTACTTTTAAAATTTCTTGTCATGCCATCCTGATCTTTTTTTGTATCTGTTCTTCTGACCAGTTCGCTATTAATTTCTTTTTACTTAATTTATCATTGTTTTCTGAGTTTGTGACTGTTTTCATGCGGCATTTATATTATGTTTCAGCCGCAGCTTTTTTCCATAACCAGTGGAGAAAGAAAGCATTTCAACTCCCACCCCAAAGTACCAAAGAAGTACCCCAGCTGGTTTGGCACTTTTGGTACTGGTACTCGATCGGAAGTCAATGGAAAAGCAAAAATACCAAAAGCACGGCACTTGGTGCAGTGGAAAAGCGCCACCATGGGTGCAGCTCAGATCTTTCTGTGCTCGGCCTGCATCCTTGTGTGTCTCCAACAGTGGGAGCATAATTAGGCAATACTAGATGATATTTTATTAAGGTAGCACCCAATCATTGCTAGTAATACATTTACAGCCAAATCCAGTGAGAAGACTTGACCAATAGAGTTGAATGCCATGTACTTGTGCATGGGATGGTGTGTCTTTCAGTCTCTTTGGAAGCATCTGCCTTCTCCTGATGCTCCTGTTCTCTCCCAGCTTGCTCTAGCCATCGCAGATTTAGCCCTTCAGATGACTTCTTGGAAGGGCTGTGTCCAGACTCTCATAGAGAAGTAAGGATGTTCACCATGTTGTTATTGAGTACTTAACCCTTTGTTGTTTCCTGTGATGGCACACGGTATCTCCTAACCTTACCAGGATCACTCTGCACTTCCTTATCCCCCCTGTCCTCTCACAGGTACAGCAGCGATATCTCCTCCATGCCCTTCCTGATGGAGATCCTGACCGTGCTGCCCGAGGAGGTGCACAGCCGCTCCCTGCGCATCGGAACCAATCGTCGGACGGAGATCATCGAAGATTTGAGCTTCTACTCCAACTCTGTCGTCACTCTGCTGGTGCGAATTGAATGTCCCTCGCAGCGTCCTACCTCCTGGCCTCTCAGTAGACCTTAATTTGGGGACATTTACCCTGACTTCCTGCCACTGGCTCCCTGCTCCCTTCCTCCTCAGGTATCATGCATCGAGAAGACCGGCAACAACGAGAAGATGTTGATGAAGGTCTTCCGGTGCCTGAGCAGCTGGTTTAACCTGGGCGTCCTGGACCACAACTTCATGGCCAGCAACCAGCTCCTCGTCATCCTCTTCCAAGTGCTGGTGGGTGTCACCCGGATCTGTGGCCTGTGCCCTTTATTTCCTGTGAGAAACCCTTGCGTGTTCATGCTCACAAAGCTCACCTCCAGGGGCATCACAGATGGTCTCTCCAGTGCTCATAAGCTATCTGTTAAACGTACTTTGAAAATTAAGGTCTCTGCCATTTCTACAAGTATGGGTACAAGTACAGTTGAGTGTATTAGTTTTCTTGTATCCCATCTTTCTGTCCTTTTCAAGACGCACACACAGATATAGGAGAGAGTGATACCCGAGGGATGTGCGTGACTCTTGCCATCTTGTTCCTTGCAGCAGCGGGATGAGACGCCCACCAATCTGCACGAGGCAGCCTCAGACTGTGTATGCGCGGCGCTGTACGCCGTCGAGAATGTGGACAGCAACGTGCCGCTCGCCCTGCAGCTCTTTCAGGGCGTGCTCACGCTGGAAACAGCCTACCACATGTCGGTGGCCCGTGAGGACCTAGACAAGTGAGCTTTCCTTCCCTCCCTCCGCCATCGCGTCCGCATCCCACTGATCCCACCATCCATAAACATGGAAACGGGACGCCTCAGTATCTTTCAGTCTGTGGTTCCCATCCCCTGGGTGTACCACTGAGCTGCAAAACACATATATCGTTAAACCACACCTTTTTAATGATTTTTACACTTTGACTGCATTGTAAAAAAAAAAAATGGAAACAGATTAATAAAATCTGTCCCACTTATCAATCTGGTGGACAGATTTCTCCGTTGGTATGCCCCCCCAGTCTGTAAAATTGTGCAGTGTACACTGGTCCGTGGGCATAAAAAAATTGGGATCCCCTAGCGTGTGAAATGTAAACACAGCTGCTGTGGCCATGGTGACACGAGCACTTCTCACCAACAGGGTGCTTAATTACTGTCGCATCTTCACGGAGCTGTGTGAGACCTTCCTGGAGGTGATGGTACGCAGCCCAGGACAGGGCATGGGGGACCTCCGCTCCCTGGAGCTGCTTCTTATCTGCACGGGACACCCCCAGTACGAGGTGAGACCCCCTTTAGAATTCCTGTTGCAGCCAAAGGAGCGTGACCGTCGAGCCATAGAGAGGTTCCCTGGCCAATGAACTGTCTCTTGATGTCAGGTGGTGGAGATTTCCTTTAACTTCTGGTACCGCTTGGGTGAGCACCTGTACAAGACCAATGATGTCATGCTGCATGGAATCTTCCGGCCCTACATCCAGAGGCTGCTGCACGGGCTGGCCCATCACTGTCAGCTGGACCCCGACCATGTGAGGCTCCTTGTCAGCTCCTGCTCTTCCTTGGCACCTGCTCTGATCCGAGGGATCTGTGGTTTTGTTTGTTGTGTACATTTCTGTTCTGGCCACTGTTATAATCTGGTTAATCATCAGGTGTGATGACCAAGATCCTGCTTTTCATTTTGCTGTGATGTCACAAACACACACCGTTTAATTTTATGCCTGTGTTTAAAGGAGGGGATCCCTGAAGATACTGATGATTTTGGGGAGTTTCGGATGAGAGTGTCAGATTTGGTGAAGGACATTGTTTTCCTGGTTGGGTCTGTGGAGTGTTTTTCCCAGGTATGTCACATGGATGGATGTGCTGTGTGTGCAGGACAAAGTGCAGTGTGGTTTAGGTCCATAGCAGAGTGTTAGCTGTGTAACATGACCTTGGCCTACAGTAGAGTGTAGCTGTGTAACATGACCTTGACCTACAGTAGAGTGTAGCTGCGTAGCATGACCTTGATCTACAGTAGAGTGTAGCTGTGTAGCATGGCCTTGGCCTACAGTAGAGTGTAGCTGTGTAACATGACCTTCACCTACAGTAGAGTGTAGCTGTGTAACACGACCTTGACCTACAGTAGAGTGTAGCTGCCTAGCATGGCCTTGGCCTACAGTAGAGTGTAGCTGTGTAGCATGACCTTGACCTACAGTAGAGTGTAGCTGCATAGCATGGCCTTGGCCTACAGTGTTGCATAGTGTAGTGTAGAGTAGTCTTAGCTCACAGTAGAGGAGCATAGAGTGGCTTCAGCAAGAATAAAGTGTAGCAATATTCTTCAGAGTCCAGCACAGGCTGAAGATGGAGCTCTACTTGGTCTGTCAGCTGCTCACCCAGCTGGGACGCCTCTCTCCTACAGCTATATGCCACCCTGAAGGAGGGGAACCCCCCCTGGGAGGTGACGGAGGCCGTGCTCTTCGTTATGGCCGCCATCGCCAGGAGTGTCAGTCCGTGAGTGCGAAAGTGCACCCGCTGTGTGCAAGGAGTGTCGCACCCGCTGCTCATCTTGTTATGTAGAGGAAAGGCGTGTGCTTTTGCTGACCTTATCCAGCTCATGGATGATATTTGACGCATCAACCCCTCTCCCCTGGGCAGCGAGAACAGTCCAACCCTGCTGGAGGTCCTGGAGCAGGTGGTGCTGCTGCCCCAGACCATCCACATTGCTGTTCGCTACACCAGCATCGACCTGGTGGGGGAGATGGGTGAAGTGATTGACCATAACCCCCGCTTCTTAGGTGTGTGCTGGACAGGGAACGTGGACTTGCTGCCTTTCATAATGTCCCCTGCCTGGCGGGTGGGGAATAGACATGCACTTTGGGCTCCTCTAACCATGTGTGTGTGGGAACAGATCCTGTGCTGAATTACCTCATGAAGGGATTACGGGAGAAGGCCCTCTCTTCAGTCTCGGCCAAAGCCATCCACAACATGTGCTCTGCATGCCGTGACCTCATGATCCAGCACTTCCAGGCCCTGCTGGACATTGCCCACGCCCTCGACTCCTTCTTCCTGTCCTCGGAAGCTGCTGTTGGCCTCCTCAAAGGTACTTCCCAACAGTGGGTTGGGCACGAGGCATGACAGCCCTGTTTCTTAACAGCCCGGCCCTGACTTAGGATGCTAAGTCACGCATCTTACATGCTCATATCCAAACTACTGTTGAAGGCGCTTGGAGTAATAGCTTGATGACTGGTTGACCACAAATGCCACCACTAAGTTGGAAATTACGGATGTGCAAAGATAGATAGGAGTAGTGGAGCAAAAACTGAGCAGATGTAATTCAGGTACAAAAATAATTTCATGTAATGCATCAATTAATACAGTTTTTTTGCTTGCTCCATATTTCTGCATCAGAAAATTTTAGCAATAACTTTTGTCTAATATTGACCGGTGCTTGTGGTGAAACTTATCAGTGCTTATTAGCGGGATAACGTTACGTTGTTTTTATTCTGTGGAAAATGAATGATCGATCTGCTGGCCAGATTTAATAAGAATTACAAACATGTTGCGGGTCATATAAATTGAAACAGAAGGCTGCATTCCATTTTGATTGCAGTCGATCTCCCCAATAACTAACAAATAAGCAGCAAAAAAGGCCACTCCTTTTTATCACCATTGTTTTGCTGTGGTAGTGTTGTTTTGTATGAAATTATGCGTGAAGCTTAACCTATGAGCTTTTGCATCCTCCATGCTTATTTAGTAAAAAGTTCCCAGGTCCTGTTGTGCAGTGTGAAAGCGACACTGAAGGGACCTGGAGCTTCAAAAGTCCATATTCAAGAAAGCCCAGGGACTCGTAACCAGGGACCAGTTTCTAGAACTTCGGTGTGAAAGTGTCTAAAACAATGAAGAACAATAGATATCTAATAACAAAATAGTGACAAGAATAACAAGCATACAGCATATATAATATATATGCAATATGCAGTAATATATGCAATTAAATCCTTGATATGTGTAAAAAAGCGCTTTATCACTTAAGCACATTTTTTAATGTATTGTTGCATTTTTTATTCTTTTGGGGAAATGAATCATAATTAACTCATTTGATCTGTTTCCATTGTCATTGTGTGATGTTCCGGATCATGTGACCTCGCTGTATCAGTGAACATGTCCCCTTCGGGTGGATGGTCATGCTGTCCATCTGAAAGCCATTTTCTGCTCGTCTTGCAGGAACAGCCTTGGTTTTAGCCAGGCTTCCACTGGAGAAGATAGCCAAATGCCTGAGTGACCTGTGTTCATTGCAGGTCATGGTCCTCAAAAAGGTCAGTGCTCCCTTTTGTCATGGTGGGTTGAACCCTTATGCTGAGCTGCTCGTTCTTGGGGGCAGGATGCCAAGGTCTGCCTGCTCATCTCTCTTTGTTACCCCAGCTGCTTGCTCAGCAGACCAGCAATGGCAAATCTGCTGACCCCACAGTTTGGCTGGACAGGTTAGCGGTGATCTTCAGGTATGTCCTTACCGCTCTTTGTTTGCAGGCTATCTTGTACATTTTTGGTGGCTAAATTGTTGTTAAGAGTCTATTTCACATTTATTTTTTCCTTCCTTAAATGTCTTGCTTTTCCAGACACACAAATCCCATAGTAGAGAATGGGCAGACACACCCCTGTCAAAAAGTCATTCAAGAAGTAAGCCTTTTTTTTTATTCCTGTATAGCACAACATTGAGTCAGAGTGGTATAACCGAGTGTTGCTTAGCATAGCTAGCCTGGTGAGGCTTTAGCCCACAGTCGAGTGTATCGGTGTAGCGGGCCCTTGGCCTACAGTACAGTGTAGCAGCATAGCGGGCCCTTGGCCTACAGTACAGTGTAGCAGCATAGCGGGCCCTTGGCCTACAGTACAGTGTAGCAGCATAGCG
>JAODJU010000062.1:31843831-31868267 GCA_026776725.1 Gnathonemus echidnorhynchus | reverse complement strand
CCTTGGCCTACAGTACAGTGTAGCAGCATAGCGTGGCCTTGGCCTACAGTACAGTGTAGCAGCATAGCGTGGCCTTGGCCTACAGTACAGTGTAGCAGCATAGCGTGGCCTTGGCCTACAGTACAGTGTAGCCGTGCAGTGTGGCCAGTGACCAGTAGTGTGACCAGCATACAGGACTGGTAATGCTAACCATCTGGACTTTCCTCAGATCTGGCCCGTGCTGTCAGAGACTCTGAACAAGTACCAGACCGACAATCGCATTGTAGAGCGGTGCTGCCGCTGTCTGCGATTCGCAGTGCGCTGTGTGGGCAAGGGCTCCGCCTCGCTGCTGCAGCCGCTGGTCACGCAGGTAGAGCCGCCGCTGTCCTTCCATCTGAGCCTGAGCCCTGAGCCTGAGCCCTGAGCACGCACAGCACAGTGAGCGCCTCTTTGATGTGCCCCTCACAGATGGTCGGCGTCTACCAGCAGTATCCCCACTCCTGTTTCCTCTACCTGGGCAGCATCCTGGTAGACGAGTATGGCATGGAGGATGGCTGTCGCCAAGGCCTGCTGGACATGTTACAGGTAGTTGGGGTGGATGGGGTCACAAACCCAGGGCCTGCTGGACATGTTTCCAGTAGCTAGGGTATGTGGAGTCACGCCCCCAGGGCCTGCTGGACATGTTTCCAGTAGCTAGGGTATGTGGAGTCACGCCCCCAGGGCCTGCTGGACATGTTACAGGTAGCTAGGGTATGTGGAGTCACGCCCCCAGGGCCTGCTGGACATGTTACAAGTAGGTGTTGTGTATGGGGTCACGTGTACCGGGCCATTGGTCTTGGGGGGGGGGCAGTGTAATTAATCTCCAGGCTGTCCCACCTGCAGGCGTTATGTGTGCCGACTTTCCAGCTACTGGAACAGCCCAATGGCCTCCGGAATCACCCAGACACTGTGGACGACCTTTTCCGGCTGGTGACGAGGTGTGTGGCCCCCAGCCCCTGGCCCCCCCATCCTTATGCAGAGACTGTGTGGTGTGCTCAGGTGCTCAGTCCCCCTGGTACCCCCCCCCCAGGTTTATCCAAAGGAGTCCCGTCATCTTGATGAACAGCCTGGTCATCATCCACATCATCCAGTGCGCTATCGCCGCTTCCACGCTGGACCACCGTGATGCCAACTGCAGTGTCATGAAGTTCATTAGGGACCTCATTCACTCGGGCATCGGCAGTGACGTGAGTGTCCTGGCCCGGCCCACCCCGGCTCGTCCGAGGCTGTGAGCCACCGTCGGCGTAACCCCTTGACTCCTTTCCTCCCCAGCACGAGGAGGACTTCCTCGTTAGGAAGGAGTTCATCTCGCAGGCCTTGGCACAACACGGCCAGCAGCTGGTCACGCAGCTTCTGCACTCCTGCTGCTTCTGCCTGCCCCCCTACACCCTGCCGGACGTCGCCGAGGTCTACTTTGAGATGATGCTGTTTGAGCGGCCGGTCAGTCAGCATCCCTTCTGGGGGGGGGGGCTGCAGCATGTGCTGTGAGGGAGCCAGTAAAGTAGCCACTCGGTGTGTCTCCACACAACCTACCAGGAGGCTTCGGTGTTCAAGCTCACTGCCGGCTTAAAAGTGGCACCATTTTGAGATTCCCAGTCACGAATTTTGGATTCGTCTCTGTCCTGCTAGATTTAACTTATCCACTGCAGGCCATGAGAGGGAAGCGTATCTGTGGAACTGAAACCTGCTTAAATGTGGTTTGAAGCTGTGCAGAGATGCACGCGAGGTCAGTGCGGTTATTTGAGGTGATGAACGAGCAGATTTACAGCGGTGCCAGTTCTGTAGCCCTACAAGTTCCGTTCTGCCATGTTTTGCTGTGGTGTGTGACTCGTGTCACGTGACGTTTGCAGGCATTCTGCCGCTGGCTGGAGAACACACTGAAAGGACTCCCCAAGGAGACTGCAGGGGGAGCTGTGACCGTCACGCACAAGCAGCTGACGGACTTCCACAAGCAGGTCACCAGGTCCGAGCCCCGGGTCAGCCCGAGCCGCAGTGTTCCTCATTGACATTCGTCGGCGATGTCTTGGCTTTTCATTTGAGTGATGCTGGGTCATTTTGTCCTGTTGTAGCGCTGAAGAGTGCAAGCAAGTCTGCTGGGCCATCAGAGACTTCACCAGGCTGTACCGGTAGCCACATTTCCTGTTCTGCCAGAACACCAGGTGAGGCGACTCAGCTGGGCAGAACCTCGGCCGTCTGATAGGAGCAGGGGGCACGGGGCCAGGTGACCTGGGTTCCAGGTTCAAGCTTTTAGGTAGGCCCCACTTCATTCAGCTTTGTGTAGGGGGGTAATGTGTGATTCAGGGGGTTAGAACACTGTGCCTGTGATCGGAAGGTCGCCGGTTCAAGTCCCTGAGCAAGTCCCTTAACCCCCAATTGGTCCAAGGACTGACCCGGTCTCTCTAAAATGAATGTTGTTTTGGAAAAAAGCACTTGCAACATATAATGTAACGTAATGTAAATAGCATTTTGGGCTAGTGACAGGACACTGACCAGCCTGGTCATTTTAGGGTTCTGTTTATGAAGCCTGTGATTTTTACAGCAAAAATGTTTCAATACTTCATTTTCACTAAAAGTCAAGTATTGTGATAGTAACCCTGTGCCCAAATTTCAGGACAGTCTTTTGTTGGCGATGTTGAGATGAGAGCAGTGAAGCGGAAGAGTACCAATGAAATGGGGGGAGGACGTGCATCAGCCCTGCGGGGCCACGCCAGTAGGATGCCCCCAGGGCCCCAGCTGGGGGAATCACCGCAAGGGGCACCGTGCTTTTCCTGGGGGGGCCGCTTAAGAGAATTCGGACCGTGACGATGCCAATAAGTGCATCCAGCCAGCCGAGGACGTAACGGGACAGAACGTGGATGTGCCTGGTAGGAGATTCTGTAAGAGGTGTCTGACGTGTGGGGGGAAGGTGAAGGAGCGGCTTTGGTTTGCCGTCTGTGCCATAAAAACACAGCAAACAGCAGCCCCAGCCTGGAGGACAGAGGCGGGGTGTGGAGACAGAGGTCTGCAGCTTAGGCCCCTTACAGCCACGGATGGACTTACAGTTTTGATTGCCAGGCTAAACTGTAACTATCAAGTGAACTCTGGCGTGGTTTATTTTTATTTAGTTTGTTTTTTTTTCTCCTCTTAAAATCATGAACCGGGTAGCTGACGAAAGACCGAGGGGGTGTTCTAACATTCTGCTCCATCTGATGTAGCCATCTCATGAACAATAAAGCTGAAATGAGGACATCCCGGTTCTGGACGTTCTTTGGCTTGTACCTCTGTGTGCTGTCGAGCTGTAGGTGGACCTGCGTAGCCAATCCTGCCTCGCCTGCCTCACATTTCATACATCGCTTGCTACCTCATCAGCACAGTAAATGCTGAATGCTTCAACAATATAAAGATGAAAAGTGTTTTAAAGATTTACATCAGATCAGTTCGCAATTTTGCTACAGTTTTATCAAATGTAGTTTTTCCTGCATCAAAGCTGAGTCACACAGACCATTAACACGGTAAAGCAGTAAATATTGCGACAAACGTGATATAATTCCCCTTATGAAAAGTTTTATTGTATAGGGTTCAGTTAAGCTATTAATCTATGCCACTCATATATTTACCTTCTAGAGCAAGATGTGGCAGATTATGAAAGTACCAATGATTATAAAAATGTACAGAATATATGAAAAGTGCAGACCTTTTCCACATTCTTTACAATTTGACATACAGATTCATAATTCCTGAAGATGTACATTGTTTAGATGGGTATTGATAACCTCGACTGCTATTGGAATGAGAGTTGTTGTTTCTATACTGTTTTGGCATTCCTTCTTCATCAGCCTTAATGAGAAACTGCAGCCTCCTGGGCGAGCTGCACCATCTGAGTGTTTGGGACTGGATATTGATGGCTGCTGCCTCTTCAAGATTAGGGGCAGCCCTCCAGGTCCATGTCCCCGTCCCCCTGCTGGTCATGCTTGTAACTGCAGAAGTTCTCAGTTTCCCCAAGTCTCTCCTCTTCCTTGTCAATGACAGGATACACTATCCTGTACAGGTTCTTGGCTTCCCTGCCCTCATCAGATCGATCTCCCTCTTCTGTTTTGCACGGCGCCTGCGGGATCTCACCTAAAAACATCGACTCTACCGTCTGAACCTCCAAACTCCTGTTCCTTGGATTTTCTACCGTCCCTATTTGCCTCACCATGACATCATCCACAAATGACACCGATTTGCTCGACCTGTCTGCTGTTTTCCCATTGGACATGATTGATGGAGGAACGTGTATGGGTAATGGTTCTGCTGTCACACACAGGGACTGACTGTCTCTTAGCAGGTCGGTGCTGTCGCTGTGGTTCCTCTGGGTTGCCCGCAGGATGCCGGGCTTTTTCCTGTGGATTCCACGTCCAAGGGAGCCTGAGGATTCACAGTCCTCGTACGCTTCGTTGCAAAAGGAGATTTCCTCTATGTAAGGTGTCGGCCTTCCAGAGGTTACCTTTTAATGAAAAAATGTTAGAGACTCTCAGATAGCATTTCCCATGATACATTTCACTGATACCTAAAAGCATCCTCAGCAGCTGTAGGAGGGAGCTGACACAAACCTAGCCGGGCGGAAATAACTTTCAAACTCCCACAAAGTCACAATAGCAGTGCAGAGCATTTATACTGTCCATCCGATCCAGGTTCATGTTTCTGCTAATGGTCTAGGCTAATTTAAGCCAACAAATGTGTTTATTTTTTTGTCATGACTAAATCATGTCATCTGTTACCGTTTCTGCATTTTCCGTCGGAGATGGTAAGATTCACCGCCGTGCATCGGTGCCCCAGCATAAAAGCACATAATGCAATTGCCCCAATTAAAAACGTGTGCACCAGATAAAGATGAGATGAGATGAACTTGGGATGCATTGTTTTTAATATCTTTGCATCTTTAAAGTCCAATTTAATAATATATAATTATTAGTAGATGCAGTTTTTTATTTATTGATTTTCCATCTGATTAAGAAGAACCAAAGAAATAAAATCAAAATATCTGTACCATATTGAATTCGGTAGCATCATATTATCTTGCATCATGTCGTATTGCATTGAATCGCATTGTGTTGGCTTAAAAAATCTTGTCAAATCGCACTTCATCACAATAGGGGTGAATCACGTGTCCCGTTAATAGTTGCTTTTAATGCAACTATTAGCTCTTTCCCAAAGGCAGATTATGAGCCACAAACTCACCAGCTGGAACCACCTTAAGCTCTAAGTGGAGAGAGGAATGGAAAAGCCATGAGTGAGGATTCAAAGCGCCCGTTGGTCTTGTTTGTATTGAACTGCTTGTAATGACTTTAAATATGTGTCCGTTTTTATTCTATTCCAGGGAAGGCCAATCTTATCCGCAAAGGGCCGCTGTGTATGCGGGTTTTCGCTGAAACTCCCTACTTAGATCACTACTTAGAGGGCTGACTGGCTGAAGAGTTCTCACATCTGAGTTTGAGCAGCTTACCTAAAGGTTATCCCAAAAACCTGCATACACACCGGCCCTTTGTGGATAAGATTGGCCACCCCTCATCTACTCATATCCAGTGACTGCTTAGAAGGAAGCAGGACTGGGTGTTTGTGCTGAGCAGCACGTTGTAATGTGCCTGTCGGAAAGTGTGTGGGGCGTCTCATCTCTCTTACCACATTATGGTGCTTCCCTTGTGCCACGGAGGCTTTGGCAGCCACGTCCTGCTGCTGCCTCCAACGTCTCACCAACCAGAGCAGCAGAAACATCACTGTGACCAGCAGCAGCAGCAGCACCACTGCCATGATCCCGCCAGCCAGCACCACGTCCACATGCAGAGTGTAACGCTTCTGCCCCCCAAAGAGGCTCCACGGCGCTGGCAACCACAGACACGGCGTTAGGCGCTGGTCACCACAGACACGGCGTTAGGCGCTGGTCACCACAGACACGGCGTTAGGCGCTGGTCACCACAGACGCCGTGTTAGGTGTTAGACTAGAGCGATTACCAGGGGATATTTAGGACCAGTTGGCTATGGAATACGGATGGATTCTGTAGAGCAGGGCTGTCAGACTGCAGTCCTGAGGGCTGGAGCCCTACACATTTTTGGGTTTCCCCTCATTTAACAGACCTGATTCAACTCCTTGCAACTCCTTGTGCTAATTACCACACAGCTCTTGAGTTGAATCATTTATGGTGGCACAGGGAAAGAACTATGCTACACAGGGCTCTGGCCCCCCAGGACTGGAGTTTGACACCCCTGCTGTAGAGTCTCCGGAATAAATCTGTGTTGAGATACAAGTGTTTTTGTCAGAGAAGCCCTATTCCGCGACTGGCCCATGCTGGCATTTTGCCCTCAGTGATTAGATTAGAATCTTTATTGTCATTGTAGCAATGAGACATTGTACAACGAAATTAAAGTGCAATTTTCCAGTGCAAAAATAAAAACACACTCTGACAGAAAATACGCAAATTACAAGATAAGAGCCGAACACTACTTTGTCATTCATTCATACATACAACATATTGCATATTGCACTTGTCCCCTTAGCCAGTGTTGGCATGAAACATAAGGCTGTAATGTAATAATGTAATAATGTTGTACTGTAAACATGAATGGTGCACTAGCTCAAATTGACCACATGTGAAGCCACTTGGGGACTACAAACATGGCGCCGTTTACCAGGAACTAGGAAGGAGGATCTCAGCTCTTTACTGGTCTATAACTCTGTCAATCAGAACCCAGGAAATTCAAAGCGTGGCCTGTATCATGAAGCAGGATTTCTTGCTTAGCTGGATAACTATCAGATTTAAGGAAGTCTGAGCTAAATGTAAGTGAACAAAGATAAAGTCCATTTAAACTAGGGTACCTTAACTTGTCAGATTTATCTGGGTAAGCAAGAAATCCACCTTTGTGATACAGGCCCCTGTTCTATGCTCAGGGGTGCCAACTCCGACACATCTGGAACCTTACCTCGCTCACCTCTCTGGAGAGCCACGATCTCCACTGTTGCCCTAGCAACCTCCCCCGACTCCTGGTCTGTGGCGATCACCTGGAAAGCAGCACCATTATTTGCTTGTCTGTTTGTGAGGTGCAAGAGACCTCCTTCCTCTTCAAAATATCAGTGATGGAATGTTTCATGCTAATTTCAGTAATGAAGTTCGGGTTTCACCTTTCTTACCTCAAGGAAATCTTTCTCCGAAGCTGGGAGTAGACTGCCCTTGGCGATGACATAGCCTTCCTGTGTCATATGATACAATCTTGTGTTGTTTGACTTTGGCCACAAAGAATAGTGAATCTTGGGATTTATTCCCTAAAGATTAAATTAACATACAATTGAGTTTCTGAAACACTTGCCATTATTAAGGTTTCACCTTGTATATCAATGAGAGTTTCTTTAGTTATTTCCAGCAGTTTTTCATGGACACATACAATGCAGGTCACCTATCCCAGGAAGCACAAGGCAAGTCTGTCACAGGGCACATGGACATACACACGTTTGTATTCAGATCTTTATGGGGACATTCCTTTGTCTGGGAAAAACCCTAATCCCAGCAATTACACCCATAACCCCATACCCAGCCATAACCTTAACCATAAAAAATACATAGTAACCAAATAAAATAGAAGACTTTTGGCCCAGTTTCCCCTTGTGGGAACCAAGAAAATGTCCACACAACATCAAAATAACAGGTTTGTAGGTACATTTGGTAATAGTTCTGAGATATTGATTGACTGACACAACATACATTAGGACCTAAAGGAACCAGTCAAGGAGGGTGGGGGTCAAAATATGAATTTGGAGCAATGTGTGATGTGTTTTGCTGGGGTGTGTGTTCACATGGTGACCATATGCTTTAGTTGTTCTGGTGTGATATAAAAAAGAATAATATCAGATGGGACCAGAGCATGCTGTTGTTAGCTTTGGGTTATTAAGCTCTCTATAAGCACTAGCTTGGATAGCCACGCTACAGCCCTACCCGTCAGGAATTAAACACTCAGGACCAGTCACCTGACACTGCAGAATTTGAGAAATTTGTTTTCAGTTTACGAACGGACCTCCTTGGTCGGTTTTCCATCAAAACCGATAAGATACATCATAATCTGCTGCTAGAACAAAAAAGATGGAGATTTCCCAACGTACATCTTGGAAGTCGCGATCGATGGCTTGGAGCAGCAATGCCTGGTTTCCGTGGGTGGAGACGAGGATTGACGATTCGCCGCTCTCTGGGACGAAGCCGACGTAGGTGCTGCTGTTGAACTGCGGAGCAAAGTGGTTCTGGGCCAAAATGCGGACCACTGCAGAGGTGATGGTGTACTTCCTGGGGTCATCAACCTGAGAGGCCTGCGGGTGGAGACTGTGAATACTGTTACCATACCAACAAAGGTGTCACTGTGGTTGTACCTAGTCCAGCACACTCAGGTTGCTGTGTTATTTTGAACTGTGTACATCTCCTGATATTTATTATCAGTCATCGCAGTGTCTTAATCTGCTGTGTTGATGATGTAACTGGAGTGTGTCGCCCTCACCATGAGCTGAAGCTGGAACGTTGGCATCAGGAGTCTGTGCTCTGTCGTTCTGGACATGGTTACTTCTCCACTTTGGTTATCAATGTGAAAGCAGCCATCATCAGCACCTAAAAATAAATGTTGCGCAAAAATAACGGAAACATCTACATTAATATACCTAAGAATAGGGCCACCATTCTTCAAGAAGGAAAAACCTCCAGTGCAGCACCACTGAAACAATCAAGGTTAAGGGCCTTGCTCCGGGGCCCAACAGTGGCATCAATCTGTAGGTCCCAGGATTTGAACCAATCACCTTTTCATTGTGAACACAAGTGCCAACCCACTGGCCCCTGTTCCAATAGGGCACCCGGTAGAGTGGCCTCATTATAAGACCAGGCAGGGCAATCAATGGGCATAATCATGCCCAAAGGGTGGCTGCCAATGCCACCAGTCAGGAGGTCAGGCAAGTGCAGCTGCCTCATGCCTTTGAAAGCTCACACATCGATGGGTTGCTCCTCCAGCCTTCCTCAGCCAACACAAGCCACTAATGAGCATTTGGTGTGGCTCAGCAGGTAAATGTGAACAGCAGGTAAATGTGCTCAGCAGGTAAATGTGATCAGCAGGTAAAGACCCTGGTGCGGCTTTTTCATGATACCTGACAGAATTGTGTACAGCAGGGGTGCATCCAGTCCTCTGTCTCCATCCACAGCACGAATTCGACCAGGAGAAAAAGGCAGGGTAATATTCTGCAGGAGATACAGCAATCCCTGTTTCATTCTAATACTCAGAGCAAATGAGATCCTGTTGCTGGACTCCTTGATGCTGGCCATCTGCTCACCAAGTTGTGGTATTTCATGTTCAAAGAAACGGGTACCTGATGTGCCTCCGTCACGTTAACAGTGTAGATGGGGTTGGTGCAGATGGGGTGCACGGCATCCTGGGTTATGGGTACACATGGCTGGAATTGTGGGTACTGGTCATCTCCATCCAGCACATTGATCATGATGGTCGCTGAAGTGTTATACTTTTCTGGGGTGTTCATCTCCTTCATGTGATAAAAATAAGAGCAAGCTGACAGTCCCGTTACCGTCAGAGCGTGTGGGATGTACGGAAAGCCGACATTACCGCTACTGCCAGACGTACGGGATGTACGGAAAGCTGTCGGTACTGTTACCGTCAGAGCGTGTGGAATATACGGAAAGCCGACATTACCGTTACCGTCAGATGTGCGGGATGTACGGAAAGCCGTTGGTACTGTTACCGTCAGAGCATGCGGGATGTACGGAAAGCCGTTGGAACTGTTACCGTCAGAGCGTGCGGGATGTACGGAGAGCCAACAGTACCGTTACCGTCAGAGCGTACGGGATGTACGGAAGGCCGTTGGTACTGTTACCGTCAGAGCGTGTGGGATGTATGGAACGCCGACATTACCGTTGCCGTCAGAGCGTGCGGGATGCACGGAAAGCCGACAGTACCGTTACCGTCAGATGTGCGGGATATACGGAAAGCCATTGGTACTGTTACCAGCAGAGCGTGCGGGATGTACGGAAAGCCGACAGTTCCGTTGCCGTCAGCGCGTACAGGATGTACAGAAAGCCGACATTACCGTTACTGTCAGATGTGCGGGATGTACAGAAAGTTTGGGATGTATGGTAAGCTGACAGCACCAGCACTTTCACCATCTTTGGGACATACAGTGTCACATGAACACCACATGTGGAGGCATACCACAGCGTAAATGGCCAATTGCATCTGGGTCTTGGTCTCGTAGTCCAGGTGCTTGGATAAGATCACGTCACCGCTGTTGGGGAGGTCTATCCTAAAGTAGCTGGAGTCTGGCTGTTCAGAGATAAAGCCATATTTAGACAGTGACACAAAGAGATTGTGTGGCATTAATGACCAGTAGGGGGAGACACATACCAAAGACCTGTCAATGACATATACGATGGTGTCCTCATCTGCATCGACCGCCTTCACAACAAACACCACAGAGTTCACAGCAGCCAGCTGAAAAAAGAGCAGATCACATCAAACCCCAAACTTACATGGGGTGATGCTCTCATACTCTTAGGGGTGGGAAATTTCACCTGAACTTTCTTGATGACCCTAGACCATCCCGCACCCTACATATCCTTGGAAAAGCACACGAGATCTCACCTCGCTGATGGCCACAGGCTGGACAGTCTCTTCCATGAATACTGGCTTGTTGTCATTTTCATTGAGGATCTCCGCCATGATCCTGTATTCACTCTAGAAAAAAATTAATACATTTAATACATATATTTATTTATTTAATACATATAATGAAACTAACTGGAAAACTGTGTAAAAGGTGGCAAGGAGAAATATAACAAAATGCATGATGCTAATTATGTTTAAAGGTATAAAATAGCTTTTGCTGCTGACAGACATACCTGTATGGTTTCTCCTTCATAGCAGGACAAAACCGCCATCAGAACTGATCCATGAACCTTCGGTGAGATCATAGTAGTCATTAGGTGGAGAACATGCTTGAATGTGCTGGGTACACTTATACTTTGAAGATGTCACGCTACCTCTCGATCCAGAGCCCTCGAGAAAGATGCGTTGAGCCTGATGGTTTTCTCTTCCAGGTAGAACCAGTCGGCACCGTCTCCGCTGAGAGCCAAGCGGATGCCGCTGGACCTGGGGTCAGCAGCGATGCTGAGGTTGGCTATGAACTGTCCATCTGGGCTGTTTTCCCTGACTGCTGCGAAGACATCCTCACCTCCGAGGCATGAGCTGCCTGCTGTTGAAATCAATACATATGACATTTAAAAGACAATATTCTCTTTTGTAGAGAATAATATAAAATTCAGTATCTTTAAATTCACAGAATATGTGATCTATCTGGTTTTATGTTGCATGTGATTTTGCATCAGTTGAGGTACATAGGAAGTTATAATTAAAAGACATTTAAATTCAGTCTGCATAAATAAAAACTGGCCTCATGGTGTGATTGCAGAAATCACGTTTGGTAGTTTGGTAGCTTATATTCACCTAATTTAACAGGCTAAAATATAAATGTTAAGACATGCATGATCGCAGAGGCCCGGTATGGTGTGGTGTGATCGTGGAGATCACCTTTCACAGTTTGCTGGTTGATATTTATCACCATCTGGCACAGAAGGATCCGGCAGAAGCTGTGCAGAATCAGTTTCCATGGGTGGGCATCCCGCTTCATGGCTCCCCCTTACACAGAGACAGGTCAGTGGAGTAATAGCACCTTGGATAGCTTAGCTTTGTTTACACGCTCCCTGCCACCCACCTTGGTCTGTCCCCAAGCTCTTTAAACGCATTAGCCTGTGTTAGTTCGCTATTAATATGCTTGGGTCAGGGTGTGGAGTTTGGTGTGAGCTGAGGATGCAGAAGCCACCCTCAGCCTGAGCCTGAGCTTCTGCTAAAGCTCATAAATCCATCTGGAACCCAGCAAACAAGAGAGACCATACATGTAATGAGAAATCAACTGCATTTATAGAGTCTGTGTCATTTTGATTTATATGAGGATTTCATCTATTATTATTTCATGATTATTATTAAGTGTAAGGTGTACAGTGCCCCAAATAATGATATTGTGACGCGGACAATAGTGCAGGGTCTGCAGCTCCCTTAGTGAAGTAATCCATGGGCAGGAGTATATAGAGATTGCTGGCCTCGGTGTGGAGATAGGGGCCCAGGATATCTACCCCCCACCTGCTCCATGGGAGCAGCCCTCAGGTACAGCTGCAGGGGAGCCTGGGACTGCTGGCTAGGACTCTACTGAGCTGTGCACCACTCACAATATTTCAGAAACAGCTTGGTGTCCCGCCGGCAGCCAGGCCAGGAGAAGCGTGGCACAGCTTCCCCAGAATCTTCTTCAACCCAAAGTGCCCGGCCCCAACGTGGCAGAGCGCAGGCTCTGGGGCTCCAGCAGGAAACACCGCCTGGGGTTCAGCCACAACGCTGCCTGACAGATCGCCGCAATCACCGTCTTTAGGTTCTGTGCTGCGGTGAAATCAGCGGGCCAGTAGATTATCAATGTAGCCGATGCACTGCATTCAGGGGACTTAGGCCAGGTCAAACTCCATTAGCCTCTTGAAGGTGGTGGGTGCAATACACAGACCGAACAACATGCACCAGAAGTGCCATAGCCCCTGATTAATAGTGAACTTGGTTTTGGGGTGGGCTTCCAGAGCCAGTTTGACCTGCCAATAGCCACTCTGGAGGTCTGAGGTGCTAAACCACATTGACCCAGTGATGTAATCCAGCGCACCCTGGCAGTGGCAGTGGATATGAGTCCTTTCTTGTCACCGAATTCAGTTGTCAGTAGTCAATGCAAAACCGCCATGATTCCTCCTTATTGCTGTCGAGCACTACTGGAGTTGGCCATGGTCTGTCGGATGGCTTGATGACTCCCACTGTTGCCATCTGCTGGATGTGTGGCTCTGCTGCTTGCCGCTTCACCAGGGTCAGTCTGCGCGGATGCAGACAGATGGGCAGGGCATCCCCCATGTCGATGTGGTGCTGTACCATGGAAGTAGGCCGGCAGACTTTGGTCCTGGCAGCAAAGATGTCCCGAGAGGGGCTCAGCAGGGCTTTGAGCTTTGCTGTCAGGTCCTAACTACTGCTCTGCTGCAGTTCCTGGACAGTTTGTGCCATCTCAGGAGGTAGCACCAGGGCTGCTGTTCTGTGCGGTCCGGGTTGGAGCTGTGGCTGTATCGCAGGCGGAGACCTTCCCATGGGAGCTGCTGGCTACGATCTTCCCCACTGTGCCGACGCCTCTCCTCACTTCCCCTGCTGCTGGTTGCCACTGTCGCACTGGAGGACCACCACATCTGGACCGAGGCAGAGGGCTGCCCCCAGCACATCGATGGCGGTCCCCAGGTGGACTAGCAAGTCCAGTCCAATGATGTTGGTTAGACAGACTTCCTTCACCACTGTGTGTCCTGCCAGCGTGACTTCCAGCTGCCCTTTCAATATTTGTGTTAGATATTGTTCATAGCCATGGAAATGGGCTATTCAAGCTCTAACACTTATTACTTTATGACATCTTTTCCACACCCGTTGGGTTTTCCAAGTTTTTCTACAAATTTATTTACATATTTTTAAGTTCGTTTTTGCACAAATACTTTATTGTGAACGACTGCTGCAAAATATTGGCGGCAGCATGAACAGGGGAAATTACCAATACACACATCGAACACCATCAGGGGGAAATTATAAACGCAACACAATAGGAGAACACTGTAGGCCTATTAGTCGCTTCACGAGAATGCAACACATACAGTCACTGACATAATTACACATTACAGACATTATTTCCACTAGTATTTACACTATATACAGTACGGCGCAATGCATGCCGGTCTGTGAATATATTAGCCCCCCCCAGCCTTGCGGCATCACAGTAAGCCTATATATTTTTTTATTTTATGTGCGTTTTCCACACGACGCAGCAGACAGGTTGAGGTGTGTGGTAAAAGTGTCCAAGCGCAGTTTCTGAATGTAGACTGCAGTGAAACGTGAGGGAATCGGCTGGTGAATGATGTGCACACAGACTTTGGCAAGGATTAGGGGTTAATCTCGTGCTAATTTTGACAGTAGACAGAGGTGTGCGATTAAAGGATTATTTTGTAGATCTGGTACTCATATAACAGCATACAAAATTACATGCATGACGTTTTCTTGTGTTTTCTTGCATTTTACAGCCTCGGATGGATTGTCTGTCTGTATCCTTCATGTATTAAGTTGTGTTTGTGTCTCAGCTAAAATGGTTAATGCTGTTTCCTCGCTTATTACCGCCTGAATAAGTCAGAGCGATGCCCTAAATAGGTCCAGCAGCAACAATAAAGCATTTGTCCTGGTCAGAATTCCTGAGTTATTAACCCACAAAGGACCTAGTTAGTGCTGATTACTCCCCTTATGCAGGTTGTACAGAATGGTGACTTTCTGCGCTATGAAGCACCAGTCTGTTGTGACAACATCAGAATTCATTTGATAGGATTAACTGAAAGAAGTGAATACTTCAGTACTCAATAGCACCAGCATCCGTCCTTCTAGGAGACGCTCCCCCATATGTGACGGCTGTTAATCCAGAACAAACTCGTCATAAAGAAAATGAGGCATCGAGGATGTGAAGCCCCCGGAACGTCAAATTCCGTTGTTAGGTGTGTTTCTCAGAAAAAAATCAAAGACAGGCGCCTAGCCGGCTGTACGGAGACAGAGCGACAGCGCAGCGTTACTTACAGGACCACGGCAGTCGGCGGAGGTGGGTTCGGTTCCCCTCGGCGGCCGGGCGTCTGTCCTGCAGCTGGTATACCTCTCCTAGGAGAGAGCTGGCGGGCTTCCCTCATATCATTAAGATCGCCAGGGACAGTGGGGGCTTAAGAGGAATTTCCAGGAGGAGATAACCAGCAGCTTCTGGGCGAGGTTACACTGAAAGGGCTGGCTGCGCATTAACCGGGGGGGGGGGGGGTCTCAGGGAAGCCGCTGATTGTGGGAACGATGCTTGTACCATGGTCAGGGACAACAGGGAGCTCAACACATTAACACACTGCACATTAACACACTGCACATTAACACTGGCAGTATGCCTGACAGTATTATTGGCTTTAACACTTACGCCATTACAGGTTTATCTACACTTAAAACCTGTTCGATACTTAAAAATATATATATTTAAAACAGATGTTTCTCCATGTAATAAAAGCTATTAACAGGGAATCTAGCTTATTTTTACACTTTCCCAATGTTTCCGAGAGATATCCAGTATCAGCTCTGAATCATAGCCACACCACTACTCAGTCTGATCTTTACCCACCAAGAAAGAGCTCTCATGCCTTTGCATCACATAACCACCAGAGGGCATTTTCTTCTGGAAATTGGCCAATGTGAAATACTTTTTTAAATTAAATGAGAGAAATGGAAGTATCACGCTGGGTACACTAAATCAGGCTGACCGGGAGAAATGAAGCTGGGTGAGTCGTTACTGAAGACCTGCAAAAGTCTGCTTGAGGGACGATATTGTATCATGATGATATGTGTTTTATATGGGTAATCAAAATGCACTGTTTACTATTAATTTAGCTTAATTTAATTGTCATTTCGTTACTTCATGTACAAGCAATAATCATTAAAGAAATACCCCGAAACATAACTTGCTATTGCCAATGAATATTTTATAAACTGTTTACCCAGACACCAGGAAAGCTGGTCTGACAATTGACAGATGGATGGATGGGTGGATGGATGAAGGAAGACTGTCTATGGAGAGAATGCTTGTTTGATTTGAATATGCAGCATGCGGGAAGTGAAGCCAAGCCTTATCAAGCCTTATCTTTGTGCCTAATTTTTAAGGGTCAGGAGAGGTGTCTTCATGACTGTTACGGTAAATTATTACAGAAATCATGAGAAATGAATAATACGTTTTACTGGCCATTGTTAAAAAATACTGCTACAACGTGTGACACCGCCTAGTATAGTGATATCCGATTCGTGAACGAATCTTTTACTTGAATCGGCTCTTTTCAGTGAATCAGTCGATGCGGTTTTCAAATTTAGAAGAATCGAACTTTTCGTACGTCCATGCATAGATCACAGCATTTGACTCTAAAAATCTTTATACTTTGGACTTACAGTCCTCTTCGTTCGTATGTCTGAAAGTTAGTAAGAAGAAAGTTCATAAGTAGAGGAGCGTCTGTATATTCATTCCCTACGATGGGTTGTTCCCTGCCTTGCATCCGTTACCTTTGGGATAGGCTCTGGACCCCCGTGACCCTGATTGGGATGAGCGGTTTAAGATGGATGGATGGATTTTATTCTCTTTGGCTTGTATTGACCAAGAGGCAAAGTATAATTGGTTATATATGCTTGTATATTATTATTGTTATTATTATTATATTTGTGTTCCTGAGTGCTTCCTGAACCATCCTACACATTATAAAGATAAATAAAAATAATATCAAATAACAATAGGCCGATTATTATCGATTTACCCTATATGGATGAATAGTGAACATATTCTTTGCTGCAGCAACAAATGTAACATTGTAGGTTCAGAAAATTATCAGCAGTCATACTGTTAAAAATTAGCAGTTTGGTGACTTTGCTCATACGAAATGTGCTTAAACTAGTAATAATCACGGAATACATTGAAGAGTTAGAGTAAGCAAGTGTAGCATTTTCGAGGTTCTTAAAAACTCCCCAACTGCAGTTGGCGCCATTCCAGTCCGGCGCTCCGATCCGCGTTTTATGGCAGATAATCTGGAGGGGGGTCGCCCAGCAGAAGTTCTGCAGGAGCCGGAGGAGTTTGGATCTGTGGGCATCTCGGCAGGATGCAGGAAATTCCATGCGCTTCAGCTCCGTGATCAGCCGCGGTTAAAAGGCGAGTTAGATGGGCACAGGGTGTCCGCCAGACGCTTCATGTTAAGTTAAAGATCTGAAAGTGACCAGTCTTAGTCTCGCTGTTACATTCCAGCTCGGAGCCGGCGGGCGACTCCCCGTGCTTTTCTTCGCAAAGTGAAAGTAATTAGAGACTCATCACTGAGTATTACTGAGCAGCCCCATCCGCGGCGGAGAACATGGCCCCCCCTGGCAGGAGAAGCGCGCTGGCCACCCTGCTGGGCATTCTCTTCGTGTTACTGCGAGCTCCGGAAAGCGCCCTGCTACACCAAGACGACGAAGAAAACGGTAACACATCTTCACGCTGGATAAATGCAAACAAAAAAAAATAATTTGTTTGTTTGTTTTGTGCTGTATCGAATATATGGAATCAGGATGTTCGCTATTATTATTGTTGTTATTATTATCATCCATTAATTACGGATATTAATCTAAATGTTTTGTTAGAAAGGTTACTGATACAGTAGTGGTTTTGCGTGGTTTCATCATCTGGCACACCTTGTGCATTAGGCATAATGACTTACCCTGAGGGTCACCGCTTTGGTGTCTTTGTAAGTCGTACCCGTGTCTTTATAGAAAGAATCACTTCAGCGGTACTGTACAGAGACCAGGTCACAGAACCAACACCCGCCCTCCAGCTGTGCACACCCCCCACTCTGAAACATTATTTGCTGCGGATTGGGAGGGATTCTGCCCTGCTCTTCCACGCTGCTCTTCCACGCTGCATGAGATCTTACTGTTTCCCCAACGCCATCACCTCTTTGAATTCACCAATTCATTGAATGTTCTTTATTTGTTTTTTTTTTTTGTTTTTTTTGTCAGTTTACAAACTGTTTCTGGCCTGTTGCATGGAAACCAAAATAAATGATGCCTTAATTCTCACAAGAGGAGACTTCCTCTGTGAGATCGTGAAAGCCACACTCATCCCTGGGAGTAAACAGCTGTTTTCTGGCCCCGGATTTACGCCTGGGGCTCCTTTGAGGCTCTTTCCGGCACTGATGCTGCGATCCCTCTGTTATGTATGAAATACAGTTTCCTTGGGCCCAGCTGTTGCCTCATTGCAGATTTTCTGTCCTCCTGACTGATAAATAATTGAAGTTCAAATTAAACTTTATTTCCCATTTTTTGCACAGCTTATCACAAACATGCACAGACAGTCATAGAGGTGGGAGTGACGCTTGGGGTCTGAGCACAGAACCAGCCGTTTATCCGGAGCCCTTGGTGCTGTTTGGCCGCATCACTGATGATGCAGTTTGTTTCTTACGCACCTGGGACTGAAACATATTTGTAAGATTAACATATAGAATATAACATGATAATCTACAATTTCAAAAAACACCAAAACATTTTCCCGAGTAAGTGAAATACCTGTGATTCTACTGTTAATCTTAATTTTAAATTCCTCCAGCAAGGACCAAAGATGGCTGTTCTGTAATCTTTCATCTTTTTGCTGATATTGGGCTCTGACAGCAGCCTTTGTGAGCTGGGGGGGGGCATTAGCAGGCCCAGGCCAAGACATGAGCGGAGTGAGCAGCTGCTTGGGGCTCAGTGGCCACCAGGGGGCGCCCATCTGATCATCCGGGGAAGGAGGATGACAGATGACAGATCAGTCGTTGTATTTTGCTTACGGCACTGAAAAGAGCCGGCCAGCCCTGGCCATCAGGAAAGGGACGGGGGGAAGGTGGCCGTGTTGGACTCCTGAATCATTGTAGAGGCTGTGTGGGGATGACAGATAGCTTCTGGAACTTCGTTTTGAGGAGCTCACCAGCTCCGGTGTCTTTGGTTGCAGTAATCGACCTCCTGGAAGCCCTGAACATGAGCCGCTCCATCAGGGGTGTGACCAGGGCCAAGGCGCTGGAGCCCAGGGTCCCGGCCTGGAGGCTGCACCAGCGGGCCCCGCCCCTCACCCTGCCTCGGGACTTCTCTGTCTACTTCCTCAGCTCTGTGCAGGGCGCCATCGGCTTCCACTTCATCGCCCAGCAGGCCAAGAGCTCGGATGGAACGTTGATCTCGCTGGTCTCACCCGCCGCCGTGAAGCAGGATGGTCACCCACTGATCCAGCTCCTCTCCAGCACCCGAACCAACCAGCTGCAGCTGGACTACCGCACCGCGGCCGCCCTCCGGCCCGCCAGCCTCCGCTTCCCTGGGGGCACGCCCTTCGCTGGCGGCCGCTGGGCCCGCGTGGCACTCAGCCTAGAGACGCACAGGGTGGCGCTCTTCATCAACTGCGAGGAGGCCGTCGTGTTGGAGAAGACCCAGGAGCTTCTCAGCCTGCTGCTGCCACTGGACCTGGAGATCACCTTGGCCAGCATGCCGGGCAAGAAGGCCAGCAAGTTCCTGGTGAGATGGCCGTGTCAGCAATCGGAAGCTTCAGGCTCTGCGGGCTAGGGCACTGAGCGTGTGCTCAGACGGGCGCTGGGTCAGATCTCAGACTCGGGTAGGGCGCCGAGCGTGTGCTCAGTAGGGCGCTGGGTCAGATCTCAGACTCGGGTAGGGCGCCGAGCGTGTGCTCAGTAGGTCGCTGGGTCAGATCTCAGACTCGGGTAGGGCGCCGAGCGTGTGCTCAGTAGGGCGCTGGGTCAGTTCTCAGATTCGGGTAGGGCGCCGAGCATGTGCTCCGTAGGGCACTGGTTCAGATCTCAGACTCGGATAGGGGCCGAGCATGTGCTCAGTAGGGCGCTGGGTCAGATCTCAGACTCAGATAAGGCGCCGAGCGTGTGCTCAGTAGGGCGCTGGGTCAGATCTCAGACTCGGATAGGGCGCCGAGCGTGTGCTCAGTAGGGCGCTGGTTCAGATCTCAGACTCGGGTAGGGCACCGAGCGTGTGCTCAGTAGGGCGCTGGGTCAGATCTCAGACTTGGGTAGGGTGCAGAGTGTGTGCTCAGTAGGGCGCTGGGTCAGATCTCAGACTCGGTAGACTGCTGGGCCATTCAGCAAGGCCCTTATCCTGCAACAACTCCAGGGAGACTGGCTGATTGACGCTGCCTTCTTGTACATCGCTTTTGACACAAGCTTCTCCTAGAATAGATTAAAAAATGTACATTAGTTATTGGGCATTGGGGTCGCTGTGATGGCCCTTTTCGGGTCTTGGCTGTGAGGATGACATGTCTGCTTGATTGGGCTCCGTGCAGACAGCTTGTTAATGCTCTGCTTTGATGTGGGAAGCTGACTTGAGGCGTTTTGAGGGGGTGTGAATCACCCCCCAGCAGGAAATGCTGGAAATGCCCAGCGCAGGTCATCTGAGGCAGTGCAGAAGCCACACTCTCTGCCAGAGCCAACGGGGGTCGCTCTAGCCTTTTCCGCCGTTTTACACTGGTGTATTGTGTAATGTTTCACTGCTGGGGGCCACATCGCTACAGAATTACTTCCAGCAAAGTGTCCTACAAATCGACTTAATATGGAAAATGCTTGAGTGAGCATTAGACACAGTCACAGGTGATATGAGCAGGATTACCTGTGCAATGCCACATTATTCATCATTTAGTTATATGTGGTAAATACATTCCCATGTGTATAGTTTGTTTATCATGCATAACTTTACCCGGAACATCAAAGGTGTAAACGTCCATCTTTATGGGCTTTTTTCAGGGAGTCTTGCAGAGAGCAGAAGTTTCCATGTCGGGATACCAGAGACGACCCTGGCACTGTGAGAATGCATCAGGTAAGGTGGGGTACAGGACCGCAGCAGCCCAGGCTCTTCTGTGAGTTTGGTGACTCACTGTGGATTGTCCTCGTGTGCATACATGTGCCACCTTCCAGCTCGGTCACAGAAATGCCCCCCTTCTGTCACTTTTTTGTGTTTTTCGTCAGCTTGGGCCTCAGAGATGTTGAGGCATATGCGTGCGTGTCCTGAATTCCTCATTGTCAGTCACCTGGTGCCCAGGATTTGGCTCTCACCAGTATGGCCCTTAACCCCCACTCCCCACCCCCTGCAAATAAAATGCTCCTGGGCTGCTGGATGGACAGCTGACCCTGCGCTCAGACCCCAAGTTTCACCCTCACCTCTACTTAAGCATGATGGGACATTTGAGAACTAAAGAAGCAGGCCTGTGTGTTCATATAGGGAATGAAGCATTTCCTTTCTTTCTGTTTCTCCATTCTGCTCTGCAGACCTCCTTCCTCCCTCCATGCTGAGTCAGAGATCTGCGCAGACATACCTCGATGGCCCCCACCAAGAGGTATTCAGCCTGCACTGGGAACCGCAGTCAGACATGGTGCGAGATCAGCCTCAGCGCACGCCTCTGGGACCTCCAGGGTTACCACATGCATCAAGGGCACCTCCCAGTGGCCAGGAAGAGAGACTGCAGAGGCTGGAGCAGCAGTTGGAAACACTCCGTGTCATGGTGGACATGCTTAAAGCCCAGGTGAAGCCCATCATTTGCTGCGGGTGTCTGGCGGCCGTTTTCCGCTGGAGACCGTGGTTTTCTACTGCTATTTGTTCTTTATGACTGTTAATTTTTTTTATAAACCTTGACGAGACTCTTTTTGAGGTTTTTCTTTGTTCATAGAGGTATAGAGTATTCCACTTACCTTCACCTGACTAGCTTGTGTCTGGTGGCTGAAGCGTGCTTGTGTTGTGTGCAGAACACAAAGTTGCAGACTCGGGTGGAAGACCTTGAATTGTGCGAGTGCCGAAGGTCCACCTGCTTGTGGGACGGGCAGGAGGTGCAGGATGGTGCACGATGGGAGATGAACGGGCAGGAGGTGTGTGTCTGCACTGCGGGCAAGGTGCAGTGTGCTGTCTCTGATGGTGAGTCCTACCCCCGCCCCTGTGCCCCCTGTAACCCTGAGCAGGATAAGCAGGAAGAAGATGGATGGATGGATGGATGGATGGATGGATGGATGGATGGATGGATGGATAGGTGGATGGATGGATGGATTTTATTCTTTTTGACCTTTATTGACCAAGAGGCGAAGTATGTTTGGAACCCCTGTCATTCTGCTTTCCTGTGCTATGCTGTGTTATGCTATGCCATGCTATCCTATGCTAAGCCATGCTGTTCTATGCTATGCTATGTTATGCTGTACCATTCAATGCTGGAATCCTATGCCATGTTATGCTGTGTCATGCTGTTACACTTCCATGCTATACTATGCAATGCCTTACTATGCCATGCTATGCTATGCTATGCTATGTGATGATATTCTGTCTATGTAATGAATTGAGCTATGGGTGCTTCAAGACAGTTGGATACATAAGACATCAATGTTCTGAAAGGTTACAAAGTATACATGTGTGTTGCAGAGCATCTGTATGTCTGTTGTTCATGAGCTCACAGTGACGCCTCAGCTGAGATTGTCAGTGCTGCACTGCTTCGCCGCTTCTGCCTGACCTCCCTGTCTCCCCCCAAGGCTGCTTTGTCGGAGGTCAGAGGTACCGTAACGGAGAGGGATTCCGGCCAGACGCCTGCTCCAGCTGTGTGTGTCAGGTAGACTGCACGGAGGCTCAGACGTACTGCAGCTTTGCGCGTCTATGACCAGAGCTTCATTCATTCATTGTTATGGTTTTTATTATTAATATTACTATATATATTTTTCATTTTTATTTATTCATATCCTTAATATGCCTTTTCAGAATGTTCTCTTTATTATTATTAAAATGTATCTGCACTTGTCTGTGTTACTTGTAAGCTTTGAGTAGTTGCACTGTGCGTTTCTTAGTCTGCACTTTACACACCTTGCTGCTACATGCCCCAGAACCCCCCCTGGGATCCATAAAGTGCGTCTTACTTTTTGCGTTTACTGCTGATTAACTAATAGGCAGCGACTGAAAGGGTTTTGGGAGCTGCAGCCTCAGTGTGGCCTGGAGCAGGTGGTGAAGGTCATGTGAAGGTCATGTGAAGGTCATGGCCACTAATCCGGCGTGTGCTCTGCTCCTCAGAGTGGCGCAGTGCAGTGTCAGAAGGTGCAGTGCCTCCCCCTGTCCTGCCCGAAGCAGGACCTGTCCCCTGGGGAATGCTGTCCCGTCTGCCTCACAGGTCAGACTGCACTGGCTGTGGGCCCCAGGGCCAGGGGCCAAGGCCGGGGCTGGAGGGCCCTCGCGCCAAATGGTGCCAATATCAGTAAATTCCCTGACAGAATTCCTTTTCCTTCCAAGGCTGCGAGTATGAAGAGGAAGTCTACGAAAACGGTGTCACGTTTCTGTCTCAGAGTAACCCCTGCATGAACTGCTCGTGCTCCGTAAGTCCCTTCCTCCGACTCTTCTCCTTTAACTGACGTTTTTCTCAGGCACTGACATCATGATAGATCTTCTCTTGCATGAGTCTTGAGTTCTGCCTGGTGGTGTGTGGCTCACTGGGTTAGGACTCTGTACCTGTGATGAGAAGGTCACTGGTTCAAATTCCATGGTTGGCAGAATGATGTGGCTGTTGGGCCCCTGAACAAGGCCCTTAACCCAGGGACTGGCTAACTTGCTTTGGATAAAAGCAAATTTAAAATAAAATAAAAGTTCTGCTGATGTCTATGCTGAGGTTCTGGAAGGTCACCTGACACACTGGAATGCTCTCTTGTCTCAGGACGGCCTGGTGAGATGTTCCCCAGTACAGTGTCACCGCCCACAGTGCTCGAACCCAGTCCAGATACGTGGCCAGTGCTGCCCTACATGCTCAGGTGCACAGAGATACAAACGTTGCCGTGTGGAATCTCTCTGGTCAGGCCTGCAGTTACTGCATGGCTCCACTGCCAGCACACACACAGCAGGCCTCTCTGTCTCTCTGCAGCATGTGATCTGGACGGGCGACCAACCCGAGACCCCTTCAGCACCGCCGACGGCTGTCAGACCTGTAACTGTCAGGTCGGTACACCCACGCCGTTCACAGGCTTGAAAAATGTGTAGGCTGAGAAATGCATACGAGAGGTGTTTCGTGAGGGGGGGGGGTTGCTCTGTTTTTCATATGAGTCTGTTCTGCACACAGTACTGCTTTACAACTTAACATGAACTTGCTTGGTAACTTAATGTGTGTGTGTGTGTGAGAGAGAGAGAGAGTGGGCATGTGTCCTGTGTGCTTTCAGTAACGCACCCCTGCACCCTGCTGAAATGCACTGTATAGATCTGTGCAGGGTTGTCATTGCTGAAAGCATCTCTCTCCTTTCAGGGAGGTAATCTATCCTGTGTTGATGTTCACCACTGCCCTCGAACCTGCAGCCATGGGCTGAAGCCTCCCCTGAGCCTCTGTTGCCCGGACTGCTCCCGCTGTGTCTATCAAGGCCGCGTGTTCCTGGATGGGGTGTCCTTCCTGGACGAGCAGGAAGTGTGCAGACACTGCACCTGCACAGTCAGTGACACCCCTGTGTAGAGCCTGGGGTGGCAGCCGGCTTTGGGGCTTTCCTGTGGCTGTCAGCTGTGCTTTGTGCTGGGATCTGTTAGGACGTACAGCTCACTGCTCTCTCTCTCTCTCCCCTCTCATTCTTGGTCTTTCCCCCTCTCTCCCCCTCTCTCTTTCTCACTCTTTCTCTCCAATCCTCCCTCCCTCTGTCTCCCCCACTCCCTCTCCCCTCTCTCTCGCTCTCTCCTTTTCTCTTTCCCTCTCCCTCTCTTTCTCCCCCCCCTC
>JAODJU010000062.1:31813331-31827807 GCA_026776725.1 Gnathonemus echidnorhynchus | reverse complement strand
AAGAGTAACTGTGCCCTCTGTCAGAGCGACTGAGTGACTGTGCCCTCTGTAAGAGTAACTGTGCCCTCTGTCAGAGCGACTGAGTGACTGTGCCCTCTGTAAGAGTAACTGTGCCCTCTGTCAGAGCCCCTGAGTAACTGTGCCCTCTGTAAGAGTAACTGTGCCCTCTGTCAGAGCCCCTGAGTAACTGCACCATCAGCCTGGGGGGCAGTGAGGTCCATGCCACCGATGACCCTTGCTACAGCTGCCATTGTAAGGTAAGGGACCCTGCCCACGCCCCCCACCCAATGCGCCTCCTACAGGTGTGCCATCATCTTGTCGAGCAGGATTTTCTGACGCTCTTCTATGGACCCAAAGGGCTCCCAGCCCAGTCCTGGTTGGTCACTTATCGGAAAGAGCGCTGCTGACCCCGATGAGTCCGATCTGGCTGCCTCTTGCCAGGCGGGCTTTGCTGTCTCTGACTAGCCTGGCTGACTCCTGTCTCCCCCTGGAAGGACCTGACCTGGACCTGCACCCATCGGGGCTGCCTGCCCCTTAGCTGCCCCCCCGCGGAGCAGTTCACCCCTCAGGACGCCTGCTGCCCTGTCTGCCAGGGTACGGAGCACGTCTGTATACAGGCCGGGTACAGAGAGAACATTCTAGAGGCTGCCTGAGAGAGACAGACATGAATGGTTCAAGCCGGACGGGGGACCACCCCCCGGATCTTGGCAAGTGATGGATCCGTGTCTTGCAGAGTGTGTCATTGAGAGTGAGAACCAGCGCGTTGAAAGTGGAGTGAGATGGACAGACAGCACGGATGAGTGTGTCACATGCACCTGTAACGTGAGTGGCGGTCAGAGACCCCCCGCCAACTGTAATGTGACGTAATGTACCAGTGACTATCTGGCTGCTTAATCATCACATTCCCGCCTCCTGGCCCCTGCAGCTGGGATACATTGAGTGCAGCATCGAGGAATGTGCCCCCGCCATCTGCCAGGATGGATTTGTCAAGGTCAAGACTGCTGGCAAGTGCTGCTATGAATGCCAAGGTACGGGCATGGCCGCCGGAGTGTGGTGACCCTGCGTAATAGGGTCCCCAAGCAGCCGCAAGCCCCCTGGGCTGATGTGCTGCTATGAATGTCAAGGTACAGGCACAGCTGCCCGTAAATTCCCAAAAACACGAGAATTGAGAATTTGTAGAAGCTCAGGTGTGAGATTGTGACTTTATAACTGATTTTATGTCAGTCTGTGTTCATGTATGTGACTGTCGATGTGCCTGTGCTTTGTGCTTGTCTGTCTGTCTGTGCTTTTCTGTGTCTGTCTGTGTCAGACCCCAAAGTCTCCTGCACCTACCAGGGCGCCATCTTCCTATCCAACGAGCACTGGCAGGTGGACGAGTGCACAAGCTGCACCTGCGTGTCAGGGGAGGTGCACTGCCGGACGGAGCGCTGCCCGCCTACACCCTGTGCCGCAGTGCGTTCCCCGCTGTCTACGATACCCCACACAGCAACATTCCTGTAAACACTGGCATCAGGACTGTAACCCATCCCAGCCTGAATGTGGCCCTGAGCATTGTGGGCAAACAGACACAGGATGGAGTCGCTTTTGCATAGACTTGTCTCCTCATCAGCCTCCTCTTCCTCCTGCTTAACAAGTGTCTGTCTGACACTGGGGAGAAAGTCCCGGGGGATGGGAAAGAGCAAAGAGGTGAACAGGGTCTCTGTGATGGTGCGGGGGGGGGCTGCAATGGCTGACATCCCATGCTGAGACACCCCACAAATGACACAGTGCATTTGCCCCCCCCTTCACCCCCGCGTCTCGTCTGGCTGATCTAGCCTCTTCCCCTCCCTGCACACCAGGATGAAACCCCGGCTCTCATCCCCGGAATGTGCTGCCCACACTGCATACCAAGGCCAGCGACCTGCATAGCGTTTGGGGATCCCCACTACCGCACTTTTGATGGGAAGATGGTCAATTTCCAGGGGGCATGTACCTATGTGCTGGCAGAGGACTGTGAGGGAGGAGACTTCAGGTGAGGAAGTATCTTAATTCTGTATCTCCATCCTCTCCATCCTGTCTCTCCATGCTCTATCTTCATCTTGAATTTTCATCCCGTATCTCACCCTCAGCTTCCATCCTCTACCTCCATCTTCTGCTTTCTTTCTGTATCTCCATCTTCTACCTTCATTTTGTACCCCATCCTCTGCCTACATCATATATCTCCACCCTGTACCTCCATCCTCTGCTTCCACCCTGTACTTCCATCCTCATAGGCAAACTGTGAAAATATGGATGGATTTCCTTCTCAGCATGTGAAAGCTGCTTCCTGTGAGGAGTTTCCTGCAGTGTTCCTAAGCTGCCCAGGGTTTGAGTCCGATCCTTCCTGTCTGTACATTTTGGATTTAGTGGTCGCTCCCTGTTTCATGAGGGCTGTGTAATTCCCCTCCAGAGGAGAAGAGGACAGGGGTTTCCTCCTTAACTGCAGGTTCTCCTGAATTCTGGGCATGTCTTGTTATGTAACTGCCACTTCAGATCAGAGTAGAGAGCAGATCTTAATCCCCTTTGGGGGTCCACAGCATTCACGTCACCAATGAGGACCGGGGCCGCACGGGAGTGTCCTGGACTAAAGAAGTCACAATCTTCATCGCTGATATCGTGGTCCAGCTTCTGCAGGACTGGGTTGTCACGGTAATGCCCTTGCTGACCCCGAAGCCTCATTTTCTCCCAGTGCTGCACTTCCAGCTGCTGTATGCCAGAAATGAACCCATCTGAGGCTTTTATTTTCCACAGGTCGATGATCAGACCGTGACCTTGCCATTCCTCAGGGAGCCCTATATCTACGTGGAACGCAAGACCAGTACCATCTTGCTGAACACTAACATCGGAATGAAGGTGCCCTTGTCGTTTCGCAGACCCCCTGTTTTCGGGGTGTGGACAGTCTCTCCTCATTTTCTTCTTCAGTTTCCCTTATCCTGGGGAGGGGGGTTCTCTCTCTCAGGTGTTGTGGAACAGTAGAGGGCACATAGAGGTCAGTGTCCCGGGAACATACAAGAGCAACATGTGCGGCCTGTGCGGCAACTTCAACAACTACCCCCAGGATGACATGCGGCTCCGGAGTGGGCAAATGGCAGCAAGCGAGGCAGCATTCGGGAACAGCTGGAAGGTGAGGGGGAAGGGGGGGTTCTCAGGAGGAACAGGCAGGAAACCCTGGGATGCTCCGGGAATACTGTGGAGCAGTCTGAGGTGGAAAGGGCAGGAAGCCCCGGAATGCGTTTGATTACCTGAGACATTATTAACACTGAAATGCATCTAATGCCTCAAGACCTGTAAACATTTCCTCTGATGTTAATGGACTTCCCACCTGACAGGTCCTTAGCGGTAATGGCACAGTCACTCAGTGCCATGATGGGCAGGACGCGGACCCTTGCAAGGAGGCCGGCTATGCAGCACGCAAGGTGGCCAACGCACGCTGTGGTGTGCTCAGGTCAGCCGAGTTTGAGCGCTGCCACCGGGTGGTGCCGCCGGAGATGTTCTATGCCGCCTGCGTCTACGACCTGTGCGCCTGCGGGCCCAACGTGGAGGAGTGCCTGTGTGACGTGTTGGGGGCGTATGCCGCTGAATGCCGGCAAGCTGCCGTGCTCCTGCGTTGGAGGTCCCCCACACTGTGTGGTAGGCTCAACGCTCTCCTCTCCTGTTACATATGGGGGGGGGAGGGACCAGGCTCTGCTGGGTGAGGTCACCCAGTGTTCTGTCTTTCAAAGTCAAGGCAAGTCAAAGTATCCATTATTGGCATCTTCAACTGTATCATGCATGGGTTACACACAGAGATCGTTCATCGTAATACATCCATCCATTCTCTGAAACCTCTTATCCTGGTCAGGGTCAAGGGGAGTCTGGAAATCTGGAATTGAGCCCAGTTAGAAGCAGAGCCATCGACTGGCTTGGAATCAGGGACATTATAATTGAAGGCCGTTAAACATATTCAGTGAGGTCACCTGATTAGCTGGTAATTTTGATCGATTGAGTCATGAGCCCCTCCCATGTCATCCCCAGCGGTGGGCTGCCCTCTGGACCGTGGCTTTGTCTTTGACGAGTGTGGCCCCCCCTGCCCGAAGACCTGCTTCAATAAGGACGTGCCCCTGGGGGTTATCGAGTCGCACTGCTTCAAGCCATGTGTGCCAGGGTGCCAGTGTCCAGCCGGGCTCTTGGAGCATGAGTCGCACTGCATCGCTCCCGAGGCCTGTCCCAAGATCATCTACGGCAACTCATGAGGGACAAACTGAGCAGCCCAGAGCACAACTGATGTGCTCAGTGTTTACATTTTGGAGCAGTTTTTATGTACTACCCACAAGTAATCGATGTGCCTTTATCTTCATGTTTTATAAGCATTTTTGGACAAGCGTACATGTCTCTCCCGGGAGTGTTCCTGCTTTTCCGGCTTTTCCATGTGAGCTGGGATTCAGAGCTGGGATCTTTCTGGAGAGTATGATCACTGGGACTCACAACGCCCCCCTGAAGTGTGGAAAGGAAACACTAGAGCAGAATCACAATACCAGGACACGAGCACAGTTTCCTGGGTCACACAGAAAAGCACAGCTTCACGTCTCAGGCAGAAGAGCACAGATTCCTGGCTCATGCATAAGAGCACAGCTTCCTGGGTCACACAGAAAAGCACAGCTTCACGTCTCAGGCAGAAGAGCACAGATTCCTGGCTCATGCAAAAGAGCACAGCTTCCTGGGTCACACAGAGCAGCACAGCTTCCCGTCTCAGGCAGAAGAGCACAGATTCCTGGCTCATGCAAAAGAGCACAACTTCCTGGGTCGCACAGAAGCACACAGCTTCCTGCCTCACGCAGCATGGTACAGCTTCCTGCCTCACGCACAACAGCACTGCTTCCTGCCTCACGCACAACAGCACTGCTTCCTGCCTCACGCAGAAGAGCACAGCTTCCTGTCTCACACACAACAGCACAGCTTCCTGTCTCACACACAGCAGCACTGCTTCCTGGCTCATGCAGAAGAGCACAGCTTCCTGTCTCACACAGAAGAGCACAGATTCAAGGTTCATGCAGAACAGCACAGCTTCCTAGCTCATGCTCTCTGCCCATTTGTGTTTAATGATGTGTTCTGGGAATAAAATGTGAGTTCTCTGGAAGCAGAGGTGGACGGGACCATAGTCGGAGCGGCTCAGGGCGAGCAGCTGTGAGGGTCCACGAACTGCTGAGTTTTGGAGTGAAAGCTGATCGTACTGGAGGTGATGGGCGAGGGCCTCTGCTGTTTGAGACGTCTGCCAAGTACGCCAGGAGTGGAGTTAATGAGGGCATCATGCTCGCAGTGTGCTGTGGGAAAGGTGTATGAGGTAATCACCCCTGTGATCAGCACATACAAATCTGTATTTATTTTCACATTGTTAAGTTTGTTATGCATTCTAGAATATTCTGTTTGATGCCGGCTGGGGAACGTGGGTGTTTTGAAGATGCTTTTCTTGTTTAGTCTGAGATGGGATGCAGCCAAAGATGGGAAGCAGAGAGCTCAGTCTTCGATGAGTCCAAGCACCATTAAGGTGCTGGTGACTGGCGGGAGTGTGCTTTCTGGGTATAGCAGCAGCTGAATGAGTATACCATGGTATGAGTGAGTATGATGAGACATAAATGAGGATAACGGCATAATTTGTTAATGACCACTGAAGAGACCCTGTTCCATCCGGGGGGTGGTAACTGCCAGCCATGTGTCACTTTGGAAGTAGGTCACCACTGCCATGAGAACAGGGAACACCTTATTTCACATTGTGCTTTGCCTTTTGACTCATGCATATCTGCGTTATCTGCATTACTGCAGTATTTTACTTAGTGTTTTAAAAATTAGTTTGCTTCTGAATTTACACCAAAAATATTGTTTTTCTGTAATTGTGCCATAATTTTGTGACATTTATGACCAGATATCTCCACAATGTGATAAAAACCTGTAACTTTTTACCTTCTGGGGATTTTTTTTCGATCCCGAAAAGATAATCTCCGTTTTATAAAAAGTGTGTGTGTGAGACTGTGTCTGTCATGTTTGTCTCTGAGACTGTGTGTGTGTATGAGAGAAAAAGACAGTGTGTATAAGTTTGAGACTGTGTCACATGGTACAAAAACCTCGCGAGAGCAAGACAATAAGACCGACCATGCAGCCGGCTGCACAAACTGGAACCGCCTCCGTGACGACACAACTTTGCCCTAATTGGCTGAAGAGTTTAAGTCACACGCATGACGTTTGTGTCCCAGGAAGTTCAGATGCGTAATCTGCTATTTCTCCCGAAAAGCACGTAAAGCAGTGAGAACTGGTTTTCAGTTAATTTACCTGGTAAAATAAAGTTTAAATATACACATTAAATAGAAATAACCTGGTTATATAGTGGCAAATTAAAAAGTAAAACGTATTGGCAAATCAACATATATATGCACCGCTGCCTTCGTGCAAGGTGCGTGGTAAAAGGTACAACTGCCCAATTAAAACTATAGAACTGCCCCTTTCCCATACCAATGAACAGCAAATTCCTTTAAACTCCAAGCAAAACGTACTTCGGCGTTTGCAGCCCTTTTGTTTGCACTAATGTGACATTAGTGTTAACAACAGCAGAGAATGTAAGACTTGAAGCCTTACAGCTGAAGAGATTTCAAACGCATTATGTATTTAATAAAATGTTGGATAAATAAACATAGTTTATTGGTGATTTTATGTTCGTTAAAGTTTACGCTTTTAAACAGCTTTATAAAGTAATGTTATTTTTTATTGCATTTTCGCATCTGGCGTGACGGTAAATCTATATTATTCCTTTATAAACCTAAAATTAGCTACATCAAAAGCTTTGGGCAGTTTGCAAATCCTACAGCAGGGTTATTCAAATCACGGTCCTCGACGTCTGAGTACTGCTGGTTTTCCAGCCTTCCTTTACCTGTCAGTCAGGTGTGAAGCCTCTGACCAATCAGCGTCAGTAATTATTAAACGAACTACCTGGGAGAACTGAAAACAAGGCCTGGATTTGGAATCGAGGCCCAGAGTTGAAGAGCCCTGCCCTACAGACTAAGGTAATATAACGGTTACATAGACATGTAAATGCCTGCGCTTGTGTTTGCAGATTTCAACCCCCTGTTGGTTTAGTTAGTTTTCAAGAGTTTCAAGAGATAATTTAAATATTCAGAAAATACTAAGGCTGTTAAATTATTACATCTATGTGAATCTTTTAATATAGATAGTTTGTGCCTGTAATGCTCCTTCGCATTTTTCTCTCTTGTGCCCCCTGGGTATTGTTTATAGGTTGTATTCACTCTTCTGTTCAACTGTTCAAGAAAAAAAAAAACGCTACCAAAAGTCTGGGCTAAATGTAAGTGAATGAAGATGAAGTCCATTTAAATTGGGGTAGCTTAAACCCGACAAGAAATCTGGCTAAGCATGAAATCCGGCTTTGAACTTCGTGATTCTGGCCGTTTCGAACGTTTCCAAATATTAGTTGTTTCAAATGTATTGAAACTATTTTGATGATTCGAAATTTACCTTAACCCCCCCCCCCAATCTGATACCGATTCATTCATGTGTTCTACTGCCACTTTGAATGACGATTATTACATGGCATCTAACGCTTAAATGCTACAGCATGTCTGGAAGCAGCCACTGCATATATTCCGAATAAAATGTCCAGCTTACATGCACAGTCCCTGCCTTTATTCATCATTGGCAGTAACCATTAGCTGTGATTCACACAAGCAGTGATTCTCTCAAAGCTACTTTAAAAAAATCTCAATGCATAATAAACCCAATATATTTATGGAGAAAATGATTACAACTATTGCAATTTAAAGTCACACATAAGAAAATTATGATTGGAATAAACTTCACTAGTATGTTATTTCAATATTTCTGTGAAGATTCAACAGTTCATACTGCACCGAAGAACAAAGTATCCTATATAATATATAAATATATTCCAGTTACAAATTGCAACATAAAACAGAATTCTGTTGCTTGATTAAATTAAAATACTCCACTGATACAAGTATGCATTTTTAATCACAGGAGACACACATGCTTCCTCAAAACATTTCCATCCCTGAAGCATGGCCAGTCTAGTCACATAACTCACTATCACATGACTCACAATTCTACAGTTAAGTAGAGTTTATTCTCGCTGATTTTCGAGTTCAGGATTTCCAGGTACTCACAAACATTTTAATTAAAGCCTGACTGTAGTAAGTTTACTGCTCTCCATATTCAGCTCCTTTTAATGCACCAAAAAAAGTACCATGAATGTCACACATGTGTAAGATGGGGTCCCATATCCCATAATGCCACTTGGGTTTTGCAACTGTGCAAAACTTACTGACTGCCAAGTGTATAACATTCCCCTTAAGTGTCCCTGTGAAAGTGAGGTGACATTAAATACAATCATACACATAAATATATCTGTGAGTGTGACTGGACTTCCTCTAACATTACACCTACAAGCACACTGGCTAAAAACATGCTAACTATAGAACAGCCACATAAACTACACATCTGACTGTGAATAGCTGTGTGCGAAACAACCTTTCCCAACATGAAATGACACCTTGAAAACCAAAACAGAATCAAACGGCTATCCTGGGACTGGGGGCAGAGGAAACCTGCCGCAGCCTGCCAAGCAGCAGCCCTATCGGAAGTCCTCGGCCGAGAACATGCCCTTGGCCCTGCGCAGGATGGAGTCCTTGGAGGCGTCGTAGGGGTGCTCCTTGGACGGGATCTCCAGGACGGCGGGGATGGACAACATGTGGCCATCTATTGCATGGCGGATCATCTCAGCTATGAACTGGTTGATGAGGATGATGCCGATGTCGTCGCGGGCCAGGAAGCTCCTGGGGAGGTGCGCCACAGACACAACGCAATTTTCTGAATGTATTAGCTTCTCCAACACATGTGATGAGTACAGGTATCACACGTTGGACTCGATTTGCCATAACGAACTGCAATCACGGTAGCTCATAACACACATTTCTTCCCTCTTAAAATCGCATGTCAAAACAATGAATTTAACATTCAGATTATTTATCCCCAGTGGAGTTTTTGTGTTGCAGTAGCGATTCACATAAATGAAAGAAGACGACAGACATGAGTTAGGCATAAAGATAGACATAACAAAAAAAATCACAAATTACAAAAAATATATGTACAAATATGCAAAACTGTTTTCGATTCATAAAACTTTACAACTAAGATGTACTTTTAGTGTGCAAAACAGACGTAAATGTGCATTGCGCACATTGTATTGCCTCCGAGGAGGGGACGTTGCAGTCGTTACCGACATTACAGTAATAAAGAACAGTTTATAACTGCAGTTCCGACGGCTCGCAAAGCTGACAGTACACAACTGGTACCGCAAGTAAAAATACGCCAATTAACGTAGCTGGAGGACCGTTTTCTTTTCGGACTCACTTGAAGGTCTCCTCTATCTCGGTGATGCTGGTGTCCTTCTCCACCACCAGGAAGTTGGGCTTGCGGTTCTTATTCAGCTCCCCGACGCCCCCTAATAAAAACCCCGTACATGTGTCCTCATCGCCGATAACGGCGATTAATTTACCCCGTCCGGCCATACTACGTTTCAACCAATATCTACTCACTCCACCAACACAAACTAAATCAGCAGCAAGATGACAGCGACGCTGAGTGTCAGCTGACTCGCCGAGGCTGCTTCCGGTCACATGATTCCCCGCGCCTGCTTCTGGTCACATGACTCGCTGTTACTGTTTCTGGTCTTATGACCTCGCGTCACCCAAGCCGGTTCTGTAATCTTTATTTTACCCATTAAGACAGCCCATACATACAGTCAGAATTCTTTTATTAATTTCGTACGATAAATACAAGGGATTTGTTTTTGTTTAGATGGCGGCATGACGTATATGAGTGTTTATCAGCCTATATTTTTATCAGGTATTCGGTGTTCTTGATTGTTTCATTAAGGTGTGCTGAATCTGACCTGTGCTTTGTCTCCATCAGTGGCTGCTGAAGGGGCTCACCTACAGCATCCCTGGAAAGAGACAGGTGTTGATAAAGAACTACAGTCCGAAAACACCATAAACGATATTGCGTCCGGCAGCGTCTGGTGCATACAGCAGCAAGAACATAGTGCACAAACTATAACATGCATTTTAGTTACATTAACAGCTTAGCTACCCAAAACTCTGACCTTGGTAAACTTAGATTACCCTAAATAGACTTCACATGGTGTTCACACATCATTTAGTGTCAGTTGGCCATATGGTTGCATTGTTTTAGCACCGAATTCGGTTGCACAGAGCAGCAAGTGGCTTAGTCCTTCATGTAGCGCCGGGCGGACCGAGGCATCGCGAGCGTAGCGAAGGACAAGGTGACTTGCTTGCCGAGGAGAACATGCTCTTTAATTGCAGTCCTTGGCAGGACTAAAACAAGCACCGAACACAGTAGGGAAATGCTGGACCGTCAGGTACACACACACTGGGTAATTTACAAAATGCCAAACTGCAAAACGGAACATTAGGACTTACACAGGGATATGCTGGGATAGCAATACCCCCTCTGTGCTACATTTATTTAATAGTGTAGCCCCACTTAAGGCAGCCGATTTCCTCTAAGAATGAACTAAATAAATGGACATATATTGTGGTGGTGTAAGAACAGTATTTCAGGCCTAGGGTATCATATACAATGCTGGGCCATATATATATCAATGACAGGTGATTTTAGCGTGAAGCTGTAACAATGCGGAGTGAAGTGAATCGTCAATATAAAATGTGACCACTAGAGGGCAGTGTATATTGGCCACTTTTCTCAATATTTCCCATTTACTTTGTACAAAATAAACCCGTAAAACCTCGTATTGTTGCTACATTATTTCGCTCATACTGGCGATTACCTACTAGGATTTCCCAAAATCAAATCCCCTTTTCTAAGCGTTTCATTGTTTCATACGTATTACTAGGGAATTCTGCCATCTTGGATATTCCAGTCTGTGATTCCTAGAAGCTCCAGCCATGCGTTACCCTATTAAAACTCTGCATATTATTGGATATTTTTAAGTAGACACCCACTCATGGCTGAGAATGTTTTTCTCATCTTTGTCACTGAACACTTGTAGCCAATTTCTCAGCCTTTGTGTATTTAAATCCTTAAATTATATAAGGGGGTGATCAGAGGCGCATCTTGTCGGCAGGCAGGGCAGGCAGCTGCTTGGGGCCCCCAAGCCACTAGATGGCGAACGAGAGCTGACACTTTAAACTATGGTAGTGGCAATTACGTTTTGAACGTTCATTCCTTTGAACTGTTCACAATTTTTTGTTAATGTCAGATTATTTATTAAAATGATGACAAAAACTGGTTAGGGGGGGGCCCCCAGTGAATTTTTGCTTGGGGCCCCAACAGACCCTAGGATCGCCTCTGGGGGTGATAATATCATCACTCCACTTGATGTTCTACATTCAACATAGGCAACAAATAAGAGACTCACCTTTGACTCATCTCCCGTGATGACGAGGCGGGTCACTGACGGCCATTTAGAGTCCTCCGTCTCCCGTGATGACGAGGCGGGTCACTGACGGCCATTTAGAGTCCTCCGTCTCCCGTGATGACGAGGCGGGTCACTGACGGCCATTTCAAGTCTGGTAATGATATCCTCTGGCTCTGCTGTCCTCACTGAAATCTGGGAGTACTCTGGTCTGCTTCTGGTTTACCTGCATTTACCATGTTTACAGGATGTCTCACTGACCAGAGGGGATGAAGCACACTAGAGGTTCTCCATCACTTCAGAAAAATGTCAGTTTAAAAACACGAAAGCTTTTTATTCCTGGTATAAATGCTTCACAAGATCAGTGGCCTATTTTAACTTCAGCTGCTGAATAAGAGGCTGATTCACCCCAAGCAGTGGGCACCTCCCACCCACCCAGATGAGTGGAAGATCAACAGGAAGAGGCTCGCCTCAATTCTGCATTTTAAAAGCTGGAGCTCAGAGAGAGCTTCCCTCATCACCTTAGCCTTGAATGACCAGTAAGTATTGTGTGTCTGAGCGTTCTGTACAACATCCTCTTCCATGTACAGGGGTCACGGACGGTGATTCCAGTTCCTACCAAGATTCAGCTCAGGTGCTGTAAGGATGGTCATTAACCGTGTATACATGCAGGGCCTTGTCATGAGCAGAATGGCTCAGTGGGCTCAGACGCCGTGCCTGACGTGAGAAGGTCCCCGCTTTATATTACACTTTTCGTAGAGTGATGTCACCATAGGCCCCCAATTGCTGACCCTGGGTTTTCAAAAATGTACTTTGCTTTTGATAAAAACATCTGATAAAATAGATATTTGTCAGCATAGTTTTTTCTCAATACCTGACTTTTGTTTCACAACAGTTGTTTTTAGAACAACTGAGGAAGATCATGGCTGCAGTGGACGTGTGATATTTAGCTTCACCTCCACCATTCAGTCAACGATGCTGCCCACAGGGCTCGTGCCAGAAGTACTGCTGCTGCTGGGAATGGGATTCTGGGAAATTCTCGAGGCTGCCTCATGGCATTCCGGTCCTCCGTCATGCATCCCACAGTGGGTCCTGACAATGACAGAAATGTAACTCTGAAAGTTTAAATGAAATGCAGATGAAATTAAAAGAAGCTTTACTGCTATTTGTACAAGGACAGGTACACTGGCCGAGGAGCTTGCTGAAAGTCTTCAGAAAATGCAGAATGCCATAAAAGGAAGATACCAACCTTTACATTAGCTTAAGGTGCAGTTTTTTTAAAAAGGATCTCTAACGACAAATCTGCCAGGGTTTCAGGGCAAGATGTGCTAAAGGATGTGGCAGTAACACACAATTAGTCATTTAGATTTAAGGATTTCACATTATGAACATTTATAATACATGCATCAATTTCACGTTTTAAAGTTTTATTGTCACACGTTTTCATTGACATATTGGAATTATTATGCCACAGTGGCAGGATAGGGGACAGCTGCATCATGGGACAATAGGACAGACAGCACTGAAATATTACAAGGGGACAATTTATATGAAGCAACTGAAAACTACATGCGTGCAAATGTTACCTTGCTGTCGCTTTAGATAGCAGCTAATTATATAGCAGTTATATAGCATATAGCAATTAATGAAGATTAGTTAATGAAATAGATGGTGTTTGGGACCATACGAAGATGCGGTTCTTATCTCGGGTTTCCGGCAGACCGCCGGGGCTCGGCGTGTGAACAGTTAAAACGGTGGCCGTCCCCTTCTCCTCTCCTCCCCTTTCCTCCTCTCCTCCCCTAGTCCCCGGCCTGATCTTCCCTGCATTCCCGCACCGCCGCAGTGCGAAGATGGCGTCGCCTGGAGCGGCCGGGGCGCAGTCGCCGCTTCACATGTTGACCACCGCGGTGCACGGAAGCGTCCGGCCGGTAAGAAGTCACCAGGGTCCGGTTCCGGTCCCGGTCCCGCTCCGGGTTGTCGGTGGCTCGGATCAGTCAGGTTACAGATACTGCGCAGTGATTTCGCTGAAAACCTTCCTCCGTGAATTGCATATGAAATACTGTGGCGACTTGGAAGGGGTTACTAATAAACATTGTCGGAATTATACAGGGGAGCCAGTGCTTTTTGTTTTGGATCGGCGTTAAATTAACATTTCCGATCGCATCCCTGCGCCGACGGTTTGTCCGGAGGCTGATGCTGCGAAGTGTGGCTGCTGATTTTCGGGAATCGGCTGCTGTTTGCGCGGATCGACTGATGCTTGCGGGGGATCGACTGCTGTTTTTTTTCTTTCTTTTTTTGGGGGGTTGGGGGGAATCGGTTGTTCTTTTTTGTGGGATCGGCTGTTGTTTTTATTGTGATCGGCTGCTGTTTGGCAAGTTGTTTTGCGGGGGTTTGCTGATGTTTTACAGAACATCGGCTGATGTTTTTACGTCTGTCGGCTGTTGCTTTTTTTGGGGGGGGGGGGCGAGTGATGTTTTTCGGGGATCTCTTGGTGGTTTGCGGTGATCGACTTATTTTTCGCGGGGAACCGTTGCTTTTCTATCAATTACACCTCTGCTGATATCACGCAGGTTTAGGGACGGCCGCTTTGAACGTTTCCTTTACCTTCCCGAACACGGTAATTATATTTATGAGGGCGGTAAATGGCCGGAGTATCCCCGATAGTTGGTGCGGTTAGGGTGCCTGTACTTCAGAGAAGTAAAAAACCTTTTTTTCTGTCAGTATGGCGTTATCAATATGCGTACTGTTTCCTTTGAAGCCGTAACCGTACGCCATTTGAGTCCCAGCAGCACACTAACATCTGTGATCGTTTTTTAAAGACAACGAAGACACTTTGGAATAGGTTTACAATGAAATTTGTCAAGTTAAACTTGTGAGAAAGTGAAGGTTCATCACACTTACTAGATGAAAAGCAAATTTTGCATGCATCATAGCAGGGTTGGGGCCATTCTGGAATGCAATCATCAATTCCAATCCAAATCAGGAAATGGAACTGGAGTTAGAATT
>JAODJU010000062.1:31775238-31802089 GCA_026776725.1 Gnathonemus echidnorhynchus | reverse complement strand
GGACCCCGCCCCCCATCCCCCCTAAAAAGCCAGGCCTGTCTCAGACCCCCTCACCCACTCAGCCGTGTGTTAAGCTGGTGCCCGAGGCCAGCCGATCCCCCGCTATGGGAGGCCCCCTCAGAGCCGCCACCCCACAGCTGGCCCCTAAGCCTGCTCTCGAGCTGGGGGGCCCCGTTCCAGCCCTGACCACATCTCAGGTGGGTGCCTGCCCCCCCCAGCCACGGGGGCCGCACCAGGGAGCATGTGCAGAGTGTCCCCCCGTCGGCGCGGTGGCTCCCAGTAGCTCCTCCTCCATAAAGCCCATTAGTGCCTCATCCTGTAGACCGTGTGAGACAGAGCGCCCCCTGGCAGCAGCCTCAGGTAAAGCTCTTACACTGGCTCTCATAGCTGGCTATGTTGCAGGGAGACATGGGGCAGATGTCGGATGCTGTTGGGGTGTCACACATAGGTGCCGATTTTCCTCCTTTCCTTCTTTCACTCCTCGGAGGCTTTTGCTCCTCCTGCTCTGCTGTTAACCGAGGGATGTTAAGCGAATGCCAGTGTAGTGATGGGTTTGTCAGTCCAGCCTGGGCCCACAGATGGGTTCCGGGTCCATCAGAACCCGACCACGCTCTGATGCTGGTGCCAGAAGCTGCTCTGTCCCTCCTGTCCCCTTTTGTCGCATGCTGTCCCCAACTTCCGGAACATTCTGTCTGTGTTACCCACGCCTTCTGGGTGCTGATAATTGATTGTCATTATTATGGTTCATTTGTTGTTCCGTCACATTATACATGAGACATGTGAAATTCCTAATGCTGTGTGTGCTGTTAATAGCAGTTCATTTCACCTTTAAAAATCTGTAACAAAATGCTAAATCAAAGTTTTATTAGTCACATACTCAGTTATACTCAGTACAGTGTGCAGTGAAATGCTTGGTTGCCCAGCTGCACAACTGAAACAGGGGACACGCATATAAACAGTTATTAGACCTTAAATAATAAGCATAAATACCTGTATTGCACAGTTAGCAGTAAAGTGACAGGCGTTCGTACAAGAGTCTAAAGAATAAATAAGCCTGTATTTACACATGTAAGCTGTACATGTATGTGCTCAGTAGGCTGCACATTAGTCATGCACAGGTCCTATATGCTGTGCTCATTACAGACCCTAACAGCCATGATTGATACTGCAGGCAGGCGACCACTATGCTGTATCTAACTGGCTTTGCGCCCTTTATCAGGCACTTTGTTGTGACCTTAAAATGGCTGAAATACTTGAGGTGACACCAAGCACCAGACTCCTCCCTTACCCTGCCTGCCTTTTGTTCAGAAAAAAACTCCTGGCTGATGTTCTCTGGTTCATCCACATGGGGAACCACTCCAGAAGCTTCCATCTCCCCACACCGCAGCCGCCTTCACACGCTGTTGGGTCGATATGAATCCACGGTCTTCCTCACCATCATCCTGACCACTACATGCTACATGCTACATGCTAACAGTCGCTTCTCTCCCTTCTGCTGTTCTGCTGAGCCTCTATTCTCTGGCTGCTTCTGCATGTATCTCCAAGTGTTTAGCCTCCTCACTGCTTCTCACCCTTCTACATCTTCAATAAATATATCCTTCTGTTTATCCTCTGCTCCTTACCCGTAGATCATATACTATACATTATTCAGGACAGTGTAACCAGATGCTCACTTCTATACAAAAAAATGTGCATTGTTCATTGACTTACACTTGCGTAAAGAGATTATCTTCCACTTCCATCCAACTCATGAGTAATGCTGGCATCTTGAGGTGTGTGTGTGCTACCACTGAACCGGCCCTGCCTGATTCTGTTTGTGTTTGGCTGTCTCCCAAACGCTCCCTCCCTGCTCTTCCGGCATTCTTCAGCCAGAACAGTCCCCTTAAGACTTGCAAGGTTTATTTTGTCCTGACGCCATTGTGGAATAGTTCAAATGTATAGCAGAAACAACATACGGGTGTAACAAATTAAATTCACTGGTTTATCCAGCATTTCTGCTCAAAGGCAGCTTTAGTTAAGATCTTGGCAGGACACTGCTTAGATCTGCTGATGTGCAGGTCGTATCTGCAAGCTTCTGGACCAGGGACCTGGTTCATTGGACACACTCATCCCGTTTGACCTCTCTGGCTGGAGAGTAGTGGCAGGCCTGTTGGGGTGGGGTTACTACTCACTCCTCACACTCTTTCTACATTGCAGGCTGGCGTCTCCCCATAGCCCCCCTGCCGACTTATGGTGGCCCCTCACCCCTGGACAATGGGCTCACCCTTCTTCTGCAAGCTGCTATCCAGGGAAACGTCACTCTACTGTCAACACTGCTAAACCAAGACCCAAACGATGAAGACGGGAGATCTGCCTTGTTCTCTGCTGCCCAAAGCGGTCATGCTGGTAAGTGGGGGGTGACAGAGACACTCCACACTCTGCCATCAAGCTACTTCAGGCCTCTCCGAGCCAGCTCCACTTCAAGGTCCATGTTTCATGTGTGTGCAACAGGAGTATTGGTAAGCTGACCCATACTGCTCAACTCAGTTATGTAACACAAAAGACAAAACAATGCAGACAGTTCAAAATGTGGTGTGGTGTGTTCAAAGTGTCTAGGATTCTGCAAATGAGATATATAGATGCACAGATCCAGTATTCGGATCGGTATCGGCGCCAATCCAGACCTTCTTGACTGATCGATCCACATCCTTTACTTATTTAGTTTTTGGCAGTCTCTAAAATGATAGCTCCTATTTTGTGTTAAATGTATTAAAATCTATTTAAATTGTGTTAATCTATTTAAATCAATCTGTACAAAGCTCTTTCCCATTTTATATGTGTTTTTTGTGGCATTCAAGGTGAACGCTAACACTGCCTCTCAGTGGGTGTGAGCGCAGTAACTTCTACCCGCTGTGACGTCACATGTAAAGCCTTCGCAGTAGGCGAGCGTAAACATCAGAGGGTGATGGTCTGCAAGTATTTTACACTGGGAGTAGCGTTCAGTGGAAAATCCCACTAAAATCACACTTAACTGTGCAAGACAACGCGAGTAACATGAAAAAAGCAGTGGATGATTTGGGACTCGCTAGCTTGGACTGTTTTGCGCACTTGCTGCAGCTTGTGATACACGAATGGCTGCAATCGTAACAACGTGTAAGTGATGCTGCTGCCAGTGTTAGAAACACTGTGGGGCATTTTAAGCATTCGCCACTTACGTATCCTTGCTTGGAAGATACTCAAACTGAACTGCAAATGCCTCAAAAACGCTTAATACAAGACGCACAGACGAGGTGGAACAGAAGGTTATGTATGTTTGTAGGAGCCTAATGAAAGATTTCTGGCATACAATTTTCATTTGTATTTAGTAGTTTATAATATTTTTATAAAGTATAAATATATATTCATTATATTGAAGTAAAAAGAACTCGTATCGGAATCTGTGTCGGTATTGGCAGTTGTGTATTGGAATGGGATCGGAACTGAAAAAATGTGGCCCCTCCCTAATGTATGCCCCTGGGAATTTGCTGTTGCTCTGCCAAAATGTGTTTATTCTCGCTGAGTTAAAGCGCCACCTCAGTGCATTAAACCAATCCACCTGCTATCTCTCATTATAAAGTCTCACATTAGTCTGTTGAATTACCTCCAAATGAATAACACTATATGGAGTCTAGTTAAAGCAGTAAAGTATGAATGTCTTGTAAAATGGCTGCATCTTGCTCACTGATGTCTCCACCCCCTCTCAGACTGTGTCGATCTGCTGCTTAAAGCAGGGGTCCCTACAGATGTTCCCCATAACAACGGATTTACCCCATTACACGCGGCCGCCTCCAATGGCCACACCAGGTGGGTGTTATGTTCGGTCCCCCTGTTCTGGGATTGGGGGCCTAGCCTCACACTGACCCCACGCAGCTCTGCGCCCCCCCATCTTGCTTGAAGGCATCCAGCTCTCAGCTGCTTCATGTAATGATGGGTCACCACACAAGGCACTATAAAAAAATTTGAATTGGTGTCAGTCGGGGTCATTCTGAACCTCGTCATAGACTTTGCTCAATGCTAAACATACATTGAGCTCATATGAGACGTTCTCTGATGTCTTCTGCTGCCGACGTTCTCCTCCATGTGTCCAGGTGTGTGGAGCTGCTGGTTCCCCATGTTGACATGAACCGGGCCGCAGCAAGTGGGCAGACACCCCTGTTTCTGGCCTGCAGAGCTGGAAATGGCGATTGTGTGCGGGCTCTGCTGGATGCCGGAGCCGACTATACAGCAGTGACTGAGGTGCGTTCTGGGCACACCCAGATCCCCCTGAAAGCCCTCACAGCACATTTTCATCTCACGCCTTTTGTGGGCCCACAGCGTTTGTGTTTCCATATCATTGGGCCAGCACACTCTGGGCTTGGCATCATCATGTTAGTGTTCATTTGGTCATGATATCATAAAGTGGCTCTGTGTTTCCAGAAGGGGTCCAGCAAAATTTCGGAGATCATTTTCCATGACAAAGCATAGCTGCTGTCAGTAAAGTGCCTCCACATCTGTACCTTGCAGGATGGCTGCACCATGCTGCATGCGGCAGTCAGCTTGGGGCACGTGGGTGTCCTGGAGCTCTTGATGCAGCACCCAGCCCCTGGCACCACCCCGCCTGCTGCCCTGCTCAACCACACGGACCGGGACGGCTGGACTGCGGCCCACATCGCTGCATCCAAAGGTTTCAAGGTGTGCAGCTGTGTTGAGAGTCAAGACGCCAGTGCCTCTGTAACTGCAGGTGTTCTGAGCTTGAGAGTCAGGAAGCCGGCGCCTTTGTAGCTGCAGGTGTTCTGAGCTTGAGAGTTGGGACATTGGCACCTCTGTAGCTGCAGGTGTTCTGAGCTCAATAGTCGGAATGCCGGCGTCTATGTAGCTGCAGGTGTTCTGAGCTCAAGAGTCAGGAGGCCAGCGCCTCTGTAGCTGCAGGTGTTCTGAGCTTGAGAGTTGGGATGCCATCGCTTCTGTAGCTACAAGTCTTCTGAACTCCTTATCCAAGAGTAAGCAGCCCCTGACTGACATACAACCAACTTTTTACAAAAATTATGTGTGATACAGAGTTTAAGGAAGCATTAATGCAGAACGGTGACATGCACCTGCAAGGGAATTTACACTTTACATTTTCATTTAAGGTGTCTTGAATCGTATGGTAGGGTCAATCTGGCATGTAAAACTTGACTTGCATAAGGGTTTGTGAAGTGGATTACTTGCATCCGTTTAGAACTGCCTGTGATACAGTGAAGAACTCTGTAAGTAAACTCAGAATGTTCTGGCGTGGACCTGGATCAGAGGAGGACTGAGCATAGATAGCTCTGTGTGTTCTGCAGGACTGCCTTGAGGTACTGTGCAGCCATAGTGAGCAGGACATCACAAAGCGGGACCGCTGCTGCCGGACTGTCCATGACGTGGCCACCGACGACTGCAAGGAGCTGCTGGAGAATCTGGGTTAGTGAAGAGACGGTGCAGGAGGCTATGAATGATACATGTATGCTGTCGGTGTCAGCTGTCTGTACCCGTGGTAATGGTCCCTCTATCTGCTATAGGTTATGACTATCACTGTACTGTGTGTGATGACTGTATTCATGCCCCTGATTACTAGTTATGTGTGATAATCTTCATGGACAAAGATACGGCTATCTCTGTGCTATGTATGATGACTGTATCTTTGTCCCTGATGACTATCTTTGTGCTATGTGTGATGACTGTCTCTGTGATGTGTGATGACCGTATCCTTGACCCCGATGACTGTCTCTGTACTATGTGTGATGACCGTAACCGTACCCCTGATGACTGATCTCTGTGCTATGTGCTGATGAACGTTTTTACCGGTCAGGGCCGTGACCCACTCCAGACCCCTGCTCCCGTCTACAGGGTCTTACAAAGTCCTGGTTCAGGTCCAGCAGGGCTGGGAAGAGCAGCTCTGTGTGCTAGAGGATGCCGACAGCGGCCCCACACTGGGCATCCTCACAGTGAACCGGCACACCAGCTGGGCGGAATTCTCGGGAAGTCTAACACGGACCGTGACGGCACACCTACGTGTACTGTGCGGCGGCTGGGAGCTGCCGGAGGAAGATAGCAGTGCAGAGAGCTCCCTGGGCCTCGGCTTGGACAGCATCCACTCAGTGCTTGTAGGTGAGAGAGCCCTGGGCCTCTGCTTGGACCGCATTCACTCGATGCTCGTAGGTGAGAGAGCCCTGGGCCTCGGCTTGGACCGCATTCACTCGATGCTCGTAGGTGAGAGACCTCTGGGCCTCGGCTTGGACCGCATTCACTCGATGCTCGTAGGTGAGAGAGCTCTGGGCCTCGGCATGGACCGCATTCACTCGATGCTCGTAGGTGAGAGAGCCCTGGGCCTCGGCTTGGACCGCATTCACTCGATGCTTGTGGGTGAGAAAGCCCTGGGCCTCGGTTTGGACCGCATTCACTAGGTGCTCGTGGTTTGTAGTGTGTTGAGACTAATCATTTCCGCAAGTCACTTCTCACGTGTGTTTTTGTGACAAACTGTAGTTTGGAGACCAGACAGACTCACTGGAGATTCCTTGTGGTGAAAAATCTTGTAGTGTGTGACCTTCTGTCACTGACCAGTGTTGTAGTGTGTAAACCACAATATTTTAACACTCCCGATTACAAGTCAAGTTGTGTAGTGTGAACAGTACAGTGATCTGACGAATTTGAAAGGCGAGTAGTGTAAGCTTAGCATTAAGGCTGCAGTAACTTCCCACATCGTCTGAGGATTGTATGTCAGCGTGTATGTTTCTGCCCTGCCACGCACTTGTGACCTGTCCAGGGTGTAATGCATCCCTGGGATCAGGATACGCACTTAGGGGATGGATGGATGGATGGACTGATGGATGTTGTGTCATGTACGGAGTAATCCTGCTGTTGTGAAGCACTGGAGTTTATCGGTATTAGAAATCTTGTGAAGAATATGGACAATGGACAAAGTGTTAGTGAAGATGAAATCTGTAATTGTCACTGAAGATCACTGCCACGTCTCTGGTTCTCCTGTCTGAAGGTGAAGCCATCTGGTTCCTGGGTCAGGAGCTCCCTCAGTCTCCCTGGGACCTGGTCCGAAAGCCACACAGTCAGCGAGCCACCATCAGATGGAAAGGTGAGATCTGAGCTATTGTGCAATCTCTGACCTGTCGTGGGATTTTGACCTATGGCGAATGCTCTGACCATTTGTGGGATATCTGACCTGTCATATGATTTCTGATCTGTGAGTGTTCTGACTATTGGTGGGATCCCTGACCTGTCATGCATGCTCTGATGTGTGGTAGGATTTCTGACCTTTCATGCGGTCTCTGACCTGTAGTGAGTGTTCTGACCTGTCGTGCGATCTTGACCTGTGGTGGGATCTCTGACCTGTGATGAGTGCTCTGACCTGTTGTGGGATCTCTGACCTGTGGTGAGTGTTCTGACCTTTGATGGGATCTCTGACCTGTAGTGCATGTGTGGTGGGATGACTGACCTGTCGTGCAAGCTCTGATGTGTGGTAGGATTTCTGACCTTTCATGCGATCTCTGACCTGTGATGAGTGCTCTGACCTGTTGTGGGATCTCTGACCTGTGATGTGTGCTCTGACTTGCTGTGGGATCTCTGACCTGTGGTGAGTGTTCTGACCTGTTGTGGGATCTCTGACCTGTGGTGAGTGCTCTGACTTGCTGTGGGATCTCTGACCTGTGGTGAGTGCTCTGACCTGTTGTGGGATCTCTGACCTGTGGTGAGTGCTCTGACCTGTTGTGGGATCTCTGACCTGTGGTGAGTGCTCTGACTTGCTGTGGGATCTCTGACCTGTGATGAGTGCTCTGACCTGTTGTGAGATCTCTGACCTGTGGTGAGTGTTCTGACCTGTTGTGGGATCTCTGTCCTGTGATGAGTGCTCTGACTTGCTGTGGGATCTCTGACCTGTGGTGAGTGTTCTGACCTGTTGTGGGATCTCTGGTAGACCATATGTCTCTGAGCAAAGCCAAAGCTCTATGTATTTTTATTTTATTACTGTATTGATTTCTGACACTGCCCTTGCTGTCGATTCCTGGTGACCGGTGTAGGTCCTGATTCTAAAGGCTTGTGTCTGTGTCGTGTGTGTGTGTGTGTGTGTTCTTCATGTGGAGGGATCCTCGCGTACCTATTATGCTTGTCAGCTCCTCTCCCTCGCTTTCCCGCTGCCATCACAGGGCTCTCAGAGTCGTGTCTGGATGAGCTGACATACGAGTCGCTGATCCCCCAGAACCTGCTGCAGAACTTCGTCAGGCTGGTAGGGCTTGACTCTCTTTGCCTTCTTTTGAACGATGCTACACTCTGAATCAGCATGTTTAACTGCTCAGTGACTCATCTTTGGCTGTAATGTCTTCATAACTTCAGTATTTCGTGTGGCAGTGACGATCAGTAACCAGTAATTTGAACTTGGAATCATCTTGCTCTGCCCTCTGGTGGCTGCCTTTATATCTGCATCCTGTAACACAGTAGAACTGGGCCTTTGGGTTAGTGATATTTTTATGCATATGCTGTCCAACTCTCAGGTTAGCTTAAAATGCATAGACCGTGTCCCTGATGTATAAATACAAGGCTACATGTCGACACATTGCCCTTGGTGTGTGCCCTTGATGCGTAGCCCTCAGCATGAGCCCTCTACGCAGCCCTCAATGCGTAGTCCTTGGTGTGTGCCCTCAGCACAGCCCTTGATGCATAGCCCTCGATGCCTGTGCCCTGGCTTGGTGCTCAGACTGCCCCTTCCCGGTTCCCCAGGTGGAGCAGTACGGGACTGTCATCTTTCACGGGTCCGAGGGCAGCTGTCAGGACTATGTGGCCCAACTGGTTGCCCTCTGTGTGAAGGTAAGGGGGGGTAGGGCAGCCTGTCTGGATGCTCGCCACTATACTGTACATGCTGGCACCACTCACCCTGACCCCCCCACCCCCCACCCCCGGCAGAGCAAGCAGGAGGCAGCAGGGATGACTTGCAGCCTCATCCCAGTGCACGTGGACCAGAATCTGACCAGGGAGCAGCTTCTGCAGACCTTCCTCAGTTGTGGTGAGTGCCCCCCCCTTGCAGTCTTCATGATGCATGAGTGCTGCCAGTAGCTTTAAGGGACAGTGGCAGTTACCTAGAAAACATTGCAATTGGCTTTGACAAACTGCAGTTTCGTATAAAGGGTGGAACAAAGCCATGCACTATATGCACTGAATGTGCATCAGTGAATGTGACATTATGATTATGAAGACATTTGGGTTAAATGGTTTTTAAGAGATTGCTTTAATCAACACCTCAGTCTCTTCAAGTAATTACCCATTAGTGTGTAGCAAAAATGAAGGTATTAGTGCACAATGATAAAAAAAGACTTTCTACATGAGAATGGAAACAGTGCAGAAGTGGTGACCACATGTCACTGCGTTTCACCACGGTCATCACAGGCTTCCTGGTCCCGAACGGCGAACCTGGCCCTGGACACTGCATTCTGGTTCTGCTGGAGGGTCTGGAGCGGGCTGGCTCTCTGTGGGAACTACTGGGTGACCTATGTGAAGGCCTGGGCAACCGGGGACATGCCTACCCACTGACCCTGTCTCATGGTGAGGCCTGAGCACCGGCACATCAACGCTCATTAGCTACTCCTGTGTGCTCTTAACCACTGTAAGGTGAGGGTTAGGATTACTGAACACACCCTACAGTGAGGCCTGAGCACCGGCACATCAACGCTCATTAGCTACACCTGTGTGCTCTGTGTTTATAACCGTATACAAAGTAATCTAGTTTTCCTTACCCTGCATACCTGTTTGACCAGCTGTTGAATTCCACACCTTTCACACTCTAGTGTGTTTCTCTGCTTCAAATAAAAAGTGACCACATACCAAGCCTAGGTCATGTGATCCACAGCAATGGATGGTGCCAGCCACAATGTTTATATCATGTTTATATGTCTCAGTATTTACATTCTCTTTACTGCCTCCCCCCCAGCTCTAGATGGCCAGTACCACTTCCTGGAAGGAAGCTTCCTGATTGGTACGCTGTCTAAGCCCCGCCTCCACGGACCTGAGTTGCTCCTGCAGCAGCACTTCCGCTGGGTGCAGCTGCGCTGGGACTCTGAGCCGCTCTGCGGCCTTCTGGGCCGTCACCTGCGCAGGAAGCTCCTGCACAAGGTCAGCATCCCACCACCAGGGGGAGCTCTGAGCAGGGCTGCAGTGCCATCACACCTCATACAGTGCTACTGTCCTCTCCAGCTGCAGGGCAATGTTCTGCCACTGTCCGACCCATTGTGGAGGAGTCTGGCTTGGATCTGCTCTGTGTGGCAGCAGCTGAATGGCTGTCTGGCCCGGCTGGGGACCCCTGAGGCTCTCATTGGGCCACACATGTTCTTCTCCTGTCCAGTGGTGCTGAAGGAAACATCTGCCATCATCGGGTGAGCCATAAATGGGAGGAAAAAATGGAGCCCGAATGAAATCATGTGAATTTAGAATTAAGTGATCAGTGGTCATTGTTGACACACCACAGCACAACAATGAAATGTGTCCTCTGCATTTAACCCATATGTGACATCGTGACATGCAGGGGGCTTAGAGTACCTCAGTGGTGCCGTGCTGGTCGGGGATTCGAACCAGCAATGTTTCAATTGCAAGTGCGATTCCCTAACCCAGGGGTTACCAACTCCGGTCCTGGAGAGCTACTATCCAGTAGGTTTTCTATCCTCCCTGGCTTCTGATAAGCCACACCTGTTCCTGGTATTTACCTGAGAACTAGTGTGGCTCATCAGAAGCCAGGAAGGATAGAAAACTTACTGGATAGTAGCTCTCCAGGACCGGAGTTGGTGACCCCTGCCCTAACCATTAAGCCACCACTGCCCACGAGCTTTAGCCGATCATTCTGAAAGACGGGTCGCCTGTCCCAGGTGGTTGTCCAGGCTGTGGAACATGGTTATCGTCCCCCGTGTGGAAGACACCATCGTCTCCAGGGTGACCGTGAGCAGATCCCCACAGCGCCATCTGCCACGCAGTCCCAAGCTGAGTCCAGGCCAGCAGGCCGTGGTTAAGGCTGCCCTCAGCATCTTGGTCAACAAGGCCGTCCTCCAGTCCTGCCCACTGCCCAGGACAGGTATGCCCCCTGCTGGTAGCTACATGCTACTAGCAGTCATGATGCCCTTAGAGCAACAGGAAGTACATTATGAGTATAAGAAGGTTCTGGTGTGATTTCTTATCCCCTCAGAAATAGATAAGTACTTGCCTGCCTTCCACGGGGGAGATGGTGTCTCACTGCTGCTGCCACACGGCCCCCTCAGCGGCAGGGCACGCAGGGACCCAGACGGCCCAGCCTGGAGGAAGGTCCGCACCGGCCCACGCAGAAGAGGAGGATCCTGGAGGAGCAACACAACTCTCCGAGATGGTGAGGGGAGATGGCACGTGGGCAGCCTCGCCTTCCTCTGACGACCTGAGCTCATGTGTGTCTGTGTTCCACTGTGGAATGGGGTCATGTGTGTCTGCTGCCCCGCAGGTCCCATGTGTGGCTCAGATGTCTGCTTGGGCAGGATGAACAGGTAAGGTGGCGAACCAAGGCTCTTCAGTATCATAATTTGGCCACTAGGTGGCAGCAAAGGCCTCATCTATAAGGTCGGCGTACCTCAGCCGGCCACTAGAGGGCAGCAAAGGCCTCATCTGCGAGGACAACGTGCTTGACCACTTGTTGGTGTTTATGCGTCTCCACAGGGGCTTGGATGGGCCAGTACTGCTCTGCATGGATTCTGATGATGAGTCTGACCTGATGCAGGAGCTGCGCTCTCTGTGCTCCAGCCGGTCTGAGCCAGACATTCGCAAGGTGATGTCATTTCCGGCATCATCTGCAGCTTCAGTTGTGGTTTGCGTAGGCCATCTGAGATGGATCTGTAGGGTTCTGCTCAGGTCTGGCTGATTAAAAACACAGCCACTTCATAATAATAATAGTAATAATAATAATAACCCTACAGTAAAATGAAGAGCCTGATGCTATGGAAACTGTTTCAGATAACTCGCTCCAGAGATGATTTCATCATGTTTCCTGTTGGACAAACGAAAAAGGAGAAAGCCATCCAGACTCAGAGCCAGCGGGTAAGACGTGCCGGACGTGTTGTAGGAGAACAAGACCCCATACGCTAAAACTCAAACCTCACAGTGTGTTTGTCTTAAATATTGCTGATGTCTACATCCATCCATTGTACTGTCTAAAGTGTAGTACAGTCTCTAATTTCATGTCCTGTATACATAGTTTGCCCTGACGCTTGAACAGAAATGCTTGCATTTTCACTCTCTGACAGGCTGGCAGGTCTCACCCAGACAGAACCACCACCAGCAAACCCGCCTCCAGTGAGAGTCGCATGACGAGGCCCAAATCCCAGCTGCCCGTTCCCGGCAGCAGAGGCACACAACGGACCCAGGGCGTCCCCAGGACCCAGGGCATCCCCAGGACCCAGGGCGTCCCCAGGACACAGGGCGTCCCCCGAGCCAGCAGCAGAATGAGGCAGATACCAACCAGCAATGGCAATGACCGATCAAATGAGGAGATATGGATCCTGCATGAAAACGCCGACAGTGGCACCTAGAACCCCAGCGTGTTTAGCGTATACAGAAGCACAGCTGCTGTCTCTGTTCTATAACTATCATTGTACAGTATTGTTGCTTTATGTACTCGGGGACCATAACTCGCTTAAACGTGAGGGTACTTGGCTTTTGTAAATGAAACACTTTGGCTGTTTGGGTAAAATGCTTTCCGGTGATACCAGAGTGGCCTTTAAATCATGTTTCACTATTCCAATGTGATTAGTTAATGAGCTCAATGGGGCAGGGTTTCACCGACTATACCACATTAGCAAATAGGGACTTTTTACTATAGTGTCCTTGGTATTATTTGTACAGGAAAAAAAATCATAATTTTGTAAAATAAATTCACTTGTTTCAAAGTGAAAAGGATGTGGTAAAACTGCAATTACCGGAACACTTTCAGCAGTGAGCCTTTTGTAAAAGAAACTAAAGTATTCACACAGAGATACACTTTGCCTGGGTAAATCGTAAATACGTCTGACTGGGGCATATTGCATTGAAGTGTATTTTATATATGGAAATTTCACTCTTTTTTTGGCTTGTATTGTGTTGAAATTTTGTCACCTAAAATGTAAATAAATGTGCTGGTAAAGTGTAACAACTAAAATCTAACTACAGTCTTGACCCATTTTTGTGAGTACAAAATAAACTACAACAGCAACAAAAAAAGAAACCTTATGCATATTTCCTTTTTGCTAAGAACATGTCAAAAGAGCCCTATACCATGGGTGACTGTACTTAATTTACTTACTCACACAATCAAGCATATTAGGGATCGTCTATTACAGGAGTCATACTTTTGAGTCCTGTTGAAAGGGCTCTGGCTTATTATCAATAAAGATGGCGTTATTGCCTTCAGGATGTCCTCAGCTTTCAAGCCCACTGAGCTTAGCATCCACCCATCTTCCATACCGGCTTATCCAGTACAGAGTCCTGGTGAGTCTCCAGCCTAAACTGGGGAACACCGCAGGAATTGCCATTTTATGGAACCGCATTCAAAATTTTATACAAACCGGCGCAAGTGTCTGTATCTCAAACAGACAATGAATGATTAAGCCTCAAACAAATTGAGTGAAATGTTACAATTTACCCCATAGTCAGTGATAGTTGTATCATAGCCCTGGGTTAAATGTAACATTATAAATTATGTCAAAAAAAGTTCAACAAAATTTGTGGGTATGTATCCATATGGTTACAATGTATGTTAATCCCAAATAAAATCAAAGATTATAATATAACTGAACAAACGCACAACTGTGCACCAGTTTTAATAACTGGATAACAGTGTGCATCAGGGGCATTGTTAGGCCTATTTTAGGGGGGCTAACAGGATTTAAGTTACCACAGTTTAAATGGACTTCATATTCGTTCACTTTGTACGTAGTACAGGCCACTGGTCTCCCCTACTTTACTGTGTGTAAACAAACTGATGGTAAATTAACGTTGTCCTTAATTACCATTTATTTAATTCCTTAATTCACTCTCAAGGCAAAGGAAAAACGGGAAGCTCACGGTTGTACTCTGTAAGGCCAAGGGGGAAATTGGGTTATTTTGTATGAAAATGGACCTTGAGCAGCTGGTTGAAGACTCAATCAGCCCAAGGGTTCGGGAAAAATCAGTGAAGTTTATCTCTGTACAAACGGGTGTAGCCTGGTAATCAGCCAACAGCGACTACAGGTACAACCGATACTATATACTTAACCCCCCCCCCCCCCACACAGACAGTTTGAGGGGAAATAAGTAAATAACAAAACTTAGATAAGTAGCTTCCCTCATCAAACTGTCGACCATCACAAACTCCTCATTGGAATGTGTTTGTTGCAGGTAATACTAATAGTCCACTCACACGCGCGCCATGTCCTATAAATATCTCGGCTTGCTAAAACTGAGCCTGTTGTAGCGCTTATAAACACTTAACGTACGGTTCAATATTTATTCATAGCCATATTAGGCTACTTAAAAGTTAATTTACTATTAATATAGAGTTACTTTTACTTTTGTGTAAAGTAATAACGATTCTTCTCGAAGTAGGTGTCTGGGAGCGCTGTAACCTTTTCATCCACCGCGATGATCCTTGAAATCCGATTAGATAATTAACCGGATCCGAGAAGAAAGAGCAACCCTGTATTGAACCGCTAAATGGAGATCAAAGGTGGGACAGATGAGGGGAGACGTGACGGTCTTACGGGTGAAATGGCTGCGATCATCCAACCATATTTCCCCATATATCATCTGATTTAAGGTTAGCGGCTGATTATTACGGTAAAGCCTGCCTGGAGGTATCTATCTGCCCATGGTCTGGCCGCTTTCCAGGCGAGGTACAGATGCGCTTCAGGGCGCCGCCCCGACATATCAGACCCTGGGCAGGTACCGGCAGACACACTTCGTGTGAGCAGACGTCTGCGATGCCTCTCTCCATCTTCACGGCATCTCCACTTTTCATAAGGGCGCAGGGATTTTGGCTTTAATGCGCCTTAAAGCTACATGGCTCCGTGGGGCATGGACGCACTGCGCAGCCGGATCTGCGTTTACCTGCCGGCGCTCATTTGCTGCTTCACTCCGGGGATCGCTGCGTCTTGGTGGTGAGTCTAAAACTTCTTTGCTTCAGTAGAAGTTAACTGCGTTCAGCAATATCCAGTTGAAGTGACGATCAAACGAAGTATTTCTCATAAAGGCAACGAGCGGCAGAATTCCTGACCTTTTTTATTTTTTATTTTACTTATGGTTTATTTGACATGGACAGTGCACATTAATAAACATAAAATGTAAATGTGCCAGAATTAGCCAAAATGGCTATTTTACATCTGTTGTCCACGGACCGATGGTAACAGGTCAAATACATAATAAAAGAAACAAGATACATAAAATATACATAGATCATAATAAATTAAGTAAATAAAAAGACACATAAAACATACAATAAGAGAACGGTCAGTAAATATAGGAAGAAAAGGTTAATAATAATAATAATAATAATAATAATAAATACATTTAAAAAGTACTTTAAGTATCGGGGATACCGGGGATGGTTGTAACGTTTTTTATTTCTTTAAGAAAATCTATTTACATTTTTGACTATACCTTGGAGCTCTTTTAAGGAATCGCATTCAAAATTTGATAAAAAAAAAAATAACTACTTGCATGTATCTTCTATTAAACGCTACGGGTTTTATCTCTGTGTCACAAACAGACAATGAATGGTTTAGCCTCAAACAAACTGAGTGAAATGTTACGTTTTACTCCATAGTCAGTAATAGTTGTAACATAGCCCTGGGTTAAATGTAACATTATAAATGATGTTGGGGGAAGATGGTGGTGCAGGAGGTAGTGCTATTGTTCGGCAACTGGAGGGTTGCAGGTTCGAGCCCTGGTTCCTCCTGACCCCCATCAAAGTGTCCTTGAGCGAGACACTGAACCCCAAATTGCTCCCGGTGTGCAGGTTGGCACTTTGCATGGCAGCCTCCACCACCAGTGTGTGGATGTGTGTGTGGATGGTGAATGTGAGGCATGAGTTGTAAAGCGCTTTGAGTGCTCGTAGGAGTAGAAAAGCGCTATATAAATGCAGTCCATTTACCATGTTAGTCACCATCAGAATCACACTGCTGACAGGTGTATTGAGCCCCTCCTGGTCTACAGGCTTTATAGGCCCACCTTGGACAGTCTATGCCAGGGGTGATCCTGATCCACAGAGAGCTGCTGTGGGTTTTTGGGATGGTCTCTCAGTCAGCCAATAATAGGGTGTCCTCAGGACTGGAGCTGAGAACCACTGATTTATTATTGACTGATTGATCCCAAAAACCCGCATGCACACTGGCTCTCTATGGAACAGGTTCCCCACCCATGGTCTCTGCACTTCACCCAATTTTCCTTTGACTTTGAAATGCTCCATACCCACAATGCAGAATTATCCCAAGAAAGGTTATTTAGGGCACCTGGACTTATTTAGTTCTTTGAAAACGTTTCACCCTTCAATCCAGAGGGCTTTCTCAATTCTGACTGACTGGTTAGAGTAGCAGGTTTATAAATCCTGTGGAGCCCTCAAGTCATTAATACTCGATGGTCACCTGTGGGTTATTGTGTCCCCTGGCTTTCATGTATGTCACTGTGACCACCTGGGCCAGGGTGTGAACAACTGTGAAACCGTCTGGGTAGAGTTGAAAGAACAGCATTGTAAGTGGGTGATAAATTATGCCTAAGGCCACCTCCTCTGTTTAACGAGGGTCGTTCAATCTTGCAGTAAACTGCTTCTCACACCTCGTTTGAACCAGTCAGCCTCCCGGTCAAGAATCTTAACGCTCTGGTCATCAAAGGAGTGGCCCTTGTCTTTCAGATGTAGGTTAACTGCTGAGTCTTGTCCTGATGGGCTGGTTCTTCTGTGTCGTGCCATGCGTTTATGGAGCTGCTGTTTGGTTTCTCCTGTGTACAGATCTCTATGTTCCTCACTGCACTGAACTGCATATACTACGCTGCTCTGTTTGTGTCTGGGTGATTTGTCTTTAGGGTGGACCAGTTTCTGTCTCAGAGTGCTGCCTGGTTTGAAATGCACAGGGATGCCATGTTTGTTGAAAATCCTCCTAAGCTTTTCAGGCACCCCTGTAAGATAAGGGATGATAACACTCTTACGTTTGTTCCCTTCCCTGTCAGTTGTAGCCATGCTCTTATTCACTCTTCTCATAGATTTCCATAACATCCACATGTTTTGAGGGACTCCTTGATATGTTTGTGTTCCTTCTCCTTTCCCACTGTTCTAGTGGGAATATTTTTTGCCCGATGGTGTAGGGTTCTGATTACTCCCAGTTTGTGTTCCCGCCGGTGGTGAGAGTCAAAGAGCAAATACATGTCAGTATGTGTGGGTTTCCTGTACACTTCAGTGTTGAGGCTTCTGTCCTTCTCCATGTGTACTGCACAGTCCAAGAAGGCCAAGCTGTTGCCTTTGACATCTTCTCCAGTGAGTTTGTTGTTAATGTCCACAGTGTTGATGTGTATGGTGAAATTCTCCACCTCTTGTGTTTTTATTTTGACCCAGGTATCATCCACATACCTGAACCAGTGACTGGGTATGATCCCTGGGAACGAGCTCAGAGCTCTGCTACTCTAACCAGTCAGTCAGAATTGAGAAGACCCTCTGGATTGAAGGGTGAACCGTTTTCAAAGAACTAAATAAGTCCAGTTGCCCTGAATAACCCTTTCTTGGAAGAACCATGACCTGGATAACTGAGAATCTTCACAGACACAATGCAGAAGTTTCCTGGGCTTGAGAAGCGGTCAGATGGGCAGTTGGAGAAATGCCATTACAACTATCCCAGACTTTGGCAGCCATGAAGAAGCTACATTAGCACTCACAACTTATATAAAAGATATTTACATAGTCACGTGCTAAAAATGATTTAAGTTTGAATAATTTAAGTACAAAGCGTGCAGTGCTATCACAAAAATAAATTCAAATAAAAATTAATTTAAAAGTCAAATACTTTCTTGCCTCAAAATTCCCTTTTCCTTACAAACCTGAGTGTGTCTGTTACAGGGTCCTCCTTCTTCACATGTGAAATAAAGACTAAAGTGAGCGTGTGCAGAGTGTGATTTGTACCTCGCTCCTGATTTGAGAAATAGACTGTTACAACTAACCCATGTTACAATCATCTGCGGTCTCCCCTACATTTAAACATATAAACACTGCTTACAGCACTAAACCCATAGGTCTAAGACAAGCAATGAATATGAGTGCAAGTATTTAAAAATGCTTTTTAAAACATTTATTTTATTGAAGTTAATTAAAACTTAATTGTAAAACATTGTAACACTCAGACTGGCCGGCATGCTTCCCCCCCCCCATGCAGGTACATGCACTCCCTGGGCTCGCAGGTCATGTGTGATAACATCCCGAGGTTGGCGAGCCGTCAGCGGCAGCTGTGCCGTCAGCATCCCACAGTGATGCTGGTCATCGGAGCCGGCATTGAGGACTGGATGAACGAGTGTAAAGAGCAGTTCCGGCATCAACGCTGGGACTGCGGCGCCGTGGCCCGGGAGCAAGGCAGCTACCGGCGCCTGTCGCTCCGCGGTGAGTCTGCCGCCCTGCGGTGAGCCTGTCGCTCTGCGGTGAGTCTGCCGCCCCGCAGTGAGCCTGCCGCCCCGCGGTGAGCCTGTCGCTCTGCGGTGAGTCTGCCGCCCCGCAGTGAGCCTGCCGCCCCGCGGTGAGCCTGCCACTCTGTCACGTCAGGGCTCCGGAGTGCCAGGGAAGCCCAGACTCTCATTCTGCCTCATCAACCAAATGATCACTCGTGTACAAAGCACAGACAGCCCCACAAAAAATGAATTCAAAGCGGAGTTGACTATTTTAAAATAATTGAAATGTATGAGTGAACATGTTTAATTAGCATTTAGTCTGGTTTCTCAGCATTTGGACCTTGGACCTCCCAGAGTAGCGCCGTGATTCCCATCGCATTACACTAAGCATTAAATTAACTGGTCTGTACTGACATACCATGGAAGGCTAATTTCTATGGATTTTGTGGTATAATTAAGAAAAGGCTGTGTCTCAGCTTTGATCTTTTGAGAATCCTGTTGTATGCGCGCGCACACACACACACACACGCATCTGCATGCACACACACAGACACACATGCACACTTGCAGAAAAGCCTTTGATCAGGTAAGCATATCTGTTTCATCAGTAGAGCAGCCAGGAATCTGGCATTGCAGGTGCTGAGCATGTGATTTATCTGCTTGAAAATGAAGCACCATGAACTGGCAGCAAAGAGCTTTAAGATGATGAGCGATTGAAATCGATCCATCTGTTTGATCATGCTATTTGAAGGACATTGTAAAGAGGCAGACCCACATCAACAGGCTGTGTGATAAACTGCGAAAAAACAGCAGAGGAGGGGTGAAGACACTGATGGGGGGTTCTCGGGCCCGCAGACACGCGTGAGGTGGCCTTCATGTACGCCGTCTCCTCCGCGGGGATGGTTCACACGCTTGCCAGGGCCTGCAGTGAGGGTGAGCTGGACACCTGCTCCTGTGACCCGCATAAGACGGGTATCTCCTCGGACACCCAAGGGTCCTTCAGCTGGGGTGGCTGCAGTGACAACATCAACTTCGCTGTCAGCTTCGCCCGGGCTTTCATCGACGCTCAGGAGGGGAAGCAGCGGGATGCCAGGGCGCTGATGAACTTGCACAACAACCGGGTCGGACGGAAGGTACCGGAACCACCCACACGTGGGAATATGTCACTTACAGTCCAGCTGAAATACACTTGTGGCCATCTGCAGGGTGAGATTGGATCAGTCCATGACCAGTCTGGGAATCTGACAGGCATTCAAGATACGATGTTACCTTGAAACACAAATTTAATTTGTTCCAGAAGGCTGGTTGAGTTCCGATTTGGTTGAGGTCCAAGTCAATTTTCCCCGTAAGAAGAAATGTACATGAATTTAATCCATTCCAGACCCCCAAATGATTGCTATTTAAACCCATCTACCTACCTAATGATACAAACTATTAACAATCAATATAAAACTAATGGACACATGAAAAAAACACTCATACAAAAGCAATATGTATGAAATAAATGATCATTTATCATCACTTTACCTGTATTGAGGTGAGCTGATGGCATACTGGCAGTGGTAGGTGGAGAGGAGGAGGGATGGAGGCTCATTGTTTGGAAGGGGAGACGCGTCTCCATCTGTACATGTTTTACCAGCTGTTTTGTTTTGTTGTATTCTGAGTTTTCGGTCGAGTTGCGGCTAGATTTTTCTCAACCAACCTGTTCAAGGTCCAAATTGGTCGAGTTGGCTGTGTGTGTCCTGGCACCAGGTAAACACAAATTAAACACTAAACACACATCAAAATGTAGCTGCTTAAGTAAGACAATACATATGGGTACAGTTATAAAATAAATATCCAAATACAGTGCAATGTAAGCATACACACTGGCCACTTTATTAGGTACACCTGTTCAACTGCTTGTTGAAATAAATATCTAATCAGCTAATCATATGTCAGCAGTATAAAGTCATGCAGATACAGATCAGGAGCTTCAGTTAATGTTCAATCACCAGAATGGGGAAGAAAGGTGATTTAAGTGACTTTGAATGTGGCAGGTTGTTGGTGCCAGACAAGCCGATCTACTGGATTTTCATGCACAACCATCTCTGGGGTTTACAGAGAATGGGCTGGGAAAAAAAAAATCAATTGTCCAATTTTCGACCCCTTTGCTGCCCCTTCTTGTTCCCTTCACACCCCTTTCTCATCCTCTTTTCGCTCCCTTCGCTTCCCCTTCTTGTTCCCATCTCATCTCCTTCGCTTCCCCTTCTTGTTCCCATCTCATCCCCTTCACGTTTCCTTCTTGTTCCCATCTCATCTCCTTCGCTTCCCCTTCTTGTTCCCATCTCACCAACTTCACCTACCCTTCTTGTTCCCATCTCACCAACTTCACCTACCCTTCTTGTTCCCATCTCATCCACTTCATTTACCCTTCTTGTTCCCATCTCATCCCCTTTGCTTCCCCTTCTTGTTCCCATCTCATCCCCTTCGCTTCCCCTTCTTGTTCCCATCTCATCCCCTTCACTTCACCTTCTTGTTCCCATCTCATCCCCTTTCACCTCCCCTTCTTCTCTCCCTTTTCTCCCCTTTTGATTCCTCATCTTAATCCCTTCGCGCTCCTCATGTTGACAGGCAGTAAGATGCTCCATGAGCCAGGAATGTAAGTGCCACGGTGTCAGCGGGTCCTGTGCGGTCCGGACATGCTGGATGGCGCTCAGGGACTTCCGGCGGACTGGGGATTACCTGCGCAGGAAGTATGACGGAGCCATCCAGGTGGTGATGAACCAGTATGGCACCAGGTTCACCCGTGCCCACGAGAGCTTCAGAAACCTCACCAAGGACGAGCTGGTGTACATGGAGACGTCTCCAGACTACTGCATCCGGGACCCTGAATCCGGTGAGTATGGAAGAAACTGTACATCTGAGCCTGAATCTGGGTGTCGTGAGCTGAACATACTACAGGCAGGGTTTAGCCATAAACTGACTTTAGAAACAAAGTGATTCATCAAACAATGCCATTCTGTGAATGCTACTGGGGAATGAAAAAGCATCACATATATCTCAATAACTAAACTGTTACCCATATAACCATAAACAATCCTAAACCGGGATGAATGCCCACCCCCGAATTCTGTTGAGTACGCGTGGGCCAGCAGAATGATACATGTCAAGCAGCTGGGGACACTCAGAGGTATCAGTTGACTACATGTTTAAGACACATTACACACCCTGCAGCTTCAGGACACAAGCAAGTCAGGGGGCTGTAACCCAATCCCATACAGGCTGCTGTAAATCACCCCCACCCCAACACCTGGGGGCTTCTGGAACTTCTTCACAGTCAGTCTGGAGGCAGGAATATTTCTATAAGAAGGTCATGTCTGAAAATGAGTCCCTTTCAGAAGATTGAGCCCTTTGCACCTCCAGTGAGGACAGAATTTAACCCCACTGATTTCAGGAACAACCGCAAAAATGCAGCTTTCTGTTGTTTCTAAACAGCCTTTAAATTACAAACGGCACAGTGCCATTTTTACTGCTCCGATCCTAATACTGATATTAAAATTTTGAGCACCTACCGATACTGATACCAATCTGATATTTTTTACCCTTTATCATCCAATAAACGGTAAATGAGATATTTGTATCCATACATTTCAATTATCATGGCTAATTATCTGCATTTAGTGTTGTAGTGACATTTTTTCCATATGCTAATAGTAAAATATTATGGTCAAGCTGCTCAAGCAAATGGAGTATTATTACAATACAGATAGCAATCCACTGCCAAGTAAATGAAGTATTATTACAATACAGATAGCAATCCACTGCTCAAGCAAATGGAGTATTATTACAATACAGATAGCAATCCACTGCCAGCATGTTTCACATATTCCTGCTTCTTTGTTGTATGTTTAGCAGTTTAATCTCCAGTGCTTCACTCAACAACATAAGAGCAGCCTGTTTATGTGACTGTCTAACTCAAGCTAGTTTGTTGTGGGACGTGAGTTTCTCCCGGTGTGTTACCCCCTTTCACAGCCAAAACCCATTAACGTATCAGGTAAAAACAACACAAGATAAATATTCTTTCCCACTCAATCTTCCATAATGGTAAAGTAGCTCCCAACCAATATCAATATAGTAATTAAAGGGGAGAAGTACCTTCCCCCCTTCTTGGGATTTCACATTCGCATGGGGCGAATGTCAGACAGTAACCGCAAATGTTACTAGGTTGGCAGGGTATCGATTTACAGGCAAATTGGCTAAATGACAGCGTAATATAGGCTGTTAGTGCTGATAACCAACTAAACTCCATGATGTGTGCGAGGGGGGGAGATGGCAGTGGGAATCAGGCTTTCTAAGCAAGTCACCAAGGCACTCGATTAGATAATTTAAAGTTTGGATAGATGTTCTTTGCCATCGTGATTTGGTATGGAGGGCCATCACAGAGAAATGTTACCAGTGGAAATACTGTGTGAGTGAGGCTGGCTGCAGAGACAAAGATGTGCAGTGTATCCAAGCCAGGATTTTTCATGTTAAAGATATAGTATGCACTTACACTAACAATACTATGTATTCTTCCCCCCAGCATTTTTTGCCCATATCGGCTCGATACCGATAATGGAGATCAGATCAGTGCCATCATTGCTCTAGTAAATCGCACCGCTCCGCCGTGAACCTCAAGGAGCGGCCTGTAGTGGGACCTGTCTCCCGCACTCCAGTAAATCGCACCGCTCCGCCGTGAACCTTAAGGAGCGGCCTGTAGTGGGACCTGTCTCCCGTCAGTGTGCCTCTGATTAAAGCAGGAAGCTCTCTCTGGGGAGGTGCTCCTCATATCCATGCATGAAATCGGTCTGGAAACCCCAGGATGCTCACTCTAGCATGTGATATCAGCTGTTAGAATGGGAGAGCCCTGCAATGCCCCTACATGTACTTGGGACACCATAGATATGCAGGGTGACATTCACCCTGTAGGGGGCACCTCTTCCTAGACAATGGTGAAATGAAAACACGTGTGTGAATGTCGAGGCTGGTGGAGCAAAGGATCTCAGGGGATGTGACTCTGTCCTTGTCCTTCAGGATCCATGGGCACTGGAGGGCGTGCCTGCAATAGGACGTCGAAGGGCACGGACGGCTGTGAGGTCATGTGCTGTGGGCGGGGCTACAACACGGCCCGGGTCAGCCGCATGTCCCAGTGCGAGTGCACGTTTCACTGGTGCTGCACCGTGCACTGCAAGGACTGTCAAGAGCTGGTGGATGTGCACACCTGCAAGTTCCAAGAGGGCCCCATGTATGACCTCTGAGCCCCAGCACCTTGGTCGCCACAGGGACTCCATCCCACCAAAGACAATGAGAAAATGAATTTCCCCACACTGGGGTTCAGAACATATTTCTTGGTTACTCTTGTATAACAGAACCTTAGATGTACCTGAACCCGAGTCTGATCTCACCTCAGATATGAGATGTTTCTACTGCCTGAAGGTGATGTAGCGTCCAGACCTTTTGATAAAATATCTGTTAGTACTGTTTACATTGTGATTTATAATGCTTAAACATCATGTACACCAGAGCTTCCTGATTCAGCCTCTCTGTTCTGTATATATACACTTTAGCCTACTGCTGAAGCACTACATGCTTTAAATGTTTTGTGAAATGAACGAGAAGATGAATCAGAGGATATTGTCAGTGCTGTGGGAACAGCTGACTCCCCTTGGAGGTCACATCACGTAATCTACAGCTGCACTTCACCATCACTGCAAGTGCACGAAACAAACAGACACACAGGCATCAAATTTCAAAGTTACATAATTTTTTAGCCCAGTCTGACCCCTCCTAAATCAAAATCAAAGCCAAGCAGGCATTGCACAGCCTGGGCCCCCGTTTCCCATTATGCCCTCTGGCAAAACATGGGGGGGGATGGAGGGGTCATTTCCATCATGGGGGTATAGAGGAGTCACATCCATGATGGGGGTGTGCAGAGGGGTCATCTCCATGATGGGGGTGTGCAGAGGGGTCATCTCCATGATGGGGGCGTAAGAAGGAGTCATGTATGTTAAACACAACACTGACACAGCAGAGAGCATATTAATTTAACACGACACTGACACAGCAGAGTGCATGTTAAACACAACACTGACACAGCAGATTGTGTATTAAAGAGGTGTGCGTATAAAAGATGGCAGTCACTGACACAGTCCTGCCTCTGCTTTGTAGAATATCTCTGCACATTTGTCTGCAGAGACAGAAATCGTGTTACAGAAAACATATACAAAGCATTAATGAATTGTGGCAGCACCAATCACTCTATGAAATTTAAAAACAGTTGAAAACCATACAGACTGAGTTTCCATTCTAATAGACAGCTGAATGAACACATGTGCAACCACAAGGGGGTGCTCAGTCCCTCTAGCTGACACACTAATTATCATCAGCACAGCTCGGAAAAAAATACCATGTAATCCCCACATAGCAACTGATTCTGGACCAGATCCAGCTGCGTCTCTTTAAATCTGATTGCCAGTGACTTTCGGATGGGAGAGTCTGCACCAGAATCTGTCCAGAATTCTAATTACAGCGGGTCTGTACACGTTCTGAAGACCCGGTACACATTCACCTGACCATATACGTATGATAAGTCACTTACCAGACGCACAGCTGATCCACTAAGAATCCGAGGGGCGATCACCCCACATAGCAAGATGAACCGGATCTGGACCAAATGTTGTTCAGAAATCGGCACAGATCCATAACCTGGATTTGGGCTGGCCTGTATCTGCACCAGAGTCAAAGGTAAAATTCAGAGGTGGCCTAAATGGAGACTGAGTAGCTTGGTGGGCTAAGTCTCTGGTGTTGTGATCAGAAGATTGCTGGTTCAAGCCCCACCCCCAGCAGAGGGCACTGTGCATTAGCTGACTCTACACTGTGACCCCGCCACCCAAGCTGTGGAGAGTAAGATGGGGCTGGTGAAGAGAAGCATTCCAGTGCAGCTGTACCAGTGTAAATAAAATATATTTCTTTGTTAAATGTGGCTCAGACTCATTTTCCCAGCCTGACTCCTCACCATTTCTGCTCCAGGATCCTGCCTATATATGTGAGGCTGGTGAGTGGCTCTGTGGGCAAAGACTCTGTGCTCGTGAGCAGGAGGTTGCCGGTTCAAACCTGGCCCTGGTGGCATGGTTACATGGCTGTGGGCCATTGAGCAAGGCCTTTAACCAGTGGCTGACCTGCTAGCTATGGAGCGCTAGATGAGTAAGTAAAGTAGGTGTTCCAGAACCGCTGTACTTATAAGAAAAAAGTGTAACGCTCCAGCATCCTAGGTCAGGTACATTGGAATATTGCCTCTTATACTTAATCTCACAACCCACAGCACCCCCTTGAGTAAAGTTAAAGGCCTTGCTCAAGGGCCCAACAGCCATGTAACCATTCCACCAGGACCAGGGCTCGAACCGGCAACCTCCTGTTCACGAGCGCAGAGACTTAGTCCACTGAGCCACTCACCAGCCACACATGTACACACAGGATCCTGGAGCAGAAATGGTCGGCAGGCAGTCTGGAAAAAATGAGTCTGAGCCACATTTAAAAAACAAACACTGATCCCATCTTACTCTCCATAGCTTGTGGATGACAGTGCAGTACCAGCTAACATGCACCAGCCACTGCAAGGCTTGAACCAGCAACCTTCTGACTACCGGCACAGAGACTTAGCCCACCCAGCCACTCACAGCCTCCATCTGAGGCACCTCTGAATTTAACCTTTGACTCTGGTGCAGATCTAGGCCAGGCCAGATCCAAGTTAAGGATCTAGGGCGATTTATGAACAACCTTTGGCCCAGATCTGGTTCAGATTCATCTTGCTATATGAGGCGATCGCCCCTCAGATTCTTAGTGCATCAGCCGTGTATCTGGTAAGTGACTGATCATATGTATATGGTCAGGCAAATGCGTGCCGGATCTTCAGAGTGTATACCGATCAGCTGTAATCATTTAGAATTCTGGACAAATTCTGGTGCAGATTCTCCTGCCCGATTATCACTGGCACCCAGATTTAACAACTTGCAATTTCAGGCACCTGCAAGGTCAAAGATACAGTTCCGCTACACAGTGCTATTATTTTATCATTTGTCATCCTCATCTTCATGACTCAACATTTTCTATGTGCCTCTCCAGGAGGTGTGAAGTACCATAAGAACATAAGAACATAAGAACATAAGAAATTTACAAACGAGAGGAGGCCATTCGGCCCATCAAGCTCGTTTGG
>JAODJU010000062.1:31761522-31775138 GCA_026776725.1 Gnathonemus echidnorhynchus | reverse complement strand
CCATCAGGGCCCTGCGATTTATTTATTTTGAGTTTAGCTAGGCTTAGTACCACATCAGCCTCAGTGATACATATATTCACCCTGCTATGAAGACCCACAGTAGGGCTGTAGAGCATTCCACACAACAGAAGCAGACAAATGCTGCTTACAATATGGATATGGAAGCTACTAGACAGGAAAAGGATGTGATGCAGCTGTTAAGGATGTGGACCGATAACCTGGGAATGCTCTGAGTAAGGTACTAACCCGCAGTGGACCGTCCCCAGTACACGGGAGCTGCCCCAGGCCGAAACATCAGCCACACAACTATGAGTACAGGCCATCTGTCCAAACAACAGGCTTTAGGAAAGGCCAAACCCTGATATTGAGCTGCAAGAATTTGGACAGCGCCATCTGGCTGCAAGGTTGACATAGGGTCTTAAATACTGGCAGAAGACAATCTTAAGTGGAAACATCTCTAGTGTCAGTCATCTGAGCTGCCACATGCTTTCCTGAACTGGAAAGTTTCCATTTATAGAGTCAGAACTGACCTGATGGCCATCTGCATGACAAGCAGACACAGCCTGCTGCCTTTGGGCCCCATGCAGCATTGCAGTGGATAGCAGTGGCATAGAGAAGGCACGGCCGCTGGTGAGCTCCTAGGCAAACGCTTACATCAGAGAGGTGTGAAAACAGGGGCAGCGGTGTGTGGTCACCCTGCCCCTCCCCAACCCACATGCTGAGCACGACACACTTTCATCAATATGTGCCACGTGGTGTTCAGTTCCAGCATGAAGGGTCATCAACATGTGCCACACGGTGGTCATATCCAACATGAAGTTACATGAACATGTGCCACATGGTGGTCATATCCAACATGAAGTTACATGAACATGTGCCAAGTGGTGGTCAGAACATGAAGTGTTATATGTAGCCCAGGGAACTCAGGGAAGGAATGAGTATGAACTGTGGTCATTTAATTTGTAGGTCATTAAACCCAGCATTGCTCTGGACCACAGGTGGCGAACCTGATCCATGGAGAACTGCTGTGGGTGTGGGTTTTTGGGATGACTTCTTAATCAGCCAATAATAAATCAGTGGTTCTCGACTCCAGTCATGGGGACCCACTGTTATTGGCTTATTAAGAGGTCACCCCAAAAAGCCGCACTCGCAGCAGCTCTCCATAGATCAGGTTTGTCACCCCTGCTCTGGACGTTCTGGAGTTCTGCAGTTCTGCCAGCTTCCTGCTGGGCTTGCCTCTGCTGACGGCCCTTAAGGCTCAGGTTACCTTTGCCTACAGCAGCCAAATTGGGGCTCCACTCTGCTCCACCCTAAAAGCACAAGCCAAACTTGGCCCAATCCCACCCGAGGGTGTGCTGACTGCACTGGCACCGGCATTGCCCCAGGGTACCTCCATCGCAGACGGCCAGCCTTCCGTTTCGTCTCCACCTCAGGGTCTCGGGGTTGCTACAGATCAGAAGGTTCTCCAGAGCTCTACAGAGCAAAGAGTAAAGTCCACACGCTGTCCTGGGAGCCAGAGATCCAGGTGGCAGGACTGTCGACTTCACAGGACACGGACAGGGCCTGTTACTGTGACCCTTCTCAAGTCGTTTCACTGCGTGTGGCTGGTGCCACTCAGTCCTGGTCCAATGAGGATGCCACGCCAGCTCACCACCCTTAGCCTGAAACGACTGTGTTTACCTGCACACTAACATTTCAATGACAATCTCAGCGGAATCCTCATCTTTTAGTGATTGCAATATCACAGCAAAGCTTACTAGAAACACCAGAGCATAATGAGACTTTCCAGCCTCGGGCAGGACTCCAGGGCATTGAGGCTACACATACACATATTCTCTAGGGCAGCTCTATAAAGCCATGATGGGTTTTGACAGGCCTAAGCATGATTGGGTCACATATTTGGAGAACAGCTACATTCTTCAGTTGAGTGAATCACTGTGATTCACTGGAAATAAAAAAAGCACAAACCTGGAACAAACAGATCCGAGACGGAATCGTGACAAATCCGGAATCTGGACAGGAATCATGTCCAGCCTCAGATCAACTCGAGAACAATACAGTCAAGGATGACAGCTGAGAGATACGGAACAAAGCCAACTGACAAAAGGACATAGAGAGCAAACAGGTGGAAGATACCATGAGAAAATTCAAATTTTCCATTTAAGCATTAAAAAAACAAAACAAAAAAGGCAACTCACCCGATGTGGAGCTATGATTAACCACACCAATATACTAATGCCAAGGTGTCAAAATGTAGTCAACAGATTTCAGGACCCGGATTCAGGCTAGACTCAAAAGAGCATCACCCCTAAACGTCCAGGGCATCCAAAAGAACACTCCTGCAGTCACACCCCCGGGTCTGGATTATACAGCACCGTCAGTCTGATCTTTTTGACGATTCTGCAGACACCATGAAGCAAGGGTTTGATGCATTGAACAGAGACACCTTTGGAAATATAGTCATTTACAACCCAAATAGAAAATCTGTCATTTAATGCAACGTAACTGTGATTGTATTACAGTTCAAGTTGGAGGAAACCAAACTGTCAGAGAACTTTCATACAGGTCATATATTACAATGTGCCTTTTTAATACAGTAATGTTTGTTTGAAAAACAAAAACTTATGGTTCTGTAATACAACTCTTGCTTTAAATTGTTGAACATCTGCACATCGAAAAGCTCTGGCTTTTATTTGCCATTTATTTGTTTAATTACCAAGCTTGCCCTGACGTTTATTCCCCAAGGTTGCTAGCATGATCATGTGCCACGTCACAGTGCCAACCTGTGCTGTGCCAGGACTGGGAGGTCACGGGTGCGGTTCACTGATGCCACAGGGCAGAGGAACAGGAAGGGTGCGAGTGTGCAGGTGCTGGGAGAGGAGCGGCAGGGTACACGCGTCGCCTTAACCCTACACTACACAAGACGCAAGTTCGTTAAAATAATCTTTATTTCTCTGGGCTTAGAAGTTCTCGTGATTGATTTATAAAAGGTGTGGTCTCACCCCCACAGGACTTATGCCTCAAGGTATGATGCACATAAAATTTCCCGAATGAACACACAAAAGAAAAAAAAGCATTATTTCCTGTGGAATATGTGACTGGAGGAGCGGCAAATTCATTTCATAACAGAAAGTAGTTTTTGCTGTGTAATAAATGTTTTGTGTGAGACCACAGCTTTTATTGATGGATGCCACACGAGCACCGCGGCTCCTAAGCATTCTGCATCTCTTTGCCGATCTTGTAGCTCAGAATCTTGTTCCAGTCGATCTTGGTGCGTGTCACAGGAAGCTGCCGGCGCAGGGCTTTGAAGGTCGTGTCCGACATGGTCTGGTAATTCTCGTTAATGGCAGTCTGAAGCAAACCAGGACAAGGCCTTAGCAACCTTCAGCATTGACAGGAACACCCAGAACAGCAGTGTATCCATAATAATACCAACATAACTGCAGGTTGTTACAATCGTACCTGGTAGTCATTCTCTGCTGCTTCCATGATCTTGATGAATTCCTTTGCAGTCTGAGCCTCATTCTACATATGAACAGCACAAACTTCAGTCTGAGTGCTGTTAACCAAGACAGATTCATGTTTTTCTGTGTATATAACATATTGTACCAGTGTCATTGTACGAGTTACAGGGACTAATAAAAATGAATATTAATAACTGTCACCACTTTCAAAGGCTCATAAAATAGAAAAGAAATTTTGGAAGTTCCACCAAGAGACATTCAGCTGCCAATGCGAACTTCACATGGGAGGCCTACAGCCCAGTGACATTATCCATCTTCCTGAAGGCCCAGACAGTCTGTGTACTGGGGTAATACACAATGCACCCCAAATCCTCCTCATGAGGTTATTTGGGAGTAAAAAAACACTAATGAGTGTTTTTAATGAGTGCTAAAGAGCCCAGTTCATTGTTGGTACCTAGAAGTGGGTTTAAGAGGAAATGACCCAGTCTGGTCTGAAGCATTGATCCAAAACTGAAAAACCTGCCAATGAACTAAGCTGGACAATATCCTAGAGTTAGGTAATCATATAGGCCTCATTCTTATACTGCACCCTAATTTGTACTGCACCATCTCGCCTTATATTTCACCGCAGTTTGTCCTATGCCCCACCCTGCAACTATGGCATAATAGTTATCTTCTTTGGAACACATAACATAAAATTTGAAAATAGGAAAGAATCCCTTTAAGGAGGGATTACAGCTTAAGACTCACTCACCGAAAGATTCATGGCCTCCTGAACTTCCTTGTGGCTCACCAACTGCACATTGCCATCTTCATAGTAGTGAACCTGCAGACCACAGACAGCTGCTCATCCTACTTTTTCCATATCACCTCATCCAGTGCACCATTCATCCCCCCCTGAACACCATTCTCTGCTAACACTGCATCCCACCTTCAGTCAAAGACTTTCTACACATGAAAAATGTTCAACATTTTATCAGAGCCAGGAAGCTCGAGTCTCCATCCCAATTGACACTACATGCCAGTACCTGGATCTTCATGATCCCTACAACTTGAGTAGAGGATGGGGTGATAGTGAACTTCCATTCTGACCTCCAGCGTCCATTCCTACACATGAATAGAGGCACAGTTCATGGACAAAATCATGTGATGGTCAGCAGTTTTACCTGATGTATGACTCTGGGCCACCTTACGCAATCTGTCAACATCAAAGACAATCAGGCTGGATTATGGCTACCTACTCGGGCATCCAGATAGAGTGAGGGAGTAAAAGTCACATACCAGAAGTTTTTTGGTTGAAACTGATGGCACTCTATGCACACGATGATGGTTTGATGTCCATCGATAGTCTTCCCATAAATCTATAAAACATTTTAAAATTCAACTTCAATCTATAGACAGGCGACCAAAAGTAGAGAGTAAATGCCGTGCCCCTAAAACAACCGTGTAAAGAAGCAGATGTTTCATAGATGGCAGAAACACTGCCAGCTTTTGGCTTAATGAGGACCTTCCTGAGTGAATCACATTTGTGAGGCACTTTACAGCGCAGACGCCGCCCCGGGGTAACGCGCGATGCAGCGCAGACGCCGCCCCGGGGTAACGCGCGATGCAGCGCAGACGCCGCCCCGGGGTAACACGATACTTACTGCGCAGACGCCGTAGGGATAGTGCTCCTTGACGTAGGCTCGAACGGCAGTGTCCACGGCGCTCCTCCAGCTTTCCATGCCGCTGTCTGCGTCATGGGGTCGCGGGTCACTTGCCTCTTTCCTCAGGTGGTCAAACTTGAAGGAGATCTTGTTCTTGGGGTCCAGAACGCGGCCGTTGCCCAGGTCTCCATGTTCTGTGATTAAGACCTGAGGGAGAAGATGATGACCAAAGAAACAGCAACATATTACATGCAGTAAGCTCAGAGATCTCAGCGTCCTCCCAAAAGTATCCTCTCAACCTTCTAACTGTTGCCTGCCCATTACTTATTAGCCAACTGAAGACCACCCCTAAACTTCTGCAAGCAACCTAATTATTGTGATCTAAGTCTAGTCTGATCTGTTCTTCACCATTTATGAAAGTAATTAAGGGTGCATTTTCATGCCTCACCTGCTCATCAAAGCCTTCGATTTTCACCGGCGTAAACTGATCCAGGTTATACTGTGCAAATGCACTGAAATGCAAAAGACGAGTGCCGTTGTGATTAAAGGGCACTTTATGATCTGCATAGCCGATATTCAAGGAAAAACTCCAGAGTAAAGTGAGACATACTGTGCTGCGCCTTCCCTGAGCAGATTGTCATTATTAAGCAGCAGTCGCACATCTGCAAGACAGAAAATCCAATTCACAACAGGTCAAGCAGCTCGGTGCTGGCCGGCGCGCATGCGGGACCCGGGACTGTAGGAGGCCAGCGAGAGGACGGCAGGACGGTGCTTCAGTGTGAGGACGCTCTCCAGGGGGCAGGGTTAGGGTTAGGGTGATGGGGACGGCACTTCCCACGAAAAGATAAATCCAGGAACCCGCACTAAACCCTCTCCCTCTGGGTTTCAGTGACCAAGACACGAATACTTAGGGAAGAAAACACCCTTTAAAAACCACAGTAAGCATTCCTGCTATTAGGACAGGAAAAATTACCAAAAGAAGAGCAAAGACATCAGTTAACATTCATTTTCATGGGATGCTGCCATTCTCCCAGTTTTATACATTTTGTAAGAACAAGTGGCAGCTTAATAATCAGACTTCGTCATAGCAGGGTTGTGAGGAGACAAACTGGGTCTCTTGTTCCCTCTCTCACTGGAACTAAAATAAAGAAAAAAAAAACGACAGCATTTTCCCTAAACTGCAGTAGTACAATGCACAAGCAAACAAAGTGGTTCTGTCAACCCTGTTGCCTTTGAGAAAGAACCAGCATCAGCACTTACTGGGTAGCTGGCTGGCTTGGCTTCAGCCAAATAAACCTGGGTTTGGCTTCAGTCACCACACACTCGGGGGAGCTCCCCCGTTGGCACCCCAGGGGTGACAGAGAACCCCCCCCCCCCCCCCGAGCCTGCTCTCCCATGACCTATGTATTGGTATTACTATGGTTTCATGCTTGTCGCGTCTGAAACTCACCATTGAAAACTTCATTGAATTCTCCCGGAGGGGCGTGGATGACGAAGTTTGCAGCTATGCGCACCTGCAGTGAGATGGGGGAGGGGGTTAGTTTCTGGGCAAAAGAGAGTGTGAGGCACGGCCAGGAAGGGCGGCTGACAACGAGGAAGACTTTCCCTGCTATAGCTCAACAAGCCCAGCATGCTGTGAGACTTCCTGCTACTGCAGCCAGAAGTGAAACCAACATCACAGCTGCAGGTTTGCCATCGCAGGAGTTCAGCACCATAAATGGTCATGAAGATGTTCCCAGGAATGCGACACCACAAGCACGTGGCAGGCAGGTACGCAAAAAGCACCGCATGGCCACAGGCAGCGTCGCGCTAGCTGACACGTCTCTGGAGCACTTCCCATTTCCATGTGTCTAAGGGCTGATTTACAGTAATGACCTATACAAAGAACTTGTTACGCTAGTAGATGACATCTGACCCTCTGCCCAGGTACAAAGCAGATGTCTGCTGTATCACACTGACTGTGGTGGCACAGGGAAACACTACAGAGCATGTTTAGGGACACATATCAGCATCTGTTCCAGAAAGGAAAAAAATAATAATTGAACAGAGTGGGTGAGAGACCTAATGGATCGATAGTATATCAGTATGAGTTTGATAGAGTCTGTACACACTTGCTCATTCAGGATAGCACCGTGCTGGACTCACACATCAGGCACTTAACAAAAATGGGCCATTAGCAACTGGGCTAATACAGGATAACAAAAGTAACTAGAGATGCACCTATACCATTTTTTCAGACCGAGTGTGAGTACTGATGCTTGCTTTCTGGTTGTCAGTGATACCGATTAAGGCCGTGTAATGCCTAAAAAATAATACAAGTTTTATCATCTTAAAACTAGAGGTGGGCGATAAATCGATTTTATCAATTAATTCGAATTTACAGTTCAGGACGATGTGTTTTTATGAGAATTGATTTTATTACTTATTTTACACGCAAGCGCCAAAAGCGGAACTAATGCGACGCACCGTTCTTCACGGGTAGTACGGGTACATTAGCGCGGCGCACCCAAACACTCTAGCAAATTCACAACTCGGCAATGGTTTGGTTTTGCGCCGTCGGACACAGACCAATCAAGTCCCCGTTGCAAAGTCTGTTTAAAAACTGTTGCAACCAAAGGAAGCAGCACGACAAATTTATTCCAGCACCTAAAGCAGAGGCACAGCGGAGTGGGAGAAGTGCAGCTCCCAGTGAAATGAGATTTTATTTTTAGGACATATCGCCCAGCTCTACTTAAAACCTCAGATAAACAATACAACAACAACAAGAAGCTAATTTCACACCTCCTCTTGATAGTTTAGTAGAGCACAGTATGCAGTCTGCTGTGTTTTGCAGTATTTCCACTCCACAGATAATACATTTTATTTATAGGTACCTATCTAGACACTCAAGGACACCGTACAGTAAATGCAAAAGAATATAAATAATAAAACCATAATAATACAAAAAAATACAAGAATATAAAACATATCAAGATCACAATATTATTCCCATTTATTTTGCTCATTAATGATATCTAGCGGTGTAGCGGTTCTGAAACAGAGACCAAAACCACGACACAAACATTCATGATCGTGATTTGGTTCTGGAACATGGAACCACGATTTCCACAACCCCAACCCGCTGCCCAAGATGCAGCCTGCTGAGCTCTGTTACATTACTAATGTTCCAAAATTCATTTCACAATAAATACTATAACTAACATGTAAATCACTAAATTATTATTCTATTTAAAGTTAGGGAAAGCTATAAATTATGTACATTTTGATCACTATTTCCACATTATTTTCTACCACATACTGTTTGACTGGCGCTCATTTAATGACATCATCTCATCGTGCTTCTGAACTGATCCGTACCACCTGCCCATCTTGTACCTCACAGGTCTGTGCTTGATTTGTATCACTTTGTTTCACAACATTTTCACGATCCAACCTGATCTCATCAGTATTTCTTTTTACTACACCAGGTTAATTTTACGGGCTGCTTGTGAGCGATCTGCCCAGACCAGCCCAAAATGGGATACTTAGCCAGATATTCTGATTTTGTGTTCTCTCTCTGTTTAATAAAGGTTCTGCATAACACTTTCACATCTGTCCGAGTGCGTGTTTATGGGTCTCATTACAGGTGGGATCACCATATACGTCCATGACGGCTGCCACCATTATGCTGCAGCAAAGTCAGTATATTACGCCAACAGGACAAAGAACTAGAGAAATGTATGTTATTTTCTCCATTTCTTTCTGATCCCACAGATTTGGAGTGATATAAATAGATGCACGTAACTGGTACGCGAGTATGAAGCAATGCACCTGCCAGTTTCTGGTCACAGCAGCGCAAATGTGTATTTATTTTATGAGCATTCGAGCAGTTATGACAAAAATGTACCATGCATGTTAACCTTTATGTGGCAAATTTGTACTTCTTTCATGGTATAAAGGCTAAAAATGAACAGAAAAAGAAAGATCATTAATTGCAATTATTTGTATGTCAATCATCAATTAAAATTTCATGATTATGACAGCCCTAATTGCACCTATTTTATCATCATAACTGTGAGTCATGAGACTATTTTGGTCCAATCAAGACTAAGAGATCACATCTGTGGTAAGAGCTAGGCTAGTTTCATTTGATCAAGATGGATAACCCTGAGACTGCAGATCACCTGGGCACATTCCAGTCAGTGTTGTCAGAATACTCCGATTATCCAGTAGAGTATAGTATTTTACAATTTTTTTTTTGTTTACATAGTTATTTTATATGAAGTTAATCTAACAAGTTTTCTTCTGTTTATGGTTCCAAGTTGTCTGTCATTTATATTAAGTATTATCTGATAGGCAGGGATTGAAATAACTTGTACGCAAGTATGCATTCACCTTTAAAAGCGATATGTGTGGAAATCGATTGTTTTACAGTGTGAATGCATACGTATTTTATGTGCATTTGCGCAAATATGACAAGAAATTACTGTGTATTTAACCTCTATACTGCAAATGAAGTACGAATTAGCATATAAATGTTACAATGCACGATAATTTCTTGTCACATCGGCACAAATGCACATAAAATACGTACGCACTCACGCTGTTACAACAATCGATTTCTGCACGTATCACTTTTAAAGATGAATGTACTTGCGTAGCAGTTTTGTCAATCCCTGGTGATAGGGTATAAGTACATGGGCATGGGATTGGACCTGATACTGGTGCATCCCTAGAAGTAGCAAGCGTGCTGTAGGTAATTACAACAACCTAAATTTAAAATATTTAAAAATTGATTAACTTGTGGCAATGAAAAAACTGCCACCTCAAAATATGATGATTTGCAACAACTGATCCGCGCCACTCAAACAGATTTTGTATATTTCAGGGTATAACGCTTATTCAGCTCAGGACACTTTCGGTATCCCCTTCCAGGAAGGAGAAACACGGTGCTGGAAGAACAGCCCCACTGATCTCTGATCAGGTCATCACAGCGGGATTACAAAAAATATTCCTGCCATCTGAGCGCCAGGCTGTGGTTCCACTTAAATTACGTTAAATCCCCAATTAATGTGCCTTCCAGCTGACATACCACCTCACCTACTGTAACAAAACGCTAACTGGTCCTTTACCACATCTTCAAGTTAAAACATATCCCGCAAGAGTGCAGACCAATTAAGTGTCATCACAAGGCCTCGGGATATTCTGCAGCGTGCAACCAGCAGCTAAGGAACTAAGAAGCATCTTCATGCACAACCATCCAGCTGCAAGTTCATACACTTGCTGCACAGCTGCATGTACGTCCAGAATTACACCACACCTAGTACAGCGTTTGCATTGCTTGTCAGGTGCTTCAGCGAGAACTGGGTCAGCATAACACACCGGCGGCTGTCTTGCGATGAGACTGGCCAAGGGCTTGGTGCTTGCTTGGCTTGGGAAGTTGCTTTGATTCATTTGGGCATGGAGCCCTTATACACACAATGCACTTAAAGGCAAGTGTTACGGCTTGAGACAAGGACTCCCCCGTGAATAACTTAAGACAGATAAATGCCAGGCTAACAGTCCATTCTTCTAGTTTCCGTCAGATACACATTTGACATGATTTAAGTCAAATAGCATGGCCACTTATGAAGGACACATGACACTGGAAAAATTCCACTCATTTATGGAGCATGATACGCTTAAAATACCAAAGTCAAAAGGAAGCCAAGTCAACATGAGAGATTTAATCCAATGACAGAGCCGTGCCTTACGTAACCTAATTTAGTCATGCAAGTTCATGTGCGTATTACTAGCACATGTTTTTAATATGCAAAAGTATTTTCCATACAAGAAAACATCCACCATTAACACAGGTTTGCCACAAGCTCTGTATGACAAGGAAGCATCTGACCAATAACATAATCCATTAGACATTTTCAAATATTCTCATTGTGTTTTGCTGCATTTAATGCTGTTTAACGATGCTTAGTCATTGCTCCTTTTAGACTGCCAGTCACTGTCAGTGTGTGGGAGCTGAGCCTGCAGCCAGGAAGCAACCCGTAGCCTGTCAGAAAGTCCGGCTTTGTGGTGCTGCACAGGGACAGGAAAGGCGATGACCCTCAGCTGCACGAAGGGTTTCAGAGAAATTGCCGAAATGCAGAACAGCTCGGTCCTCAGGTTAACACCCGGAAGAGAGGGCATCAGACTCATCTGCTGATGGGCGGTGTCACAAAACTGGCCAGAAGTCTGCACACCCCCAGGGTGACGCGGCTCACCTGGCGCTCTAAACCCCTCTGCAGACCTGGTGCCCCCGAACCCCCCGGCCGGAAGGGGGCGATGCCTGTCACCGCGGCACGGCTCCTATTTCTGCCATAAGGCCGTACATGGATAGAGACGCCAAGCGGGGCGAAACCGGGCTGGGCCTTGCCGAACCGGAAAGAGCGAAACACAGCAGAGCCGAGCGAAACACAACCAAGCCGAGCGAAACACGCTGAGCCGGGTTAGGGTTGTGTAAGACAGTCGGACGGAGCCCTGGCTGACAGACGGAAGTTGGGCAGAGACTGCGGAGCTAAAAATACCAGCAAGCTCAGCCGTCTGCTTTCTTCAGAACCTTTCCCATTGGATTCAGCACGTAATACTCCACACAACAACTACTGCCCTGAACACGCTTTCTTCGCCGTCAGCGTCGCGGTGCGGTAAAATAACAGCCCGCGTCCTACCTTCTCTTCGTCGGATATATGCTCCTCAGGATCCGCCATCTTTCCCTTCCGGCACAAGCGGCTCGCCCCAGCCCTCGTGACGTCAGCGCGTGCTCGCTCTGGCACACGCAAAGCAATGTAAATGGCTCTGCGCGCACGTAACGTCTTTATGGATTGCGGACGCGCGATTTTGATTGGACCCTGCGTTCACCGTTCTTGCGTCGACCAATTGTATTCCAGTGCGTGCAATCGCGAAGATAAAAGCAACGCGCGGCCTTTATGGGGGAGTGTATGTGAACGGTGTGGTACGGTTCGTACGTTTCATCGTATCCACTCTATGTTTAAACAAGCATATATCACAGTTTTTCAATCATTTATAAGTTTATCCATTATAGGAAAAACTATCTTTCTATCTATGTTTTTTTCGGATGCAGTACCTTGACTTTGTGCTGCTGATGGAGTTTGGGCATCTGGGAAAAGAATATAATAGCTCGATTATTAATTAATTGGTAAACCATACATTATCTACGGTTATCATCGGTGTAACTTAGATTTCTTTCTTAAATTTTCTTTTAGCTTGGATAGTTTTTATTGAGGCTTCTACAAAATGATTGTACTTGCACAGTAAGAATAAAGATATATTCTGTATTGTAGTTTTACTGTTACTGTTGTCTGTATTGTAGTAACTATTGTAGTTACTAGCAGGGTGCCCCTGTACACTCACTACTGTTAAATTTCAAAATAAACCAAAAATGACGGCGTAAAGTGATCGTTCAGATCCCCTCCCTGTCATTTCATATTCCGGCCACTAGGTGGCACAAACATCTAATATTGAAACGCCGGGGTTTGAAAGAATAAGCCAATATATTAACTAGACTTTAAACTAGTAACTCACCCTACTTGCACTCCCGAACCTTTTCTTATAGGCAATAGGATGAGATTCGATCAAGAAACATATTAACACTGTTAATTAAAGAGTGATTCAGTGCTTTCTGTTAAACTACCATGCATTCGTACTCTGGCAAAAACATGGAGCTACAGTAATACGTCTTGCAGTCACCTTTAATTTGACTCCAAAGTATCAATTCTCAGATTTCCATAGTTCTCAGTATAAGAGACTAGGACTGACTGTAGGCTGATGAAACCTAACAAAGTAGCTAGTTATCCTTTCAGTTCAAGGAAGGATTGAAAGGATTTATATCACAATACACTGATAAAGGAGGGTCTTTCTCACACATCTTCATGATATCTCTAAATAATGGGATGTTACATGGGCAGCTGTTCAAAGGGCACAGGGGGTCATTTACACTGCACATGTGCTAGAGCTTGGAGGGGCTTTGAATCACCCCCACACCCCGGAGCGGCACATACTATGCAGTGTTATGTGATCTCTTCCATGCTCCCATGATTGCCCCTATGCACCAGCATGACAGATTCACCATGCAGTGTTGTGATTTCTCCCACACCCGGCACGACAGAGCCACCATGCAGTGTTGTGTGATCTCTCCTATGCCCCGGTACAACAGAGCCACCGCACGACATTGTATGATCGCCCCCCATGTTGCTGCGGGACAGAGCCACCGCATGGCGTGTTGTGATTGCCCCCATGCCCCGGCATGACAGAGCTGCCATGCAGCGTCGTATGATCTCTCCCATGCCCCGGCACAACAGAGCCACCGCACGACATTGTGTGTTCGCTCCCACGCCTTGGTGTGACAGAGCTGTACAGCATCGTGCGATTGCCCCTACACCCCAGCATGACAGAGCTGCACAGCATCGTGCGATTGCCCCTACACCCCAGCATGACAGAGCTGCACAGCATCGTGCGATTGCCCCTACACCCCAGC
>JAODJU010000062.1:31722880-31748442 GCA_026776725.1 Gnathonemus echidnorhynchus | reverse complement strand
GGGGGGGCGGGCGGGGGTCAAGGGAAGCCTACGTGTCTCCAGCACGGGGGGGTGTGAATATCTCCCCTGAAGGCAGCTGCGACGAACCCACTGCACTCACCACCCGGAGGACAGCCCTGTCGGGCCCCAGGGTCACGAGCATCTGTGGCTGGCGGGCAGACTGCAGGTAAGCCCCGCGTGCCATCACCGTGCTGCCTCCACTGGGGGGGGACAGAACCACTGTTAGAGGCATCTCTGCAGGTGACTGTCAAGATGAAGTGGACAAATACCCCCCCAACCCCCCAGGCTACACATCACTCTCTGCTCCCTGACTTTTGCTGTCTCCATTGTCCTTCTTCGTGGCTGACTCACGGCTGTTTTACTTACACAAAAATGTTCTGAGGGCAGAACAAAATATGATTGGTTTAGAGAGATAACCAATTAGATTGCAGAGGAGGTGGGTCCAAGTAATTAGAAGAGGCAGGACCAAGACATTTGATTGGTTGGCCTCCTATAGTTGCTTGGACCCACCCCCTCGACAATCTGATTAGTTATCTCTCTGGACCAGTCAAATTTCATTCTGCCCTGAGAACATTTTTGTGTAAGTAAACCTGTGTTTGGGGAACACTCCTCGCCCCCCCACCTGATGAATGAGCGGGTGGGTTGCAGGCCGCTGATGTAGGGGTCCCTGTTGTATACGAAGGGAGAGGGTGCCTCATACTCGGCGGAGTCCACTGTCAACTGGATGGGCTGGCTGGATGGTGAGGGCTGGCCAGGAGTTCGACAGACGATCATGGTGGCTGCCATGCTGCAGGACCAAAGGAAGGAGCAGAGATCAGACAGGCAGGTGAGACAGACTTCATCGGTCCCAGGGGCAGTTCTGGGGCATACAGAGTGAGGTATGTAAAGAGCCGACAGTGACAAGCAGTGCAAAGCAGGACAGAATTCACAGAGTGCAGTCAATGGAGTGCTAGTGACTTCCTCACCTTTTAATCTCGCACGCTGCCCCACCGATGGAGACACGCCTCACAGAACCGCTGTCTAAAAATCTCCCCCACAGGGTAAGGACCGTCCCTCCTGATTTAGGACCAAAGTCGGGGAAGATGCCTTCTAATGCAGTGTGCTAGGATTCGCAGGGAACAGGGAAGAGATGTCACATCACAGTCGGTATGGAGACACACTCCAACACAGAAATCACGCTCACGTCTGGGTTTCACGATCATACCACAAAGGAGAATCCATGGAACTCTGCGGCCTCCTGCCCGCTGCTGACTGTAACCGTTTCCACCTTGGAAACATTCATATGGCCCAGCATGCAAACCAGCCTAGAAGGGAAAGTGCAGATCATGTAGCATCACATTAACAGACAGTAATCAGATAGCTGTTTTGCCACATTTCACTGCCATTATACTGTACAACTGCACATATAAAAATAATCAAAAAAATCTTGAATCTAAAGCCAGGGTTGTAGGCATTTTTTTGTGAAACCCACCCACTGTTTTTAACACGGGGGGGGCATTACCGGTTACTGTTGCTTTCCTGCATGTCCAGCTTGCAGGGTACCCTGCCGGCTCGGACTTGGATCAGTCCTGGGTCGAACCTCTCACTCTTGTTGAAGCCGAAGTCTCTCCCACAGATGGTGAGCCTGGTTCTTGCATCCATGGGGGCTTGTTTGGGGGAGATCTGCAGTGTGAGCCAACACATGCAGACATGAAGGACTTGCATAGTATTCATCACATGCACTGTTTATAAGGACCAGTAGGGGGCATCCCAAAAAAACCAGGACAGCACTTCATATCAGCCTGCTGAGCAAGCATGATTCCAAGGTAATTTGCAAGGCCAAAGGCCTTACACATGTCTCTAAGATCCTGTAGGTGTCTGAGATAGAGCCTACTGCATGATGAGAAATCTGTGTTTTACATTCTGTTGGACGTAAATTAAGGTACAGAAGCTTCAAAAAGGAGCCGACAGAGGAACTGCCAATTTTCCCTGTGTAGTTACTGCTTTCACACCTCCAGGAAATAAGCTGCTTCTGCACCAGTCTTTTGCTTGAATCATCCTACTTTTTTCATTAGGAATGAGACTGCAGGGATGAAGAATCATGAAACTTTAAAATGTCACAAAATCACTTGAGAAACACTCTGCATGAGCATGGCAACAAGCAGAAACATTTGGAGGAAATATCCGTCAGGTTCACACGTCCCAGGCCCCCTTGGGAGTGTGCGCCATTCAGTAGCGGTTACCGTGGAAATGGCAGGAGGGCAGGAATTCCTGGCCCAGTGTGTGGCGCAGTCCTGTGGCCGGGAACAGCGGTCCTGGCACCATCCACAGCCCATGAAGTCCGGGGCCAGGAGGCAAGAGCTGCAGGACAGCAGCTGTTCACAGCCTGGGCCCACTAGGGGAACCTTGGTGATCTGGGAGAAAAGAGGGGCATGTGATCATTACCTGGAGGGGGTTCTGAACCTAAGCCTGACCTGGACAGACAGACAGGCAGGTAGACAGAGAGACAAGCAGGCAGACAGACAGACAGGCAGGTAGGTAGACGGAGAGACAGACAGACAAGCAGGCAGACAGAGAGACTGACAGGCAGACAGACAGGCAGGTAGGTAGACAGAGAAACAGACAGACAGACCTGCAGGTAGACAGAGACACACAGACAAGCAGGTAGACAGAGAGACAGACAGAGAGACTGACGATCTCCCATTGTTTGTCCAACTGCCTGCTCCACATTTCTACAGAACACCCATGGCCAGAAACGTTAAACTCCCATCTTAGAAGTGGTCTGTCGAAAGGCTGAAATGTCAAAGCTAAAAAGCCATTATTACAATGAGACAGATCAGGAGAGATTTATATATCTCCCATTTTCATACAGTTAACTGGTTCAAGGTTAGTCACATGGAACACAATAAGTTATTTAAAGGCAGACTGATGAGCAACTCTCCCTGAACATGAACACAACGTCTGCGTGCTTGCAGCCAGGGGTCATGCTTCATCTGATGACGGCACCTCTGTGCTGCTAATAAAGGCTCTCAGGACATGCCAGGAACGCGTGGCCCAAGGCCAACCCATTCACCTTATTTCCCGTCACCAACAATAAGGAGGCATCCAGCTGGGGAGCGGGAATCAGGGCCACTTCAGGAGACACGGGGCGTGGGTCAAGGCGGAAGTGCACATGGGGTGAGGTCCTCTGCCGGGAGCGGGAAATCATGACCTGTGAAAATGCCAAGTAGCAGGGGTGAGAGGGTGAGACACAGCCCCACACCATAACGGGGGTGAGAGGGTGAGACACAGCCTCACACCATAACGGGGGTGAGAGAGTGAGACGTAGCCCCACACCATACAGGGGGTGAGAGGGTGAGATGCAGCCCCACACCATACAGGGGGTGAGAGGGTGAGATGCAGCCCCACACCATACAGGGGGTGAGAAGGTGAGACAAGCCCCACACCAAACTGAGGGTGAAACATAACTTCACAGCATACCCAGGGTGAGAGGGTTAGACACAGCCCTGCACCATATTGGGTGTGAGAGTGTGAGGTCCCCTGCCTGGGGGGGAACCACAAACTTTGAAACGGCAAGACGCTACAGTTCGGCTACGTTCAGCCATGCCCTTGTGAAGTCTGACTAACATTCACTTAAGAGTCACCTTTGTCACATATCATCTGGTCTTTCTTCCAAAATCGAAACCCAAGGACTCTCATATCTGCTGTAAAATTACACCCAGTCTATAACACTAATGAATGTGGATTATGCAGTGAAATCTGAGACAGTGAAGCATCTGGCACTATTACCGAGAATACCTGTGTAACTACGCTGCCTGGCCAAAAAAAAAATGTTGACATTTGAATTTTCAGTTGGACCGCCATTAGCTTTATTATGACACACATTCGTCATGGCACTGTTTCCACAAGCTTATGTAACATTTCAACATTTTTTAAATCCAGATTTGCATTAATTTCTCACCAAGATCTTGTATTGATAATATACTTTATATGAACCACTCCATAAAGTCTTCTTCAGCACATCCCAAAGATGTTCTATGGGGTTAAGATCAAAACTCTGGTGGCCAAATCACGTGTGAAAATGATTCCTCATGCCCCTGAACCATACTTTCACAGTTTAAACAAGATGAACCTAGGCATCATCATCCTGGAATATGTCCATGCTATCAGGGAAGAAAAATCCTTGGATGATGGATGGAGGTGTAACCTGGCCATTCAGTAGATTCAGATACTTAGCTAACGTCACTTTTTGGCTGAGCAGCGTATGTCTAGTCAAGCAGGACATGGGAAACACACTATGTAACACATTCAGAAATGCTTCACTGAACTCAGGCTCTACCTTGAGGCTGAAAAAACCAAAAAGAAGTTGTGGAACATTCTAGCCAAATCAAAGGAAAAGCAAACCATTCAGACATATGCACTGAAGTTGAGGATTTCTGTGGATGAGTCATAAGTCATGAATGTGTCAGTTTGAGTCATGGCACAGAATAAATGAAGTATGTTGTGGTTGACAGCAACACTGATCATTTACACTCAAAATATAAAATTTGGACAGTGTAATTCAGGATTTTGCCATCTTACTCATTGTCTGCTGCCCCCTGGGGGACGCGCTCCCCCTTTGGGTCTGGTTAGGGTTAGGGCTTCCACTGCCGGCCCCTAGAGGATGGGCTCCCCCTTTGAGTGTGGTTGGACCACAGCTTCACAATCACCCTGATAATGGAAAATAAATAATCACCCAGTGAGTGTGGGTGGGGCCGGGTTTTCAGGGCCTGGCCCGCAGGGTGGCTACATGGGTGGGGCCCGAGGCTGTGGGGTGTCAGCGAGGACAGTGTTGGTGTGAGCAGGGCCAGGCCCACAGGGCATCAGTGGACGGGTCCCAGCCTGCAGGGGGTTGTGGGGGCACGGCCCGGCCAACAGCTGCATCAGCATGGGCAGTGCCCAGCCCACGGGTCCTCACCCTGGAGGAATTGGACTGGCTGAACTGTGGGGGGCCTGTGGCCCCTGCCAGCTGTGCGGGTGACCTTGCTTCCTGGGGCGGGTCATGACAGCGGCAAGATGACCGCCGACAGCTGGCTGAGACATGTGGTGGGATGGCAGTGGGACTCTGTGGACCACACTCATACTATTTGGCCTTAAATCCTGTGCCGTCCAGCTGTTTCTCTACCTTGGTCAACCAGCTCTAAGCAGGATTTAGGGAATTTATGGTGCACATTACAGAGGAATAATGTTATGCGTTGCTTGTTAATAATTTAGAACCTGATCCACTTGGAAAGTGAAGAGGCTATGGTGAGTTTCAGTGTAAACAGCTTTACATGCTCTGCTAAACTGCTCGAGATGCTGTTTGCTACCCTTTGGACAACACCCAAGGAATTTGTGTAGACAGGAAATCCTAACCTGCACGGGAACCCTGCAACTTCCTGCTGGAAAGGCCGGGAGTTCTCGCCCCCAGACTACCCTCCCATTGGACTATTGGAGACTCTTGACAAAAGCTCCACCCCCAGGCAGACTACCCTCCTATTCGACTCTTCTTACTAAAGGCCACATACCCTGGACCACCCTAGACAGACTAACCTCCTGCCTGCTAAGTGCAGAGGGTTGGACTCCAGCTGTGTGCCACTGGGACAGACAATGAGCTGCTCTCATATTTTTGTCACCATAATATAAACCCATGTGTGCCCTGCATGGTGATTAAACACAGGAGATTACTCTACCTGGATAACCCGGCCCGTGGAGGTGCCCAGACTGGCCACAGTCTGCCCCCCCATGGGGAACACTGCGATGGAGGTGAGCAGGACATTGCTGAACTGGCCACTGAAGTAGTCAAGCCGCGTGATGGTGGTAGTGAGTTCCAGCTGGTAGTCATCACCGTGCTGCCCACAGCTGGACATGTCATACGCGGAGCTCTGTAAGATATACCGGCAGGAAGCTGGGTTACCAAGTGCATTGAACATCCAAACCACTCTGTGCTGAATTTCCAGGGCTGCCTACAGCTGGACATGTCGTACGTGGAGCTCTGTAAGATATACTGGCAGGAAGCTGGGTTACCAGGCACATTGAACACCCAAACCACTCTGTGCTGAATTTCCAGGGCTGCCTACAGCTGGATATGTCGTACGTGGAGCTCTGTAAGATATACCGGCAGGAAGCTGGGTTACCAGGCGCACACACACCATATGCACACACACACCACACACCATAAACCATACACACACACACGCACAAACACATACAGAGAACACGCACACACACATACACCATACACACACACACACACCATACACACTGTATGGTGACTTGCCTCTACCATTAAGACATTACACCAGTGACCCAGGCGATGGAGGTAAATCTCTCCCATCAAAGGAGAATGGCAACCTGCCAGGACCGAACCACTGTGGCCATTCAGGGGGGAATCTAAATTCTAAACAAATAGGCCCATTCAAATACTCAGGACTTGAGCACAAACACGTTTAAAGGGAAGCTTCCAGAAGCATATTCCATTGCGTCTGAGAAATTGCATCACTCGTTTTAACGTGAAGAGGCATGTGAAGGTGTCAGGAGCATTTTGAGTGTCAAGCTCGACAGCAGTTCTGCTCGCTTCAGTAACCTTAATGAGTATGGTGCAATAACGGGGTCATGTAACCTATGTTTTCACAAACAGGAATGACGCAGGCGGTTACAAATGGGACAAGAGAACCGTGTAAACTGGAAACAATGTGGATTTCCACCTGGGGGCGGCACTGTAATGCCAGCCCATCCATGAATGATCACACTTCATGTGCCAACATGCCCGGCAGCCATGTACTTTGACGTCAGGCCTGGGGTGGCGCTGTAGAGCAAATAAGCTCTTAAGTCATGTTCATGAAGTGTGGTATGAATGTTATATTGAAAAAGTAAAATGTGAAAATTTTGACCAATATGAATATATTTTCCCTAATATAGTCAATGCTGATAAGCAGCTAACCTCTGAGCCACCTTCAGCAGTCATTAGCATTGAGTCTTTAGTACTCGCTAAGCTTGCTGGTGCAGATTAAATGAAAGATGTTACATTGTGTTTTATCTCCATGTCCAACATCTGTGATGAAAATTACATCAGCACAGCTGTGCATGCAGTGCCCATTGTATGAACCAACCTTATCATTGCAGTGTTGAGGGCTGATTTATACCCCAGGTTCAGTTTTGTATGTTACTGTCTGGGGTGTTTCGCTGCTTTGTGCTCTAAAAAGCCTAGGATAGGCTCCAGACTCCACAACTTGCTACCCCAGAAACAACTGCAAGATGCATAATTTCCACCAAAAAAAAAGCCAGGAAATCACCATGCCAACCACAGCACAACCAGAATTTGATATATAACCTTTTGCTTTAGACTACTGGCAACCATCTCTGCAGTGAGAACACAGAACTGGCAAAGTGTTAAAACACCAAAGATGTACATCTAGCCTGCTTGGGGAGGCTGTTTCTGCCTCAGCCTTTGTCTCACTGGAGGAGAACTGCAGAAAGACGGAGCCTTATCACCCGGAAATGGCTGCCAATTTGCCCTCAGTGCAACGATGACAGCTTGTATGTGTCATCGTCAACATCAGCTCTAGAGAACAGCTGAGCGAACAAGAAGAAGGAGGCTTTTTGGTTAGCCATTACCTGGTGCTGAAAGATGAACAGGGGCTGAAAAAGAACTTTCTAATGATCTAATGTGTGCAAATAAAACAGGGACAAGGTACTTTTTTCACTCATGACCACAATAGGCAGTGATAACAGAGGTCTGCCATCTTCATGACCAGCTTTCTCCAGCCTGGCTCTACCAAACACTGCATGCAGGCAGGAAAGGGCGGATGCCACACCTGGAGCGCAGTGAGTGGCCTGGCCCCACCCTTCCAACCACATTGTGTCATTTGGGATGTCAGACATGACCGCATGTTTACCTGCCATGTTTCAGCATGCCTGAGGGCTGGAGAAATAGCAGTATGCACAACCAGCGCCACCCCCACCCTGAGTCACCCCCACCAGTCCCAACATGAACAGCAGAAGGTATGTATTGAAGACCGTGCTTAAGACCGTGCTGAAGACCACACTGAAGACAGTACTCAGGACCATGCTGAAATCGGTGCTGGAGACAGTGTTGAAGACCACATTGGTGCTGAAGAGTGCTCTAAAGACTGTGCTGAAGACCACGCTAATGACCACTCTGAAGACCATGCTGAAAACGATGCTGAATGCAGCACTAATGTCTGCACTAACAACCGTGCTGAAAACCGCATTGAAGGCAGCTCTAAGAACTGTGCTGAAGATGGGGCTAATTACCATGCATTCCAATGCGCTAATGACGGCGCTAAAGATCACGCTGAAGGTGGCACTGAATGCGGCACTAACGACCACGCTGATGATGGCACTAAAGATGACACTAACGATCACGCTGATGACGGCACTGAAGGCGGCACTAACGACCACGCTGATGATGGCACTAAAGATGACACTAACGACCACGCTGATGATGGCACTAAAGATGACACTAACGATCACGCTGATGACGGCACTAAAGATGACACTAATGATCACGCTGATGACGGCACTGAAGGTGGCACTAACGACCGCGCTGATGATGGCACTAGTGATCACGCTGATGACGGCACTAGTGATCACGCTGATGACGGCACTGAAGATGACACTAATGATCGCACTGATGACGGCACTGAAGGTGGCACTAATGATCACGCTGATGACGGCACTGAAGGTGGCACTAATGACCGCGCTGATAATGGCACTGAAGATGACACTAATGATCACGCTGATGACGGCACTAGTGATCACGCTGATGACGGCACTAGTGATCACACTGATGATGGCACTGAAGGCGGCACTAAAGATGACATTAATGATCGCGTTGATGACGGCACTAGTGATCACGCTGATGACGGCACTAGTGATCACGCTGATGACGGCACTGATGACGGCACTAGTGATCACACTAATGATTGCGCTGATGACGGCATTAGTGATCACACTGATGATGGCACTGAAGGCGGCACTAAAGATGGCACTAATGATCGCGTTGATGACGGCACTTGTGATCACACTGATGACGGCACTAGAGATCACAATGATGATGGCACTGAAGGCGGCACTAAAGATGACACAAATGACAAGGAGCAGAGGCTCAGATAGTCGAGAAAAACATGGCTGGAACACGACCAGCTGGCAAGCGGTGAATGGCCAGCCATGGTCCAAAAGGTCAAGTTTCAGACAGGCACAGAACTCGCACCCTGACCTCTTCACAGCAGGACACTTGCGCTCGAGGGCCTGACCGCGGGCCTGATTGCAGGCCTGATCTGCAATCAGTAAACTGTTTTTTATAGCCCCACTGGGAATATTCTAATTTGGAAATGATGAGCGTGTAATTAAACGACTATCAGCCAGGAGTCCCCACATCACAATTGCATTACGCACCGTGATTCCTAATGTTTCAGATTCGATTTCAGACCAATTTGCTGCTAGCCGCTTTTCTTGAATCAATCGTAACACAATGATAATTCTGACAGTGACCGCAGATGTCTTATTCTGTATTGTCAACTTCCTTATAGACGGCCCACTGTGTCCCGCAATTACGAGCAAGATCAGGCCAGTATCTCTGTCTTTTTAATTAACGGATGTGGCTTAGAAGGCGCATGGCGGCTGATCGATGGCGTTTGAATCCGCCTCCTGTCACAGGGACCATCCATCTATCTTTGGTTAGTGTGTGGAGCACCTCCAGTTTTGTACTAATGAACTGCGGCCATATGTAACAAGAAATGGGGCGTTTTGGTCTTTGTGCGTGACTCCACAGCAGCTCTCGACAGCCGCCTCTCAATGTGGAAACTGCGCCAAATGAGGACTGTGCCATCGCCTAAAAAACAACTCTCCTGAGAGCGAGCCCTTACACTTTGACTGGCTTTGTGTAACTGCCATGCAAAGAGGGTTTCACCACTTGCACTAGGAGAGAATCAATCCCCACAGTGCAGCGCCGCATACTGATGAGCCGTTACTACAAAATTCTGTGCAATACTTTCCGACATTCAATTCAATTTATTTTTATATAGCGCCTTTCACAATACAGTTTTCCCAAGGCACTTTACATGGGTATAATACACTCCAACATCATTTATACACAATAATTAAAAAAGTGGAAGGCAGAAAGATGACCCCCAGAGGTTTTCTTTCTCCCGAGTTTTTGGATCCTCTCCTCTGTTGTCATTTGGCTTGCTTGCTCATTTGCTTGTTTGCTTTCTTTCTATCTACATATATCTACATCTATCCACATCATCATCTTTACCATTTTAAGAGCAGCTTGCAGAAAAATGCTTCAGTCTCTGATGGATGAAGAGAAAAGGAGAGCATGGAGAAGGAGCTTCCTGATCACAGAACAGGCTCCGTCACCCCTGACCATCAAAGGGGAAGTTTCTCAGCCATAATCACACCAAACTTTTGCCTGGAAATCTTAGTATACCACTATACTGCATTTACTCCCAAATCACAGGGCTGATGCCAGATCAGGTGGCGCCTCATGCCTCCATTCCTACCCCTCACACGCTGTTCCTCCAAGTGCGACTATCAGCTCAGCAGAGCTAAATCATCTGAGACACTGATGGGGAAATTCATGGCACTATTTATCGCCGGATTTGTAGACTCAGTGTCTGACACTGATGGATAAGGAAGAGCTGCAGAATGAAGGTTTCATGGTGGCGATAAGGGGTGGGGCTTAGGCTCTTACCGAGTTGTAGCAGAGCTTCTCGTCGGAGCCCTTGAAGTGATACAGCTGCCGGGTGTGACACCTCTGCATGTAGTCCCTGAAGAAGAAGTTGACGTCCCGCAGGGGGATGACACAGACCGCCGAGCTGGCCGTCGGCTCCGGGGAGTTAGGCCGGCTGCGGGAGAAGGCGGCAAACAGCACCTCCTCCCCTTCTGGTAGGCCCATTTCCTCCCTCAGGAGCTGGCCAGGCTGTGCCACGTGGGCGGCCTGCAGGATGTTGAAGACCTCGACACGGGCCTGGCGGCGACGGCGCTTGTGGGTCAGCATGCACTCAAAGGGCAGCTCGGCGTAGCGCCGCAGCTCCGACTCACCGGCACAGGTGCGGACAATGCGTGTGTGGAAGGCACGGGAGACGCGGTCTTCCCGCTGCACAGTGAGGAAGAAGGCATGTGGGCCACTTCGGAAGGCGTGCACATAGCGCACTGGGAACTCCAACACCAGCGGCGGCAGCACGTCCAAGTAGGAGCGTCCCGAGAGGAAGTGGAATCCATCCTGTGTCTCCTTCATCTCCCGCACGGAGATGGTGTGCAGAGGAGGACCCCGTGGTGACGCCAGCGTCAGGGCTGAATTTGCCACAAAGAAGCGGACCACACCCCCACTCTCGACGCTCAGCACCTGGGTGCCCTCTGGACCTGCGATGCAGTCTGGGCAGCCATACTGCCCCCTGCTGGACTTGGGCGAGAACATGCAGACAGGCTCGGCATGCTGCTGGCTACCGTCCAGCATGTGGCGCTGGCAGACGCCGCTCAGCGCCGTACCACAGCTGAAGAGCTCCTCGTCGTAGAAGGTCTCCACCAGAAGGACCATGTTGGTGTTGTTTCTCAGGAGGCTGGAAGATGTGTTGCCATGCTCTGAGCACGCCTGGCAGGGTGGGCACCCAGGGTTATCCAGCACCGGGCCGCTTTTGTACTCCCAGAGCACCCGCAGGTCCTCACTAAGTGAGTAGATGCTGTTCACTGCACCCACATATATACGCCTGTCATGTGTGAGCACGCTCTGGATTGCCGTCTTGCTCACAAAGGTGGGGAGCTCGTACTGGACCGAGAGATTGAGGCGGGAGCCAGCTGGGGGGTCCTCACATGGCCTGGCAGTGCCGCCCCCCCACCACAGGGAGCCCAGGAGGAGAAGAACGCCAGCCAGCAGCATGGTGGAGATCCGCATGATGTTCCTGAGAGCCAGCAGGAAACTGCACTTTAAAGCTAGTAATATATGTATATATAAGAAGGGGAAAGGAAATCAAAATATGAATGGTACCTTTAAGCATATTAATACTGGAAAGTCAGACTCTTGTGTACATAGTATTACTGAGAACAGTACTGAAAATTTGAATCAGAAAAACAGACAAGACACAGAAACGGCTCTATTCAGCTAAGAGTGTAAACTCCGCCCTCCACTCTCCACATCGAGGACATGCTGACAGAAGCCTGGATGGCCCTTTGTTAGACTGCTGGATCTTTATGGGCCGAGAGCCTCGGTATTCCGAAGGGAGTCAGCGCTGACTCCTACTGACTCAGCGGACCTGTGGTTAGGAGTCGCTGGGCAGAGCTGACGTCGGCCCAGCCTGCGGTCCCACTGATCAGCTGGGGAATTTAATCAGATAGAGCAATGAACAGAAAGACGGCTAGGACTTGGGGGGGGTTCGTATTTACACTCTGTTTACTTTCTGCAGTCTTATTGAGGAGGGTTACGGTTAGAGTTACAGACAAAAACCAGAGCTTTCTTTGTGAAGGACACACAAAGTACATAAATAACGGGACAGTCCCAGACAGCACACATATGTTGAAATTACATTGATTCCATATCAGACAAAAAGGTTGAAACAACATTGATCTTCAATTTTTCACTTTATATGAACATTGAATCAAGGTTTTGCCACCATCAATTTTTCAATATTGAAAATCTGACCAAAAATCAATTCAGCTTCAACATTGATAATTTAACACTGACATATTCAACGCATTTAATTATAATTCAACGTTGAAACAATAACATGATGCTGTCTGGGGAGGGACAAGTACTGTTTTACCTTTATACGCACTGCCTGTGAAGTGTGTTCAGGTAAATGCTGTTTTACCTTTATACACACTGCCTGTGAAGTGTGTTCAGGTAAATGCTGTTTTACCTCTATACATACTGCCTGTGAAGTGTGTTCATAACATAAGAAATGTAGGCTACCTGATTTTACAACAAGCCGCTTCAACTTCTTGAAATAGACTGCAGTTAAAAACTAGCAAAACTGACAATATTACATGGCGCACAGTCACTGTCATTTTCACAATCACAATCATGGGGGATTTGGGGGAGCCGAAAGTCCCCCTCCGCTTTTATAAAAGGAGCCGAAACACCCAGTGCGTTTCTTTTCTAAAACCACTTCTCCTCAATATCTGAGAGGTATAAACGCAAGTCGCGTTTTTTTGCAATAAAAACTATTTAGAACACAATTACATTGATCACTTTGCAATAGTGTTGAGATATAAATGCGCTTACCAGGGATGTGCAGCCTTGAATCAGATCATCATTGCTGCCGGTTCATCTGACGGTCCAAATAAACCTCGAGAAACGTCCAGCAAGAGGTCCAACCCCGCAAATCAGAGCCTCTCCGCCCGGAGTGGGACCAGGAGCGCCACTGGGACTCGTTTCCTACAGTACCACAGACCACCGCCTCCTCCGCTCGCAACGAGCCGCGGCTCCTCCCGCCTCTGGCGGCCGTAGCCGCAGGTGAGAAGGACCGGATTTGGCGTTGTGTGAGTCACCGCAGAAGCCCGTTAAAAGCCCAGCAACAACAAAGACGGGGAAACGGGCAATGCATCAAGTGGCACCATCCTGTTAGTGTCACATGCACTGCCATAGTATGTGAGGAAGTGTCGAGTCCACACTTGGAATCATTATGTAAAACCGCGATCTCTGTGGTTAATCATATCCATATCCCAAATATATGACCAGCACTGGAAGTACAGTGCAAAAACGCGACGGGCCACGTTATTTTGCGACAGTAAATGGTGTGATGAAATACTAGCAGGTATCGATAATTACTGAAGACATAACGCGGTGATTATCTGACAGGAATTTCATATTAATTTTCCCAGTAGGCTACAATGATAATGTCGTGGTTGCTATTGGGCGTGAAATGAATTTCGGCAATTTGCCGTGGCCGCAATACTGTAGCTGTTATGTCTGTGCGCAAAAGTTTGCCTCTGTTGTGGAAATGATCTCAACTCTGTTAACAAACGTCAAAATCAAGGCAAACTGCAGCTGGAATATACCAGTAATATAACGTTGCAACTGATGTAACTTCTCTTGTTGTTTGTACTAAACAGTATATAAATACATCCACAAGGAGAGCAATGGCAGTGCTTTTATTGAGCTCTGTGTGGCATGTAGCATATATTTCTGTTGGCTGAAACCCATTCTACAGCCTGTCCCTCGTATATTTTGGTTCAGTTCCGTATGTCCTGATGATGACGCAATGTGGATGATTCTACCACCCACCCTAGGCAGAACCAGGGGATCTGGGAATACTTCAGATATAACGGGAGTTTCAAAACACACTTTGAATAATGGTGTCTGATAAGCAACTTGCTGCGACTATGAACGACTTCTACCCAACTGTCACAACTGCATTTACACACATCATATACCAGGAAGCACCGGGAGCTGGACAGGAGCAGACGCCAGTTCACTTCAATGGATGGAGGAAACCCGCGCAAGCACGAAAGAACCGGTACATTGACGAATGCCAGAGAAAACGCTGCCCAGCGAAACAATAACCCTCAGTACAGTATTGGCAATATGCAGTATTTCTAAACGCGGTTTTGCTGCCACCTGCTGGACAGAGCAAGGTGATGTGCCTAAAGTACAGTGCGGCTCTCCAGCGTCAATCTATCCGTTTTGTTGCTTGGGATTAATATTCCCATTTATTTAATAATTTACAGGTCGCTTATAAGGAATATAAATAAAAACGTAAACTCTGGACATATAGGTATGATAATGTTAATACCGACATTATTGCAGGTCAGATGGAACCAGCGCACCCTGACTACCCTGCAGTGTGAATCTTATCACATACCTGCTACCCTGCAGAATGTTCAACATATTATAAAAATCCAATTTCTCTCCGTCAGATTTGATCAAATAACACAGATATTTTGTCCTACGAAGGGCATAGACATATAATATTGAACTTTAAATTTCAGAGTAAGATTTATAAAGCAATTTTCAAAGAGTGTGTAATCCCACAAAACCACAAGCAATATCACTTAAAACAGTGCTGTCAGTATTGCTTAGAACACTAATACAAAATTATCTGATGGACTACATGAGCATGACGAGTCCTTAACTGTGAGCTGTAGGCCTGTTTACCGATGGGGTGTGATGAGTCTCTAACTGTGAGCTGTAGGCCTGTTTACCGATGCGGTGTGATGAGTCTCTAACTGTGAGCTGTTGGCCTGTTTACTGATGGGGCGTGATGAGTCTCTAACTGTGAGCTGTAGACTTGTTTACTGATCTGGTGTGATGAGTCTCTAACTGTGAGCTGTAGGCCTGTTTACCGATGGGGCGTGATGAGTCTCTAACTGTGAGCTGTAGGCCTGTTTACTGATGGGATGTGATGAGTCTCTGACTGTGAGCTGTGAGGGGGCATGGCAGCAAGAGCTTGTGGGTAATCATACAAAATTCTGGGCCATCAGTGTCTGAATTTGATGTCAGAACTCCCAGGTGCTTAACACTTTATAAACATTATTCTGATGATTTATCTGAATCATACTTTGAGGGTTTTCTGTATGAAGTCTTCTCATTATGCAGCTGTATCATATAAAGCTGTCTAATTCCACATGGTTTCTATTAGTGATACCAAATGAAGCTTCATGAACTATTTGCTGTATTTTTCTAGTTTCACTAGTTTCTATACCTAAACCCTGCTTGGTTGGCGCTTGCTTTAAACATTGTTTGTGTTGCATTTCTGAAAGCTCACCAGAAGATGGCAGCATCAGCTACATCCAGCATATACAGGAATCAGAATCAGAATCATTTTATGTGCCATGGACGAAAAGTACAAAGAATTTGTTTTGGTGGTGGCAGGAGTACACAATTTCATATTCTCAAGACAAAAAAATACACAAAACAAATATTATAAAGGTAAAAAGAGAGACACAGAATAAGAAAATCTGCTGATAATTATCAAAATGACATATAGTCATATAAAGTAGGGTGAGCACAGTTTGGGATTCTGCAAAAAGGCTTGGCGTCAATAGGAGTATAGAATACAGTGGGTAACTAAGTACGGAAAGGAGTAACAGGGGCCAGTGAACTTCTCATGGTGCCTAGTTTCGGAGGCAGTGGCCTGGGGAAGAAGCGGCTCTGGTACCCAGCTGTGCTGGTATTTGGTGCTCTTACTCAGCTTTGCCAAATAGGGAGACCATGCCAGAGGTAGTGACCTGGGAGTGAGGGGCCAGGCAGCATTTCCCAGCTCTCTTTCTCATCCTAGATGCACACAGGTCTTCAAGCAGAAGGGACTGGCAGCCAATGACCTTCTCCACATGTCACACGACTCATCGCAGTCTCTGCTTAGAGAGCGGTGATGCAGAGTCAAACTAGACAGGCATGGAGAATGTGAACTCCCAAAGCTCAGTACTGTAGGAATGTTTAAAGACACCTTTATTTTATGATGATAATAATTTTCTGCCCTGACATATACTCCATCACTGTCCTCGCCAAGAACACCATGCTGACTTCGGTTAAGGTGAGATCCTGATCTGGTGTGTAGCCCTCTTGTGTAACAGACACAGCCGTGTCAAGCAAGGCAGCCGCTGTCTCTCATGCTGTTTTTTCTCGCATGAATTCTTTCCAGGAATAAGGTGTGTGATCGCCATAGTGGAAAGATGTGAATACTTATGGAGACATTAAGGTCCACTGCAGAAGATCTGGGCTTTAGAAAAATGGTTACCAAATCAATGAGGTTACAGGCTAACACACTGCGAGTAGTTCTTCTGTTCTGTCTGCTCACTGGATTCTCTTGTTATAATATATTTATAATTCACTAGCTGTGAAAACTTTTGCCATAAAGAATCCTGGAGTCCAGTGGCACTGCATCAGCATGGCAGGTGAGCTATAGTGTGCTTCTGTAAAGTCTGCAGGATTACATTCATCATCATTTTTATGGCATGTGAGGCCTGAAGTTGGCTCTCAGTTTGTCAGGTGATTACAATTTTCTGCTTGACTTTTTACAGCCGAAGAAACACCTCCGGACAGAAATATGTTTGACCTGTGAACAAACACATGATTTTTTTCCCAGACATAGCATGTTAAACATGCATAGTGCCTTTGATTATCACTGTTAATCCATGTTGTTGCTTTTTCTTTTACTTTTGTTTTAGTGTCTTCTATTTGCAATTTTTAATTACTGCTACTTGAATTGAGTTTTACTTGTTTTATAAAATTCCAATTAATGATTACTTTTATTTGATCTTGATTTATGTGGAGCACATCGAATGGTCTCTGTGTCTGAAGTGCCATATAAACAAACTTGGCTTGCCAGGGAGTTAGGGTTAGGCTTGCCTAATCTCCAGGGAGTTAGGGTTAGGCTTGCCTAATCTCCAGGGAGTTAGCTTGATTTGTTGTGCTGTTGGTATCTCTGGGGAAATTAGCATGATTTGCTACGTTGTCGGTGTCTCTGACCACCTGGATGGTTTTATGATTGTCACAAATCTGAACTGAAGGTGGATTAAGTGAGAAGTGAAGCGACCAGTGTCTTTCTGCTTTTTTGAACATTGCGGTGAGAGCAGAATTCAAGTATGGAGAGAAGCTTCAGACTTTGCAGCAAAGGGTAATAATTCACTGTGACCCCCTCTGTCTCCTGCTGATGGTGCCAGAAGTGTGGAAAGTGGCCTCCAGTGGTGTGTGGGGTCTGTCTCTGCCCAGTCGTTCAGGGTTTTGAGCTGTGCTGGGACGGAGGCGAATGTCCGCGTTATCATTATCATCCCGCAGACCCACAAAGTCACCATCACCAGAAACTCTCCCTGTATGGAGACTCACTGTTTCCCATCACTACTCTGTCATCAGACATGGGGGGACATTTTAAAAATAGATTCATATGAAATTCTAACAGCATTGTTATCCAGCCCATGCAACCAGCCATCTTCCATGCTGTTGATCCAGTGCAATGCAAATGTATATTGTTATTCAATTACAGAGTTTTAATAAAAGATATTTAAAGTATTTTACTTACAAGCCACTAGTAAAGAAGCAGAGCAATCTGTGTGCGATTGATTATGTCTTTTAATGTATCCAGCTGTGATGTTCAGTAAAAGCACAGTATTAAAATAATCACTTCTATGATGAAACATCGTCAAACTAAAGGAACGGCAGTAAACAGAGTGTGACTCCTGTCAGATATAAGGCTGCCCCAGGTCACAAGGTCTGCACATGCCAGTTTGCTTTCTCTGACAAAGAGCTATCAGTGCTGCAGGTTTTTACAGATGTTAAATAATGCTGATATACATGGTGGATTAGACTCGATAAAAGAAGCAAATACATCCCTCATTTCCATTGTGGGAAGGACGCCACGTCTTTCGCACCTTGCAGAGGTTTGTGTGGATGAGGGCAGCTTAGGCTGCAGTCTTCACTGGGGGGAGGAATCTGTGGTGATTCTAGGGCTAAAGCTATGCTAAGTGGTCCGGGGCTAATGCTATGCTATGTGGTCTAGAGCTAAAGCTATGCTAAGTGGCCCAGGCTAGTACGCTAGCCCATGGATAAAGCTACGAAAAGCAATCCGGGGCCAACATTACACTAAGTATCAAATGTACTGTAACATTCATGGAGTGGAATGGACAAATAGGTCAAGTAAGGCTGAGGATATGAGCTTCGCATGAACAACAGCGGATGAGAGAGCCAGTTTGGCAGCCAGATTTCTGTCGGTCTGAAGCCTCCAGTTTGACATTGTGGTGTAGAGTGTAGCGCACAAACAGGGCCCTCTGCAATGGCTAAAGATGCCTACAATGAGGTAGCAGCGGGCACATGCGAGACATTGTGTATGGGAAGCTATGGACAGCCCTGGGACATCCCAGAATGCCCTACACCATCCCAGAATGCCCTACACCATCCCAGAATGCCCTGGATGGTCCAAAAAGACCCTAGGTCCTGTAGTGACAACATAGAGAATAAGAGAATCAAAGGAAGCCATGGATTTTGCTCTTTATCCATGTTGATGAATTTAAGCAGAGAGAAAGCATCCATGAGTCCGCTGGCAAAGAGGGGCAGGTGACCGCTAGACCCCGCCTCCCTCCCAGCTGTCTGCCCTCGTGGGCAATACCAAGTGCTCTCTCTGGCAGGTGTGGTGCTCCTCATGGCTGCATCCTCCTCACACCTCCTTAGTGAGATGCATGTGGATGCCACTGAAACACTTGCCAATGGCCTCGAAGAAGGGGTCGCAGTAGGTGCGGATGCAGATGGAGTAGACCCGGCTCGCACATTGGATATCGATCAAATAGCACTTCACACATGGAACAACAGCCCAGATGTGCAGGAAGGAGAGGATGGCGAAGATGATTCCCCAGACCAGGGCCAGTGGGATGCCCACCAGCGCCGTCAGCAGCCGGTAGCACCAGTACTTGGTGACAGTGAAGGTGGTGAAGCTGGCCTTCCACACGCCATCGAAGCTGTAGGTGCCAGCGGGCTCGGCAATCACATCCTCAAAATCCACCTGAAGGAGGAGGAGATAATGTCATGGAGACGAGGACACCATCCAGCAATGGACACTGCAAACTGTGAGGTGCTCATATGGATGACAGCTTCATGTTGTTCACACACAGCTGTTAGAAGGTGTGACCATGTTGTGAACAATCTCTCCACTAGATCAGGCAGACAAACAAATCAACCTGTCTCCACTGCTGAGATTAGGATAGAACGTAGTTTAGCATATGCCTATGGACAGCATGACTACGATGGTTCAAATCCCGTGGTTGAGTGTCCTTAAGCCCCGACTGCTCCAGGGACTGACTTCACCATTGCTTTGGATAAAACACCTGCTATATAAATAAGGTGCCAAGGAGCTGGAGTCTGGTGATATTGCACAGTCATGATGTCTGGACAAGCCTTCAGAGCAGGAACTTTGGCACATCTGTTGAGATCAAAAGAAACTTAATGTATCAAACATCTGGGAATGATGCCCTGTTGCTCAAGTCTGCCCTCCATGCGGATCCTTCTTACAGTGCGTCATTACAGTAAGAGAGCGCCCTGATGTAGAGTTTATGGGATCCATAGCTCAGTGCTGACATTCACTGATGTAAAGTCTGCCCTCCATGCGGATCCTTCTTACAGTGCGTCATTACACTAAGAGAGCGCCCTGATGTAGAGTTTATGGGATCCATAGCTCAGTGCTGACATTCACTGATGTAAAGTCTGCCCTCCATGCGGATCCTTCTTACAGTGCGTCATTACAGTAAGAGAGCGCACTGATGTAGAGTTTATGGGATCCATAGCTCAGTGCTGACATTCACTGAAGTCTTTTGTTGTTTTTATGAGTGCTGAATGAGTTCCCCAGGAAGGGCTGGTGATACTTGGTGGGTAGTCAAATGTTACCTATCAAATATTCAAATGTTGCTTATCAAATAATCAAACGTAATCAAATGTAATCAAATGTTGCCCCATGTGTCATGTGATATGAGGTGCAGCCATTTTGCTTCTGAATACACTGTCCTGCTGCTTCCATATCCTGAACTTCATAAAAACAGTGACCATTGGCCAGTACCTACCCACTGCAAGATGATAACGGTCAAACAGTCATACTTATAAAATGATGTTTTATGTCACTAAATATATGCTGGCACGACAGATGGCTCTCCTTGGCTGAATTTGTCAGATTCAATACCATGAATTCTCAGGTTAATTCACATGCATGTGATTGTCTGTGCAAAGCCAGGGAGCCGCTATGACGTTAATGTATCCGGGGACAGAAATGTTCTCGCTGCTTTGCACGCGGCGTTACGATGGTCTGCACCCTGACCGGTGGCGCAGGGTTATAAATACAGCTCAATCCTCATTCCACAGCCACATCTCTATGTTTACCGCCAGCGGCTACTTCAGTGACATCGTGTTAAGCACGTTACTTTTCCCATCTGTTTTTGTAACGAACCCCACGCAGCAAAGACAGTATTTACTGGCTGCCTCTACAACGAGCGGTCATATTGACTTTGTTTTTACTGGGGTGCGGTAGGCGTGTTTTTGCGATTGGTGCAGGTTTACGGTTAAATCCCCGTGAAACGTAGCGTTAATTGCTCGGATTAATTAAATGTTATTTCTTATAGTGGTTTCTTTATTCAAGATGCTGATCATGGGGTTCATTGATGAGTGTGAACACCTTGCTTTTAAATGTCATCTGTGTTTACAGGATCTGCCAAAGTTTACTTTATTGCCATACAAACTAAGCCTGTTGTAAATTAATACAGTATTACAATATTGTATTGTTGATATTACAATTAAAACTGCCACAACCTAGACTTAAGGAGCTCCGTTTCATTATTAAAAGTATTTTTAATTAGTTTTTCCAAGTTTTTTTTTTTTTTTTTTTTAGTTTAAAAGCCTTGTACGTTAGATGAGTCCACATACCTTCACAACATGATCATTTAAGTGCTTGGGATCCCGATTTACGAGGTCTATCTCCTTCGTGTGCACATCCTGCAACGTGTTCTCGTTCATGCTGTCGTTATCCATGTCTTTGTTGTTTGCACTATATGTGTTCCGCTGATCCTTGATGAAGGGCGAATTGAAAAACTATTTTAATCAAAATAAGCAATGAAAGTGTAAAGACGGAGCTGCTGGGGGACTGGAGCGTGTCCCACTTTGGGATGGTATTAAACGCATTGAGGGGGACAGCGCCACACCCCTGCGCGAAGCGCAAGGGATCATCCGCAAACTGAACTCTGCTGCCGCTAAATGTAAAGCCATGACTGATATGGCTACAACCCGTCTGGATTATTTGGGGGAAGGTGGAAATGTGGATAATTAGGCGATACTCAAACGGGAAAAAACAGCCGGGTAAGATCAGCGAATGACAGGATTCCTGTCTTAATTTGGAATTGCGTTTTGCCCTTGTGTTATACCTGCCAATATGCGCCCTACTGCAGGTTTATCCCCGCTTCCTTCCTCTCTGTTCACAGCCTTCTCCTCCACAGCGCGCCGCCATGGCCGTAAAAAGCTAATCTGCATCTTTCAGTGGTTTATTTAACTGACACGAAGCTCTGCCTCAGGTGATACTCAAGCATACTCTGTAGCTGCTGGTGTCTCTGAATTATAACTGTGCTATTGACACAGACGTTTCACTGTGAGTCATCCAGTTCATTAGTAGACTTACGTTTAGTTAAACGGTCAGGCCCATAACAGGTACAGATGAGTGATCAGTACATGCATCAGTACTGAGAACACAGCTACAGGCTGTTTTCATACAGGATCCTTAGTTTAATGGAAACTGACTGTCTGAACACTGAACATTTTGCAGACGTTTCCATGATATAACTTCAGAATTGCAGTGTTTGACAAATCTTGACACAACTCAAAATGAGTCACTGCACAACAGTCTGGTCACCTTCACATATTTTTATTTCGACTTTACATGTATCTGAATAGTGTGATCATATTTTGTTGTAAAATAATTGTCAAAAGCAGAAATCATATTGGTGCAATGAATGATGGAATAATGGAAGAGCAACCTGGAGAATGATTATAGAGTTGAAAGTGCTGATTATATTAGTGCCAGCTTGAGTAACAAATGAATAACACAAATAGCATGTAATTCAGTTAAAACTACTGACTGCATAAAAACCGAAAAAAATGAACTACAATCAAGAAAATTGACATTTTTACATTCATTTCACAGGAAAGGTGAAAATACAGGCTAGAGTTAAATAGTTTTATATAATATTCAATAATTATAGAATGAATGGGTGATCTGTAAATATCTCTGTACTTTGTCTTCAGCACAAAACATATTTTCAATAAATTAAAATTTTCTTGTTGAGGTCATACCTATGATCAAAATGTATCAGCAAACTATAGAGTTTTGTCACTTTGGTTATATACCGTACCAACGCATTCTTGAACAGTAAAAGACAGGGACGGTCACAAGACTACCGCTGGCTATTTTCTTTAGTACTTGCGTTTGGTTAAGGAGATATACACAGCGGCACACCGTTTGTCAAATATTCCTGTTACACAGAAATTCAGTCAGAACTTAATTAATATTGCATCATTTTATCTTTACAATCACAGCCCTAACCATTTCAACTCTTTTATACAATGAAATAATGGAATGTTGTCAAATAGTTTGGTCACAAACAAATATTGGGTCAGAAATTAGCAGGTTTCCCCTTGCCTGCACTTCTGGTGTACAGTATCTCAGTTGGGTTTGGCAGTTTTCACGTCCATTGTAGACAGACATCTGGCCATGCTTGTGAACACAGGAGCCACAAAGGTGTCCACCAAACTGCTCCAGACTGTCTGGACCGTCGGCAGAGCCATAAACCACGCCTGCACCACTGGGATCAGTATCCTAGAAAATATCCCACAGCGTACATGAATGGTTATAGTAGAGTCATTAACTTCGCCAAACGCTTCACAGACAGTAAGCAGCCTCCTACTTCAAATCAAGGCTGCATGTATATGTTATAATTACGGCCTTGCTTTAATTAAAAGATACGTTAGATTTATTCTTCAAGACCTGTAGCTTCAACAAGTGACGTATTCACTGGCCACTTAACAATTTTTCACGGTACTGTGAATTAGCCAAGAGATGCCATACCAGATATGAAGGCAGCGGAGAAGCGCGAAGAGGGATCCCGCCGCGAAGGACAGGAGGACGGCGAGCAGCGCGCTGATCAGGCGGTACGAAGCGTATTTAAGCAGCTCAAAGAGGGCGCTGCTGGAGACCCACACCGAGTCAAAGCTGTGCAGGGCGGTGGGCTCTCCGATGATGTTCTCAAAGCTGATCTGCCAACGGAATCGTACTTACACAGTGCACGCGAATACAAATTCGTAAGCAACTAACTCTGTGCGCTGAGGTTTATACTGCTGTTGCGCTGCTGCTGCTAACGGTATTTTACGCATTATAGAACAGAATATCTTTATAGTAATTGCACATGTATAACGAAACTATGTCGGCTTTCTCCACCAATGCTACACGTGACATGAAGTAAATAAAAACAAGAATATAAGTCCTAAATACAGATGTGTAGTATATGCTGAGTAGCGAACCAAAGCGCAGTAGTGCATCGTATATTGGGTTCAGCTAAATGCAACAGTGTAGCTTTAAAAACACGAGCAGCAGTCATATGCTTGAAAATTAGCAGCACTGTAAACATATGCAGTACCAGTTAATTATGAAGCTATTCACTTCCATTCTCATCAAAAGTGAAACTACACAGCCTACGACAAAGCGGTGATTTCATAATGATTGATGTTCAAGCGCATTTACCTTGAGTGTAGGCTACCCAATTTACCTTCAGACGCGCATTTACCTTGAGTGTAGGCTACCCAATTTACCTTCAGACGCGCATTTACCTTGATTATACCCTGTTTTGTTTGTCCAGTTACCTTCAGGTGCGCGTTAATTTCCTGGGGATCCCGGTCGGTAGCCGCCGTGCAGTTTTTCTGTTTCTCGGCCAGAATCGGCTCCGATGTCCGGCTGAATTCATGTTGGTCCATGAGGACGCTTGTTTCGGACCTCTCGATCTCGAGCCCCATGTCAGTACAAGATAAACTGGGCTGGTCACTTGACACTGGCCGGACCCCGTCCCCGGGTCACGCACGACTCCCCGTGCGTTCTTTATCTTACACTGTAATTAGAAACGTACTACTGGGACTATTATTATTATTATTATTATTATTATCGATGATAACAACAATAGTATTATTAGTAATAATAATTACAATAACAGCAATAAAATATGTATCTAAGAAAGAGGTGGAGGAATTAAAAATATGAATAAATAAAATATTGATACTTAAAAGGGCATTCGCAATGGAATGAATACATTTTTACCTATGGGTATGTTGAGGGATGCCATAAGGCGGAGGAAAGTTAGAATGATTTCAAGGGCCCCTGAGTGACAGGGGGCCTAGAACATTTGGAAAATAACTGGATTGGTCTGGACTGGGGGCCCAATATGATTTGCCTTTTGGGTACGTCACCAGTTTCTGTGAACTGCAGAAGTCGCTGGTAAAGGCACAAAAAAACACAGCTGGTTCACAGGCTCGCCCACATGAGATATTTGGGCCCCAGATGGCTGGAAACTCTGAGCTGTTTTTAATGTTACGCCGGCTGGAAATATGCAAAGCCATTTTGCCGGCAGAAAATGTACTAAAGATGCCAAAAATTCCACGACTAAGGAATGAACGCATTCCGTTTAAAAAATATAAACCCAAGTTTAGGTAATCTTTTGACAGAACGCAGTTCTTATTTATCCCACAAATAATTAACAAATCAATAAGAAGAACTTTCTGAATCAGGAAGCATTATACTGTATCTATAAATGGCAGCATTCAGACTTGATGGGATGGCATTGCTTAGCAATAGGGAATATTTATCACAGAGAGAGCTGTGTTTCTGGCCAGCTCTGTTGGGGAAAACAGTATAAATTTCACATACTGGCAGAAGTGCCACAAGGATGGAGTCTTAAAGCTCAGATGAGAGACCAACAGGCTGGGCTGGGTGTGTCAGTGGTTATAAGCTAGGTTGCTGGCGTCCCTGTGTAAGCCCCTCGGCATGGGGCGGGGGCGGGGGGGGGGGGGGTTCCCCTTACATCCCCCAGGGGTGGCCTCC
>JAODJU010000062.1:31712096-31722780 GCA_026776725.1 Gnathonemus echidnorhynchus | reverse complement strand
CACCCAGGGGTGTCCTCCACTGCAGAATGCCAGACGAGGAGGATTCCCTCTCCAGACGCCAGCATGATAAAATTAGCCACTTAGGAAAACCGCTTCTTTAACTCTTTCTTGAACTTAGAGATTTTGGCTGGAAAAGAGCAGAAATGTGGGCTTGTTTCCCTGAACCACAATGTGTTTCACAGCTGAGAAATGATGTAGAGCAGATCTCAACCTAGTGGTTGCGTACATGAAACATCGGTACATGGAGTTGGGTATTTCTGACATGCTGTAAACTTGGAATAAGGTGTTCATGTCCAGGGATCATTGTCAATTTGACTTTACACTGAAGCATTTCCTGACAAGATGGTCCCTCTGACTCATCTTCATTGTTGTGAAGTAGAACAACAGCAAATGACAGCAAAGCAAAATCAGTGAACAATTAGACTGAGAATCCCAGAGGTTTAACATTCAGTATGACTCTAAAAAGCAGCATGTTCAACCAATACAGAACAAGCAGAGCAGCCTGAGCACAGAGCCTCTGAGGGGAGCAGGGATCATACGGAGGCAGTCTGAGCACTGAGCCTCCAAGGAAAGCAGAGATCACTGGGAAGCAGCCTGAGCACAGAGCCTCTGCGAGGATCAGGAATCACAGGGAGGCAGCCTGAGCAAAGACCTCCCAAGGAGAGCAGAGATCACAGGGAGGCAACCTGAGCACAGAGCCTCCAAGGAGAGCAGAGATCACAGGGAGGCAACCTGAGCACAGAGCCTCCAAGGAGAGCAGAGATCACACGGAGGCAACCTGAGCACAGAGCTTTCTGACTAATTTGCTTATAAAATCAACAAAGAACATCCTAGCATAGATGTCAGGGTGTTCTAAATGAGTTTGGACAGTGTGAAGTGCAAGTGAAGTGGTGCAGTCTGTGGATGTTTGCTTTGTAAGCAAACTGGTTTTGGTCTAGACCAGGGGGGATGCAGGCCTTGATGTTAGGTAATACCAGCCTTTCAAAGCATTTCATGATTACTGCCCTGACAGCAATAGGCCGGTCATTATTTTGGCTAGTGAAGGCAGATGTCTCACATGGTAACAAAATTCCTCACTGCTTTGTGTGTTTGGATCTTTCAATGAACGACATAATGTTTCTGTATTGAAGCATTTACTTTGACAACATTTAAAGATATTGAAACACATTACAAGGTGGCTCTGGTTAAATGAGTTGTCTTTTTGTGTCTAACCCCACATGTAGCTGATTCAATTAGAATAAAGCCAAGCATGGTAAAGCTGCTTGTTCACACAGATATGAGTCCACACCAGCCTGCCGCTGCCTATCCACAAATGCCTCAGGAAAACCTGGAGTGGCCATGGTGGTCTGCTGGACCCGCCCATAAACAGAAAAGGGTCCATGTGGATCATCAGGTAAAGCATGCTGGTGGTTTGGTAAAACACTAGACAACCTGTGAAAGATGGGTTGGTGTAAAAAACACCACCTCAGCCGAGGAAAAGAGTAGAGCATGATGTGAGCTCTCAGGAATTCCAGCAAATTCAGTTCATTTACATTAAACATTGATACATCAACAGCTGCTCAGAGCTCTAACCAAACAATGCTACTGCAGGGACTCGAACCAGGAATCTTCAGTTGTGTCCGTAACCATAACAGCTAGACTTTCAATATCTGGATAGTTAAAAGGATCAGATGTTTCCTTTTAATATTACACCTGATTCTGATACTGACTATGGGAAGGGGGCTTATCTTAGCCAATCAGGCGTCAGGGGTCTTATCTTAGCCAATCAGACCGCAGGAAGGAAGCCTGTGCTGCACCTAATCAGTGTGGGGTTCCCCCATTCAGACAGGAGTTGAGGGGCTGATTGCCTTTTCATGTCGTCATCTGCAGTGAAACAATTGCCTTGAAGACACAATGGGAGTTGTGCTGCTGTATAATGTGGCCCCACTCCTATGGTGCAGTGGATGCAGAGGCCCGCGTTTCATAGCACACTGGCTAAATAAAGCTCTCCACCATGCCCACAATGCCCTGCCTGCTCCCCCCCCCCCAGCTAAACCCACACAGTTTTTCCTGGCTGCTTTTCAGGAAAGCGCAGGCAGCTGGAAAGTTAGAGTGCTCGGCTGCCTGCGTACAATAAAACACAGAAATACTGAGCCGGTGAATCACAGGGCCAAACAGAACCTCCTTTATCGTGAAAGAGCCTCTGCTTATCGGACCCTCGAGCATAACCCATCCAAATCCAGACCAGCCCCCCACTGGCCTCGTCCAAATGACTTCAGCCTGCCGCAGTCCAGTCACTGGGTTCATCCTGGTTGCGTCGTCTTTGCAGAAAGGAACCTTTTCAATGTTTTTCACTCCGAAGCATCATGACTCATTCTGGCCTTGAAAAACAGACCTTCCCTGGATTGCATGGCCAGCACACATCCCTGCCTTCCAGGACCACAATTTAATCTATGTGAATGATGACTTAGAAAACAACCCCCCTCGCCTTGGATTGTAAAACTGGTATGCATCCCCAATTCTCAGGACCATCATTTATAAACCGAGGCTCCCTGCCTCAGACTGTAAGGCCGGCACACACCCCCCTCCCCCCAGGACCACCATTTATAAACAGAGCCTCCCTGACTCGGATTGTAAGGCCTGCACACAAACCCCTCCCCCAGGACTACAATTTATAAACAGAGCCTCCCTGCCTCAGACTGTAAGGCCGTCACACATCCCCAGCCCCCAAGCCCACCATTTATAAACAGAGCCTCCCTGCCTCATACTGTAAGGCCGTCACACATCCCCAGCCCCCAAGCCCACCATTTATAATCAGAGCCTCCCTGCCTCAGACTGTAAGGCCAGCACACATCCCCAGCCCCCAAGCCCACCATTTATAAACAGAGCCTCCCTGCCTCAGACTGTAAGGCTCCGCTGAGTGCTGCCTCACCCACATCCATCTCTGTGAGTTGTAGGAATGTAGCATGTCCCGGTCAGTACTGACAGAAGTCAGGGCACCGCATTCCTCCATCAGGGGGGCCTCCCCCACTCACGAGGATGTGGAAAAACACAGAGGAGGATGGGGTTTGGAAATCTTCAAGGGAATGGCTGTAAGGGAAAGATATTTGGATGAGCCTGACCCTTGTAGCACTAGCTCTGCTCCCACCACTGCTGTCTTTGGAAGGGGAGGATCATTCTTTGACTCACCGACCTCATTCCTAGAATTTATCTGTACTTTTACATAAAGCTACACCCGGCTTAGTTAGTCATTTGTTAGTTATTGGGGGAATTGATTGCGATAAAAATGGGACACAGCCTTTTATTTATATTTTACTCAGATGACCCGCGACATGTTTGTGATTCTTATTAAATCTAGCCAGCAGATGATATTAGACAAAAGTATATTAGTTAATCATCAAATTAATGGAAATATGGAGATACAAAGCAAAAAAATATTAACAGATGCATTAAATGTAATTGGGGAAATGTCTATTTTTCTGCACTTCCGCATTACTTCCAAATTAGTGCAGGTGTTTGTGGTCAACCAATCAGCAGGCTATCACTGTAAGCGCCAATCAATCAGCAGGCTATCACTGTAAGCGCCAACCAATCAGCAGGCTATCACTGTAAGCGCCAACCAATCAGCAGGCTATCACTGTAAGCGCCAATCAATCAGCAGGCTATCACTGTAAGCGCCAACCAATCAGCAGGCTATCACTGTAAGCGCCAACCAATCAGCAGGCTATCACTGTAAGCGCCTCCCTAGGAGTGCATGCTAGAAGAAAAGTACCTCGTCTGGAGTAGGTACTAAAAAAGGGTTCTGGAACTGCCTTCGAGGAAGTACAATTGGGCCGAGTTCCTGCGGTGTGAACATGACAAAAGTTATTTGTTCTGAAAAATGGATCTGGTTCCAGAAGAAAGTTCTAACATTTTGAAAGCACCTGTAATTACCATGTGGGAAAAAACCCAGAGATTCTATTTGGGATTAACACTTTTCCTTCCTTTCATTTAACAAAATGTCAGCATCATGCAGCTTTATGATTGTTATATATCACTGGAAAGTCACCCCTATGCAGATGGTAGAGTGGCTGACAATATGGTGTCACCACCTCAGGCTTCTGGGTGTCGTTCCTGCCCCCCTCCAGTCAGTGATGGAGGTTTATGACCATGTCCTTCATGTGCCCTAACATTTCACAAACCATGTGTGTTATAGTCAAATAAAATGAACTGAATTTATGTGTCAATATTTTCATCTGCTAATCAGGTGATTAAGGCTGGCTTTGGGTTATAAAGAGGATGGCAGCTGCCTGCCTGCTGGCTATTTTTTTTCAGAAAAGAGGAAAAAAATCATGCATCTAGCACTGCACTGGCATGTCTGAGTCACACCCTGAATCACCGGACCGGTGTGTTCAAGTCACCCCCCAAAATACTGGGATGTAACCAGGGAGTGAGAGTGGGTTGCGGGGTTGAAGCTTATCACTGCATTACAGAACAACAAGCAGAACATGGAGCGTCAAATTAGTGCAGATCTTCCTTCCCACCGAGGGATGATTCATCTCCCAGTGAAGGAGAGCAAGGTGGTACCAGGCATGTACATTCCTGCTCGAGTTATGCAGGCATTATGTGAGCACATCAGACCCGACCTGCTGATCCTGCCTGTGTGTATGATGGAGCGGTGCAGGACGGGTTCTGCTGTGGCCCATTTTGAGCCCTGAGACATTGGCTGCATCCCCAGAGTCGCACCAGAGTCACAGTTCTTTAAAAAGAACCATTTCTCAACTCTTGACCATAAAAGGCACCCATGCATTCTTGTGAAAGATCTTTTTTCATTCTGAGAGTTTTTTTTCCTCATCTGTGCAAAGTTTCAATCTGGATATCAGAGCACTGCTAACTGTACAGTCCTCTGGGGGGAAAGTCTGCTAGTTCTGTGTGCATTTAAAGGTCAAGAAGTGCACATAAAACCAGATACATGATGTGAAAAATCTCATGCCACATGACTTTCAACCTCTGAGCACAAAAGGATTTTCATTGCAATACTATCACGGTACAACCTGCTGTATATTTAGCACTGTGGAACCCATTGTGCAATACTATTTATTACTGTACAACCCACTGTGCAATACTATTTATTTATGAAGTGTTACTACAAAATTTCATACAATATTTTCCTGGGCATTTTTTGCACTCTTACTGTTTATTGTCTTTCATTTAATCAGTCAGTCAATCAATCAATCAATCCATCCATCTATCTGTCTGCCTGCCTGTATCTCTCTGTCTGTCTGTGTCAACCTGTCTATCTCTCTGTCAATCTGTCTGTTTGCCTGACTGCCTGCTTGTCTCTTGGTCTGTCTGTGTTCCTGTCTGTCTAGCTGTGTGTCTCTGCCTGTTTGTGACTCTGTCTGCTTGTCTCTATCTTCCTGTTTGCCTGTCTGTGTGCCAGCCTGTCTCTTTGTGTCTGTCTGTCATTCTGCCTGTCTGTCACTCTGTCTGTGTGCCTGTCTCTGTCCATCTGTTTATCAGTCTCTCTCTCCAACTGCCTGCCTGTCTGTTTTTCTCTGTCTGCCTGTCTGTCACTCTGTCTGTGTGCCTGTCCCTGTTTCTGCCTGTCTGTCACTCTGTGTGCTTGTCTCAGTGTCTGCCTTCCTGTCACTCTCTGTATGCCTGTCTTCCCGTCATTCTGATGTTCTGCTGCTCCGTGTGAATATTGTCTGATGATAGGCAGATGTTGCATTTCCCATTTAAGGTTTAAATGTTTGCAAATAATGTCTTTAGATTCACGTGAATACCTCTACCAGCCTACATCACTGTATATTCCCTGAATGCTCTTAATGTTGCTGATGATTATTTCTGCTGATATGTGTAGTAGTTTTACTAGGTTCTCGCTTTGTTTGGTAGACATTGTGTAGCTCCTGCTCCAACCCTCCTCACACCTAGATATTCACTGGAAGTTCAGCCTAGCTGCACTAATGCCTAGCCAACTCCTTGACTGCATGTATGTTCGTAATATACATTTTTCCTCACTAATATGACACTCTGGACAAAAGCAAAAGTATAAATATAAATGGAAATGCAGATGAAGAGAGTCTGTCCATTAGGCTGTGGGTCTGGGGACTAAACAGAGTGGTACTGACATCAATACCATAAGCCCTAAGCTTAAAACTAATCCTAACCCTAAATCATAATCCTAAACCTAAACTCTAATCTTAACCCTTTACACTCAACATGGAGCACCAGACAGTATAAGTCCCCTTTCTAAGCCTGGTCCAACCCCTGTTCAGATGAAACTGGAATAAATATCTTCACTGTATAGGCAGAAAATCCTACTAATCCCAAAATACTCTTATTTGACTGACACTGAAACATTCTTAGGATGCATAGCTCCTTGTCAGACACACAGAAGTGTTAGAGTGAGACTTTACGCTGCAAATATTAAGGCAGGAGGCAGAATCTGTGCCTGTAGGGTGAGTTTCTCTTTTGCAGCACAATGACAGGAAACGGAAGCCATCCCAGCTGCACTTCCTCTCTTCGGTGAATGCTGCAGGCCCTCCCCAAGTGGAAGGGTGTGAAGGATGGTGACTAGGAGCCGAACATCACCACAGTTGACCTTGCTATTAAAAAAAGGATGGTCTCTGACTCTAAGATTAGGGATTAGGATGCTCTCTAACATTAGGGTCAGGGGTAAGGATTCTTTCAGACGTCAGGCAGGGGTCAGGGGTAAGGATGCTCTCTGGCATTATGGTCAGGAGTAAGGATGCTCTCTGGCATTAGGGTCAGGGGTCAAAGGTAAGGATTTCACAGTTGTTATGGTGGTTCAGTGGGGAACACTGGTGCCTCAGATCTTCAGGGTTGGATCTTTGAATCCTGCTTCCACTGTTTGCATGTGTTTTAACCCCCCGTCCCACCAGCTTACACCAGCAGGCTCCTCAGTACAAAGACCTAAATCGGCATCTCTAACTTGCTCTTTGTGTCTGTGCCTTATTAGTCTGCTCACTGTATTGTTTATTTTTCCTTTGATGTGGAGTAATTTCTCTACCTCAACCTCAAAATGAAAAACAGTGCCCCCTGGTGGAAGAACATGCTTCACAAATGAACTCCCCATAACCGAATCATGTTTACCTCCCTGTCTGTGGCTCCATCCTGTGGAAAAGACTGTAACCCATGAAAATCAGTGCAGACTGTAACCAGAGCAGAACAGACAGTAAATGGAGCACGGCCAACTGCATCCAGCCACTGAAATGCTGAGGTTAGAGAGCACAACAGTCTGGGCAAACATGGCAGAGCATCTTGAAGCCCATATCCTGCTGAGGAGCACTTTCCAAGGCCTGTCACCTGTACACCTGAACACCTTTACTGGGCTCACCTTGTCTCATGTCTTCAGCTACATCAGAACATGAAGGGGTCTGCTCTACTCTTATTCCCTCTGCAGCTGCTCCAGGTTAGAGACCAACTTCGCTGGATTTATTATTTAAAAACACTGTCTGTTACATTAACTACAAATAAAATGCTTACTAGCTGCACTGAATAAAACTCTGTTTTTTATCAGGCTGTGCTTGATATTAATGATTGTTAATTAGCTAATTGCTTATTTGCAACCTAGCTTACGTTACTGCAACATATTTACACTTCGGAACTTCACCTGTTTTCCGAAAGAAACTTGTCAGCAGATGCCTTCCCTCTTTTAACTTTCTTTTTCGCTATCTGCGCTCCTTAAATTATGGATTTAGTTTAGGTCAGTGCGTGAAATACGGGGGGGAGGTCCAGCACCCCCGATTAACCCATGAGACCCCCTGAAAGCCTCAAAAGCAAAATTTTAAGGGGATGTCAAGATCGGTATTGCGCAACAATTAATAGGGAGATGCCCCCCCGGAATATTGACGGGTATTTCGCAGACACGTTTAGGTTTCAGACAGGCAGAACTTATCGTTTAAATTATTATTTATTCCTATAATAACAAAGTATTAAAATTAGAAACCCAAATCAAATTTTTGCGGAGGCTTTTGAAGGGGCCCCTTCCAGGCAGGACCCTGGTTAGTCAGGTCCACCATTACCCACAGTCCCAGGTCCATGCTGAGTGCAATAAAGCGTTTGCTACAGGTTGGTTCACCCGTAGACGAGGATGAGGAAGGTGATGGGGCCCTCGGTGATATTCTGCTGTTTGCTGAGTATTGCGCTCAGCCAGAAACTCTTCATCGGGTAAAAGTCAAAATTCAAACTCTGTTTATCGGGTTAGACTTTAGAATATGGATACGACAGTTCTCCGAAAAAGCCGAACCGTTCGCTTATGACGCACGTAGTCGAACCACTGTTATGACGGTTCTGATTAGTAATTGTTAGTGGTGTAAAATTTCACCTATAGCAATCAGAAACTGGGGTTAATGTTAAAGATGCGACTACATCGACAAAAGTCTGGGGATTTGCAAGGTCTGTAGAACAGCTATTAAGTAGCATGACAAATTTGTCCATTCACGTGAGACAGCACTTTTTAAAAAGTAAATTTGTACGCTACTGCTTTCTATAGCTGCTTCTTGCAGTTTGCCGCTTTATTGTATCTTGTTTTCAGTGCAAATGTTGCACTTATGTTACTGTTATTATTATCGTCATGATTATTATCACTATTAATGTACCTTTGTACCCCAACAGGATGCTCATTGCTCTCCCATCCGAGCAGACATAGAGAGTTGCATTTTCTGGTTTCAGTGTTGGGGGGGTGCTTTGCAAAGTTCATGAATTGCAATGGAGACTTCTGTGTTTATCATTTTATTTTATTTTACTTTATTTTATTTCCCCTGATTGCCAAAGTGAGGAACCTGGGCGTGGGTATGTGGGATTTCAGTTTATATTCATAGGGACAAAATGTTTTTTTTTTTCTATTTATTGGAAAAGGTAATAATCACAATGATATGTAGTTCTGAAATGATACATTTGTCCTTTTTCTGTGCCATAAAGTAACAAAAATACTTGGGATTCCACATTTATGAAAGTAGGCAATGCAATACTTTTATAGAATTGGGTTATTTTAAATTATAATGGAAAATAAAGATACCAGATTGCATTGAATTGCACCAGATAGTTCTGTATTAAAATTTCGTCTCTGAAACGTATAGTATAGCCCGTGTACCTAGATGCGTTTCAGTTCGTTTTATGAGGAGGAGATGCACACCGCTTTTTAGTCATTGTGATCTCTGCTTTAAATAGTTTTTCAGATCAACTAACCTGCCTGCAAAAAACCAGGTGAATTTTCTGTGGTCCCCCACGAGATTAGTTAAAAATACAACATGATCCACACATGTGCAAAACACGTTTCACGTGTAAAAATCGTTCTGTTTTTGTAGATATGATTTTACACAACTCAAAACATTATTACAAATAATAAAGGGCAATTAAAACTCATGCAAATGATGAAAAATGTTACCGTAAACTGTATTTTGCGACACCACGAAATAAACGAAAGTATAAAACGAAACGATAGACGTTTTTATTTAGTCATCCGATACATATCGTCATATCGCATGACCCTACCTAATAATGAGAGGTGTATTGTGACGCCCAAAAGTTATCTGTATGAATTCGGCGTATCCTTATGCTTAAATGGGTCGGACTTTGCGCACGCGCCATGTAGTTGTGATGTGATATCTTGCAGCCTGCAGTAACGCTGAATACGCCAAAATCACCCTGGTGTGGCAGTAGATGCTGTACCCAAAAGAGGAGAGCCGGCCGGTTAACAGAAACGGCTCACTCTGGCAGCCGCTTTTAAACAGTCACTTCAACTGGGAGAGACTCAAAAGTATACCAAAAGCACTGGGAAGCTTTATAGCAATGGATCTACAGCCATAGTCTGACTGACCGTGTTGATGTACCACAGCATCCGGGAGCTTACAGAATGCATCTATTTTTTCTTGTTGGTATTAATATCACACTTCAGCTAATAAGACAGGAGTCTGCATTATCTGTTACCCTTTGTTATTCAACTTGATACTTTAAAGAAAATCAATTTAGAAAATGTATTTGAAATTGAATTTTTTTAATACTTTCAATACATACTGAATCAAAATAGCGTCTTATTAAACAGATATTTTTGAACCATTGCATCCGTAGTTTAAGCTGTTCATCGGGTTAGAGTTAGAGACGAGGGATCATGAAACAGGTGGTGTTTTCAGTGCTGTTTTGTGTTCAGTGACCAGGTGTTGCGGATCACTGCTGAAAATGAGGAGCGGTTTGCATCTCTCCGCAGGCAGTATGACGAATTACAGCAGGACATGGAGGTAGCAGCACTTAACCTGCACGACACCTCTGTCCTCTGAAACCGTGCCCTTGCCATAAGCGCTGCTCTGCTTTTCACTGGGGCTGAACCCTCAAGGCTCTGCCAATTGTACCCTTAGCTGTAGGTAATTGTACCTTTTAAGGACTAAGAAATGGATTCTGATGAAGTCCAATAAGGTACAATTACAAGGGTACAACCCCAGTGACAAGCAAAGGTACAAATTTTGACCCTTTTTTCTGAGAGTGCAGATGTATTGATGTGTAGAAATTTTTCACTTGGGGTGAAAATTTTAATGGGGTTTTATGGAATATAATAACAAATTTATCTCACAAGTTTAATTCTGACCTTCCGATCCTGCTTGCCATTGCGCGAATATGTCCCACACCCAGAGGCGGACATTTCAGGTCCAGAAAGTAAAAATCCAAACCAGGATTTTGTTTCAACCAACCAGTTGAGCATAAA
>JAODJU010000062.1:31696245-31712090 GCA_026776725.1 Gnathonemus echidnorhynchus | reverse complement strand
AAGCTCGTTTGGGGAGAACTAATAGCTCAGAGTTGTTAAAATCTTATCTAGCTCTGATTTAAAGGAACCCAGGGTTTCTTTTAAGTTCATCACTTTGCTCTGTTTCTTGGGAGCACATTCAGAGTCACTAGACGCAGTAAGCTTTGGACCCTTGATTTTAATACAGTTTAGGGTTTAGATGTAGAAAATTTAATTTGTGTTTGAGTCCACCAGTTGGTCACCACTGAGGTGATAATTCGCAATGTTGCTTTCTTGTTATCACATATTGGCACAGTTGGACCTTTGGAGTGATTCAGTGAGGGGGTCCCAGATGATCCTGGACATGCACATCCCCTTCTCTAGGCTCCAGCCTGTGAAAACATTTCTGAGCTCTCATGGCATCCAGTATGACATCATGATTGAGGACATCCAGGTAGTGACGGTTTCGGCAAGTTTCATCGTGAACGTCCAGGAATGAAAGCATGCAAATTATTTCTCCATTAGCAAATCACTGCTTTGTGTTTTTAATGAAGTATTAATGCACATCTCTTGCATGCAGAAAATGAAGTCACTGCACATACTACACGCATTTGCATTTAAATGAACATTTACATGTATCTGTGTTCACTTTAGTGTATTTTATGTGGTGCCTTCCAAAGTCCTTAAAGCCCTGGAGAGAGTATAGAACAGATGCAGCAAAGTGCTTAACAAAGAACAGCATCCTGCGTTACACAAAAAGGCTTTATGTTGCACAGTATTTAGATTCTGAGCAGCAAAGCAGCGCCCTGGAGAGAGTATGAAATAGATGCTGCAGCCTGTGGTAGCTGTGCATCAGTAAGGGCTGAGGCCTGCATCCCCTCCTGTGGGCAAAACTAAGTCCATGTGTCATTCCAAAGGCTCGCCTGGACGAGGAGATGGAAGCAGTGGCTCAGTCCTCTCAGAGAGAGCGTGAAACGGGCGCCTTTGATTATGGCTCCTACCACACGCTAGAGCAGGTAAGATATGCGATTCACTCATTCACATTTATTCATTTCATTGACATCTTTACCTAAAGCCGTATACAGGTCAGTGCCGACAGTAGTTGCATTAAACTGACTGAGAGCATCAACACAAGCACATAGTTGTCATTACTGTACATGACTGTACTGCACTGTGCATATGTGTTTGTGGGGCATTAAAAAGTCTTAATACCTTAAATTCAAATTGAAAGTCTTATAAAGTCTTAAATTTAAGTTTACTAGGTCTTAATTTTTTTAGATCAGTTTCAGGCATTTGCTGGAGGGTCTTGAAACACATCCTCTGCGGATAAGGGGGACTGTTATATAGTCTGATGTTGAGAAATATTTCATTTAAGTTTAAATGTGACTAACTCTTAAGGAGTATACTACCACATCAGTGTGTAATCACAGACCTTTGATCTCCACAGGCAAACATGCTCACTGATTATGTTGCATTTTGAGCCCTTTCACTGCATGTGTGTATTAAACCTTGTTAACATCTATGAAAGCTTGCAGTCCTCTGTGCCTGCTCCTCCTTTGTTGGCGGTCTCTGCGCTGAGTCATTCACTTGGCCATAGTGTCCTCTCCAATTCCGGTGGTAGCTGCTTGAAATTGAACAGGTAGCATTATTTGTGCAGCATCAGTTGTTTATATGATTAATCTATGATTAATCGTTTATATGATTAATCATCGGTTGTTTATACTGCATGATTAATCTGCACAATTGGGTCTGGCAGAAAAACTGTAAATGAGACACTAATTTTGTCAAACTGGTTAGACCCTGAGCCTGGCAATGCACTGGTTAGACCCTGAGCCTGGCAATGCACTGGTCAGACCCTGAGCGTGGCAATGCACTGGTCAGACCCTGAGCCTGGCAATGCACTGGTCAGACCCTGAGCGTGGCAATGCACTGGTCAGACCCTGAGCGTGGCAATGCACTGGTCAGACCCTGAGCCTGGCAATGCACTCGTGCCACCATCTTGGTCTGTGCAGTGAGGGCATGACAGCGGGTTCATTTCCTCTCTACTGTAGTGCTTCCACTGCATTTCTTGGCCTGAAAGTCCACCTTGGAATTCTTCATCTATTTCTATCCATGTCTGACAGATTTATGACTGGATGGATAGTCTGGTGGCTGAGAATCCTGAGCTGCTCTCTAAAATGACCATCGGCAAGTCGTATGAGAAGCGTCCCATCCATGTGCTGAAGGTAGCATGGGATTAATGAATTTATATATTACAGAAAAAGGGGCCATTTTGTTGACAAATGCATAGGTTTCCAGTTTGGATCAGCCATTTTGGTGTTTGGTCAGTACTCACTTTGCGTCGCCCTCAATGTCCAGTTCAGCACCGGCTCAAACCGAACCGCCATCTGGATGGACTCTGGCATTCATGCTCGCGAGTGGATCAGTCCTGCTGTCGGCATCTGGACCGCAAAGAAGGCTTGTAGCTTTTCCCAACATACCCCTGTGCCTTAATTGCACACTTGGGGGGGTGGATTCTAATTCACATCTGATTTGCATACATGATACACTGTCAGCTTGTGACAGAGTTTGGCCAGGACCCCCCTGTAACCATGCTGCTGAACAAGATGGACATCTTCTTGCTGATTGTCGTCAACCCTGATGGCTATGCCTTCACCCACACCTCGGTAAGGACCACACCTGAATACATGCTCTGCATTACAGGTTATAGATGTCAACACTCCATACTATTCTGCAGAACCGCATGTGGCGAAAGACCAGATCAATCAGCGGCAACTCGTCTTGTATCGGAGTCGATCCAAACAGGAACTGGGAGGCAGATTTTGGAGGTATAAGCCTGCATAGATACAACAGCATGAATGTCAGTGATGCCTATCCATCCATCCATCCATCTTATCTAGTACTGGCTTACAGAAGGGGTTTGTGATCCTATCCCATGCAGGAAATCAGGACTCCAGCCATGAGGGGATACTAGTCTATTGTAGGGTACACACACAATGAGCAATTTTACAAATTTCACCTGTGTTAACTGCATCTCCTTCAACGACACAACAACACTGTATCAGCCAGAGGAAAGATATGCAGCACAGGGAGAACCTACAAGCTCCAGGCAGGGTTGGGACTCGAACCTCCTACCCTACAGGTGTGTGGCAGTGCTTCTAATGAATGAAATACACCTGTATGCAGTATTTGAGCAGGAGTTACACAGCAACATCCAAACAAAGCAGGATGGCTATAAATATCAGCAGCAAGTGCAACATTAAGAGCATTCAGGGAACATGAGGTGGTATGGGATGGTAGAATTAGTCTTGGAACAGATGGGTCTTTAGGCGTTTCTTGATCAAAATTACTGTTTATTCAACACATACCCTGTAACTAGTAGAACGATTCCTGGTGCTCCTTTTTGGACAACTGATTGCAGCCCCTGACCTTGTGCTGCTCCGCCCATCCGTATTCAGGTCCTGGCTCCAACACGGACCCCTGCTCAGAAACCTTCAGTGGAACCTTTGCCCACTCTGAGTCAGAGGTCAAAGCTATAGTTGACTTTATCCTGGATCATGGCAATTTTAAGGCCATGGTCACCATCCACAGTTATTCCCAAAAGCTGATGTATCCCTACGGACACAGTTACAGTCCTGTTCCCAATGCGGAAGAGCTGGTAAGCAGTGTATCCCAGTCATCTACTTTTGACAAGTTTGTTGTTTGGCCACAGCTGAAAGCTGACTGGATCATTCTCTTTTGAATTGCAGCATCTTCTAGCCAAACGGGCAGTGGATGCCCTCAAATCTCTTTACGGGACCAAGTACAGCTATGGAAGCATGATCTCCACGATATGTATGGCCAGAGTATCTCTATCCTCTTACATAAATGTGATGTAGAAGGGTTTAGACTGTGTTTATAATTTGACATAATGGAGAACCGGGCAGCATTCATGGTTTGCATTCAGTTTCATGCCATTGTTCAGAAAATATTTTCCAGCAGGTACTTAAGCTTTATGGTAAACATGCCATTTACTACAACCTGGTACAGATCCAGCCAGCGGCACAATGGCAGACTGGGGTTACCTGAACGGCCTGAAGTACTCCTACACCTTCGAGCTGCGTGACACTGGTCATTATGGTTTCCTCCTGCCAGCCAGTCAGATCATCCCCACAGCACAGGAAACCTGGCTGGCCTTGCTCACCATCATGGAGCATGTGCGAGATCACCCCTATTAAGAGAAACGCTAAACTACTTATTGCTGAAGTAAAGCAACTTCATCACAAAATACGCTTGAAAAGTTGCTTTATTTGCTATTTGTACACATATGAATACAGACTCATTTCCATGCGCTGGTTACCACATATGCGGTGTCTCCTTTTTAAGACACACACATTTATAGAGGTGAGAGTGAAGCTTGGGGTCTGAGCAGAGGGTCAGCTGTCCATCCAGCAGCCCAGGAGCATTTTTCAGGGGGTTAAGGCCCCAAGATGTTGCTACTTTGCCAAGCAAAGGATTTAAATTGGCACCCTTCAGACCATGGACACATAACCCACAGAGACACACAGCACCCCCAGAACTGAGGCACTATTGATCACTGATAAAACCGTACCTGTCCTACACACAGATGAATGTAGTTAGGCCCACCTGCTTCCTATCACAGTGTAATATCAGCAGTTGTAAGGTTCTTCTGTATTTTAGTGTTTATGTGTTTTTGGGAAATACAGACACTCCTCTACTTATGAGCTTTCAACTTACGAACTTTCAGACATACGAACAAAGAGGACTGTAAGTCCACATTGTGTTCCTTGGGCTCCCGTTTCCTGTCCACAACATAATGTTTTTTTCTGTGCGCCAATCCCGCCTAGTACGACTGGCCGCTACTCCCGCCACCCAGCAGCGTAGCGTGCGTACTCCCAGCATCCTAGTTCTTTGTACTTGCGTAAACCCTTAAAATGACACAAATACTGTGCAACACATTTCTAGTTACGAACAGCCAATTGAAACGTATCTCGTTCATAAGTAGAGGAGTGTCTGTATAGATCTTGAAATTCCTGGCAAGATCCACATTTTTATCAACATGTAGGATTTAGTTTCTCACAAATACAAATGCAGATTCATGTGTACACATGCAGAGCACACAAGGTAAGAGCCAGGGAACAATACAACAAAGAAAGGATAAGTGGTTAGAAGATTGATTATTATTATTATTATTATTAATAATAATAATAATAATACACAGATTAATAGCTACATAGAATGATACCTGGATAGCTGTTAACTACCTTTGGAACCTTAGAAAAACCAGCTTTGTGGATAGAGATGTTTCCTCCACTGATCTACACAAAGTTCACATGTTCACAAAGCTTTTAAGAGGATTTTTTTCTAAAAATAAAGATTTCTATATAATAATTTTGCAGTGTTACATGGTGGTGTGACTGACTGAGGCAGCGTGTTGCTGAAGGTCTGTTTACAGGAGCAGGCTGGGCTTGAGAGGTGACTGGTTATTAAAGGGCCTCCTAAATACTAAATTAAGGATTGCAGAATAAAACATAACCCTACTCCCATCATTGACTTTACTCTGGTCATTTGTTGTTCTGCCCTGAATACGGTTTATATATTAAAGGCATTAAGTTGACTGTTGAAACACTTTGGGTTGCTAAATTCATAAATGATACTGGTGCCTTTATTTTGGCACCTGCAATGGAAGAGAGAAAACAAGAAACTATAAGTAGGAAAAGCTGTAAAGATTGTGTTAAGGTTAGGGTTGCATGTGGGTAATTTCTACTGTGTAATCTAAGTATGTTCCGGTCTCCTTCCCTTTGTCTCTCAGTTACTCACAAATGTCCTTTGTTTAGTCCTCGTCTCCCTCATATATAAGGGCCCAATTATGTAAAGTTTGGTCACTGTCTGTGTCAGGTAGGGCTCCTGCTGCCTTGTTGCCCTGCACCTTAGCCCTGGTCTTAGGTTGACCCTAGACCTCCCTGCTTTGGATCCGTTGTGGCTTCATGTGTTTCCGCCATTCTTTGTATTGCTGTTCACAAATAAACTTTCCTAGTGCACCCAAAGGCTGCCCTTGGATTGTCCCTCCTACCTGTCAGGACAAAACCTTAACGTGTCTTAAAAAAATTCAAAACACTTTCAATAAACAAGGCCTGACAGCTTTAAATATACATTAACAACAGACTTTACAATTGTATAATCGCATAATGTCTATTAATGCATGCTGCTTACTAAAGTTCTGTGAATGTATTATGAAGGGGTACTTAATGAAAACAGTAAAAAAATCTTTATCCTTTCATATATTTCTTATATATGTATAGAACTTAAAATTATAGAAAAAATAATTTTATTCACGCTGCATGGAAAATTAGCCTAAAATAGCAGGTGTGAATCTGATGTTGCAACCTTAAAACCTTGTTGGGACTAATGTGGGAACTGCAGCAGCTGGCGTGTCTGCCAAGGACAGATAGGGACGAGGTGGCAGGATAATGCCAAGGACACGCATGCTTATAAACATTCCTGAGAGCCGGACGGAGCCCAGCGCCCATCATGAGACTGTTTGTGCTGACCAGCCTGTTCGTGGCCATTTTTGGCCTAAAGACTTTTGATGGGTAAGTGATCAAACGATTCCTTTATTACTGCTCATAATTAACGGGAACCCTCTGACTAAAGTGCAAATAACTGTGAATTACTTTTTAACAAGTTGCCTTGAATGTACTGAGAAACAACCCAGTAAACATAGAGAAGTCAACTTTATTATCATTGTGCACATGCGCTATGAGATGAGGTAGTCGGCTCTCAGTCTATGCATCACACACTAATAACACTAATAAAATATATGGTGGAATGGAATAAATATCATTTTAAAATAGTTAAGAGCAATGGTCATACTGTACACACACACAAATGCTTTTTTTTTCTTTTACAACCCAGTGCTTTTTCTCCAGTGATCAGGTACTGAGAATACTGGCCAAGGATGAGGTGCAGATCTCGCTGCTGCAGGACTTGACTCAGATGGAGGATCTGGAGGTGCGGCAGAACTCACATGGCAGCATATATCTCCCTAACTCATACTCCAGATTTACATTCCCCTCAACACACCAGTTAAGAAAGAACGGCATCTAAAATACTGCTGTGGTTAAGAATGGTGGCTGTGCAGTGCTTCATTGAAATACACTTATTAAATTAAACATACTTATACTACATTGTGGACAAGAAGCAGATCATGAAAAAACACCACAGCATTAACGTCATAACTGCTCCAGCAGACCGCTTGTGCAGTGCAGTACAGTACTGCAGTGTAAATAGCTAATCATGGAAAGCAAATTAGTTTAAAACAGCCTTTTTACTTCTAGTTGGATGTTTGGAGAGAAGCGAGCCAGCCTGCCCTCCCTGTGGATATTCATGTTCCTTTCCACAGCATTCCGATGGTCAAGGCCTTCCTGGAATTCCATAACATCCAATATTCCATCATGATCAAGGACCTACAGGTACAGGAAAGATGCTAACAGAGCAGCTTTGAAAAAGGGGGAGAAATGGAACATAGAAGTTCTTTTCCCTGCATACATTGTAATGACAAAATTACTTAAAACTTTTGTTGTGAAGGTTATCCTGGATGAAGAACAACGTGAGATGCAAAGTCCTCATTTCACAGAGCCGAGAAGCACAGACAATTATGACTATGCCACGTACCACACCCTAAGTGAGGTCAGAGACCCAAAGCCCTGTGTGAACTGGCCATTTGGTCCAATAGCAGGAGAGATCAATCCTCCTTTAATATACTTTTCTCATGTGTCCAGATCTATGCTTTCATGGACATGCTGGTGGCTGAAAATCCCACATTGGTGAGCAAGCTGCAGATCGGAAACAGCTATGAGAATCGTCCGCTGTATGTACTGAAGGTACATCATCATCTGGGAGGGAGGGGGAGCTTAAATGTGTATCTGCAGTCAGTAAGATGAGCCAAAGCTTATCAGCGTAATGAACTCACCTGTGCATCCAGTCACATCTTACTGGTAATTTGTGAAATCTCCATTCTCACCTGTAGTTTAGCACCGGTGGATCAAATCGCCCTGGCATCTGGATCGACACCGGTATCCATTCCAGGGAATGGGTCACCCAGGCCAGCGGAACCTGGTTCGCTAAGAAGGTGAGCGTCCCTTCAGTGCTGATCTCGCTCAGTCACAGCCAGTTGTTATATCACTGCATGGCCTCTTTCTCAGATAGTTACACAATAGTCACTTTCAATATTTTGAAGATGATAGCAGCATAGTACATAAACATGTACACATTTGTCCTGAAGTAAAGCGGCAGGCTAGATGACTTTTGTGACTTAAAATGGTTAACTGTCAGTACAACATATAAATATTAAGAACCACTTTAGAGATCTGAGGGAGAAAATATTACACCTGAACACGAGCCCTGGCCCCATAGATGAAAAGCCCAATGCTTTACATATTCAGCTATAGCTATCCAAGACATTACAAGGAACCACATGCAAGTTACTACAAGTAGCTACAAAAATAACATAGTTCAATAAATGCTGTTGTTCTATGAACAGATTGTGAGTGACTATGGGCATGACGCCACCCTCACTGCAATCCTCAATGAGATGGACATCTTCTTGGAGATCGTCACCAACCCCGACGGCTTCTACTACACCCACACCACTGTAGGTCCACCAAAGGGGTGCCCACTAACACAATCACTTAGCTGTAGATAAGAATTTTGGTTTTAAATGTAATATGCAATGTGTGTTTATAGAACCGTATGTGGCGTAAGACCAGAAAGCCCAACCCTGGATCTACTTGTGTTGGGGTCGACCCCAACAGAAACTGGGATGCTGGATTTGGAGGTATGCAGCATATTCCAATAATGGTGTACTACAGTAAATCTGCAAATCAGAGGCTAAACACATTCTGGTTCTGTGTTCCCCTGCACAGGTGCTGGTGCAAGTGCCAACCCATGCTCCGAAACGTACCATGGACCCAAGGCCAACTCAGAGCCCGAGGTCAAGCATATTGTAGACTTTGTGAACTCACACCAGAACCTGAAAGCCTTTGTGTCCATCCACAGCTACTCACAGATGCTGATGTATCCCTATGGATACACCCGGACCCCAGTACCTGACCAGCCTGAGCTGGTGAGTCAGCCAGAGTTTATCCTCAACACTAACTCTAACCTGTAATGTTAGTAGGTCTGCATGGTGCTTACAATGCTTATTTTACTTATAGTAACTCTTAGGTATGAAATGGGTAATGACTTTTCAGAAACACTCCGATGTGGTTTACACATATATTTAAAGGACATTTAAAGTTTTCCTGAAACATGTTTCTTTATAGCATGAGCTTGCAAAGAAAGCCCTTACTAAGCTGGCATCTCTCTACGGAACGTCGTACACATACGGGAGCATCATCAACACCATCTGTAAGTAACCTTTTTCATGTTGGTTCTCTTACACTTTTGCCAAATGCTGGCAGCTGTTCTTCATCTGTTCAATGTCTCTATCAGACCAAGCCAGCGGCGGCACCATTGACTGGACCTACAAGCAGGGCATCAAGTACTCGTACACCTTCGAGCTGCGTGACACTGGGCGCTACGGCTTCCTTCTGCCAGCCAATCAGATCATTCCGACAGCAGAGGAGACCTGGCTAGCTCTGATGGTCATTATGCAGCATGCCAAGGACGACATGTATTGAAGTGTAACCCCATCACGCCAGCGTCTGCTCAATGGGCACTGATGCGTAGTCATACTACATTCCTAAATGAACAAATCCACCTCTGCAAGAATGACTAATAAAAACACCACATTAGCAGCTAAGACTGATTACAGTATACAGAAGGTGCATCGTGTCCTTTCCTTTAAACCATTACAAATGCATTTTATTTAAGCACAATTTTGGGAGCAGAACTTTTCTGTAAAAACATGTTTTTAAAGGTAAGTTTGCTTCTTTTGGAAGCAGGCAGACCATTATTTCACACAGCAAAATAGAGCTATAATTTTAACCTTCTTGTGGACAAAGAAAAGTTACACTTTGATTTAATGCCATAATCATTAATAAATGCCAGAAGTGTAAACAGTCTGCATGCTGAGAATTATTATTTTAACCAAAGGTTAAGGACTAATCCAATCAAGCAAAACACTAAGAACAAATATTCAGTAAAGAGAATCATTAAATAGCTACATGTAAACCAGTTACAAATGTAAAAGCAGGTTTGTAAGGCTAAAGGATGAATGTTTTATTAGATAACGTATCGACATTGTTGTAATATGTTTACACCTTTGCTAGTCTGATGCATAGTATAAACACAAACCTGTTATATATGATCAACAAAAACAGACACTTCAGCAACTATCAAGCATGATCAAACTGAAGGGATAAAGCAAACCTGAAAAGCAGAAAAGCACAAGTGAGGTGTGCAAACAAAACCTGGAAGTCAGTACAGAACTGTGCAGTTACTGGGAATGGACGGCTTTTTTTGGGAATGTTATTTCCAGGGCCTGCTGCTCTGTGACCTGGCGCTTTCTGAACCCGCCACTGAGGGAGTTTTCCGGAATCTTGCGCTGGAAGTTTGGGACTCAGCACGGGAGACGGACATTCGGCTGAGCCGACCTGGAAGACATGTGTGTGTGAATGGGCAGACGCAGAGACACAGACACACAACTGCTCTACCAAAGACATAAAAGGGCCTTGGGTGAAAATTAAGCAGAGTAGAGGGGTCACAGCCCTGTTACCAAAATAAATCATATGAGCTGAGCAGCACGACACCGTTTCATGGGTCTCAAAGGCACAGCTACACCTAACCTAGAAGAGAGACTCCCTCTTCTCAGATGGTATGTTTAGCTGATTCCCAGGCTACTCACTGCTGTTGTCTGTCGATATCAGCATCTCCTCCAGGTGGATCTGGATTTTGCTCAGATCTTCATGGGTAAAACGCCATTTTTTCTCTGCGGGGTGGTACGCCTTCTCTACAGGGCGGGAGCTACAGTGCCGTCCAGCATTTGAGGGAGAGAGCAGGCAACGGGCCGGGATGGTGCCTGTGGTCATGCCTTCCGGAAACTTCTGAGCGAGCACCTTCAGCCCTACAAGCCAAAGGCAGACTGCTGAACCTGCAGTGTCAGTGCAGTCTTTGTTTTGTCCGACTGGGAGAAAGCATCTGAACAACCTTCACCAATAACTGACCCATGCCAGGCATGAGGGTCAAAGAGAGCTCACCTCCAGAGAGCATGAAGAGGTTCTCGAAGCCTCGTTCGCACATAGTAGTCGCAGCCTGGGAGGCGATTCTCTCATCCTCATCGTACAGAATAATAATCTTACCAGGAGCGTTTTTCTGCAGTGCTCAGTTAAGGCTTAATACTATTCATGGGTAAATAATCATAATTGATACTTAACTGATCCCAGCAGGGAAACTCTCTGTATGCCTCCCCCAACTAACTCTCTGCAACAAGCTGGCTGCAAAGGGCAGCCACTTCTTGTGGCATTGAGGGAGCTGGGTGTTAAGGGTCTTGCTCAAGGACAGGCAGACATGGCGAGGGTGGGTTCGAACCGGTGGCCTTCTAATCACAGGCACAGAGGCTTAACCCACTGAGCCACACGTTGCTCCCAAATATCACACGTGGTAAAGTCATCACATGGTAACGAGACCATTTCAGACAATTTAAACAGAAAACACACTTAAGACACAAACTGCTGCAGATGCTCAGGGATCATGCACACGTGTGGATACGTAGTCCAGCACCTCTTTGGTGTAGGGGTTCATGGTCCGAGACAGAGTGGCCACGGGGTAGCTGTGAGCTGTCGAATGGGAGAGGCACACGTGTGAGAAAGGCACCGCAGGCCGGGACCATGGCCCCCGCTGGGGCGAACAACCTGCAGCTCACCGCTGATCACGTGGCACTGGTCGTACTCATCCCTGTCGCGCACGTCCAGCAGCAGGTAGGGACAGTCTGGGTAGGGTGACTCCCAACTCTGGGGGCCGCACTCTGCCGTAGGTTTCACACGTCTCTCTCCATCCAGGTCCAGTTCACCCACGCCGCTGATGACGCTGTAAATGAAAACGCATCTCTCAGTGAGCCAATCCAGGGTCATCCCCAGATCCCCCGAGTGAAAAAGAGCAAATAAGTCACAGGTCTGCTGAGGAGGCTATGGTTACATCCAAACACAGGGACGAGGCTGCCACAGGGAGAGCTCAATGAATGCAGAGTCATTGTGCAGCCACAAAGCAAGGGCTGCTGGGAAAACTGTGTGGGCAGGTGCAGACAGACACGGAGGGATCAGGTTACGGGTCACAGAAGAGGCAGCGAGCGGCTTACTGATGCTACCTTTGTAGCGTGGACCGTGGGGAGAGTCCCACATCCACATTAACACTGTTATCGTCAAACTGCACAGGCGTCGTCACCAGACAGCTATAAGGGTCCTCGGAAAGATGATCCTCAGGAAGATGGTCCCCGTGTGCTTCGGGCGATACAGTGGGGATGTCTGCAGATGGAGGCAGGGCTTATGCTGCTGCATTACTCTAATAGGGCTCTACAACTGGAGCACTGCAACCTTAAGGCATGTTAATGAACTTCTGCTTCTACGGGCAAACACTGAGCAACACTGCTAACAAATATACATAATTAGTTTATATAATAAACTAACAGTGAAAATAGTACCATTTAGATTCTGTGTTTCTCCATTAATCAGGACATCATCTGACACTGAGGCAACCTGAATGACCTGGAGAAGAACAAAAAAATACACATAAAAAACAGGCGTCTGAAAACCACAAAGTAAGTCAGAAAGCTGCAGGTACATCAGGTGATGGTGTATGCTCACCAGCTGAGCAAAGGTGGAAACCTTGAGTCTTCTAAAGAGCTCACCTCTTCTATATCTGTAATCTAGAAGCCAAACAAAACAATCTGCATTTAGTAAGACTTAACAGAACAATTGAAAAGTACCTTAATACTCTAAACTCTTTTCCAAAGATATTTCAACAGAAGATCTCACCTGGACCCTGGCACTCATCACTTGCACCATCACCTACATCTTCCCACTCATTAATGAGATTCATCCCGGTGCAGATTTTTATACTGCCTATGAAGGACGTGCAAGAAACGTCCCCATCTGCACGCTCGCCGAGGCCACCTCCACAACGGGACCGCTCTCATGAACCACCTGTCCCACCCGACTGCCTGCTGAAGACACCCCTAACTCTCTTTTAACGCCCACAGTCTGAATGTTACAGAAACAAAACACCCAGCTTCATGTGATCCAGTATGTCCCATTTCCAAGGCTAACAGGAAATTGAGTATAAGTAACAAAGCAACTGCTGTTCCCCATGAAGGAATCAGTGTTTGCTATCCCTGAGAAATCAGAACAACCCATAACAGACAAAGTGTTTGAACAAAGAGCTCCCTCACAGAGCCAGATAATTTGGCCAAGAGACCATCAGCAGAAACCTCCTCCATTGAGCTTTAGACGAGCACTGTGACAATGACCCTCACAGCGCTTGGTACCCAAAACCTGCCGGCCAAACATGAAAAAGTGTCCATCTGCAATGCAAATTAAATGCCGCATTGAAGGAGGTGTGATTACACGTCCCAAGCGAGGTTTCGCGCAAGAAGATCAGCTTACTCCGTTTCATCTCCTCCAGCCTGTCCAGGTACTTTGTCAGGCTGCAGCCTAAGAAATAAAGAGATGGATTAAAAGGCAGATACATCTCCCATATGCTACTAGACAAACAGGCACAGATGTAATCAGCCCCCATTCTGAAAGGATTTCCAATCAAAGAGTACTTTGTGCTCTCCTGTCCCTAAAACATCTGAAAGCTCACCGTGTAGACATTAGAACAGAGAATAAAAATACCTGTGTCGAGCCTTGATTTCACATGCTGATATCTGGGGTTCTGTGGGATTCTCCTCTTTAGGTACTGAAACGTTAAAAAAAAACACTTATTCTACCATTTCGTCCCTCAAGTGTTACGATAACTTGCCCTGTGCTTCTTTCGAATGATCTTCAACCGCTTTAATTTATTTATTCCACATCTTCGCACTGTACAACAAACTCCCGACAGCGACTGCTTATTACTCCGCGTTATCTGTCATAAAAAACAATATTTCATATTTTCACAACTGTGCAACGAGCAGAGCCGGTAGCCGCCTGCAATTTCACACCGAAGACATTAGATTTGTAGTTAACCAGCTGTTCAACAGCATTGCTTTTTACGCGACAAAACCAATTAAATGAACATGTCCCCAAATTACCGCTAACAGCCCAAATTATCGTCGCAAATGCTGTTTACCTCTGCATTCCCAATGCTTCTTTTAGCTGACATATTTTTCAAACGGAATACTCAACTTCCACATCCAACAAAACATTCAATTATTGGCCGGAATCCTGCTGCCGTCCAATCAGAGCGGGCGTAGTTCGAAGGCCGTCTTACTTCTATCAACCGTTTAGTTTAGTTGCTTAGCAATAGCAGATACAGAGCCGCCCCCTCGCACCGCTGCGAGGCTGCGCACTGTCATTGAGTATTTGAATTGATATTTTCATTTACATTTTATTTAGCGCACGCTTTTGTCCAAAGCGACGAGCAGGTAAGGCAAATAGCAATAACAGACATTCTGTGTTATTTTCAGTAAGATTCAGCTGCGTGCAAGCAGCTTGGAGTGGCATTGTATCCCTACCTACATGAATAAAGTATGATATACATATGGGCGCACATTGGGAGGGGGGGGGGGGGCAACCCAAATTTACACCATTAGATAGTTTGATACAGTTTTGATACAATGCCTTCTGTGGAAAACTAGAAGCATATTTGCTTCTGTCCATCTGTTGCCATGTATTTTCTTGCTTGGAAAAATATGTGACGTTTTAATTTAGTACCTTGGCACACTTGAGTAGCATGGCTTGCATACAGTGGTGCCTGTGCACACGTGTTATTCTGCAGAGATGGGTGACAGCAAGCAGCGTTTTACCAGCGCAAAGCAGATAGCTCTGCACCATCACAACGTGAGCGTTATTTGTCCTCTATGGATAAACTTAATTGTAACACGTGTTTATAACAGACAGCAGAGCAAGGCAGATACTGTACTGAGGTCAAACTAAATGAGGCCAAAATTCACATTAAATTTGCTACGGATATGACTCAATATAATCTACAGTTTGTCGGAGTATTGTATGCCGTATTATTTATAGAGTTTGTGTATTTACACGGAATCCAACGGATTATTTGATTACTTATCATAAAAAAACAGATTCTTCTTTCTCTTTCTGTATCTTAATAATAGGAAGACTTTGGTAATATATGGTTTTTAAAATCAGGAGAGAGTGTCTGTCTATGACAAATGAATCTATATGGAGAATGAGGCCAGACCTCCATGCTTGTGAAATAAAGGACAAAGGCGGTAGCTTGTTTGGCCTGTAGGGGGCAGCAGACACCTCACCATTCGCCATTAAGACTTATTTCATGCTCTTTACTTGCCTGTAGACAACATATGGTCAAAACGCACCCATTTATATGGGTTTTGTATGTCATCACAGCTATAGTTTACCTATGTGGTTCAAGGCCAGGTCTCACCCGGCACTAAAAAGAATTGGTTGGCAGAATGATTTCACTGTTGGGCCCTTGAGTAATGCCCTTAAACCTAATTGCTTCATTATCTTGCTGACCCTGCTTCCTCAGAACTTTGTACATTGCTTTGGTCAAAAGTTTCTAATAATTAAATGTAAAATAAAATAAAATGTCTAATAAAAAAATGTAAAACCACCCACAGTAGAGCCTAGGGTTGCCACATTCAATCTGAATAAAATCACCCTAAGAAGATCACAGTCGGCAGCAGTGTTAGGTAAGTTACTTTAAAAAAGTAACTAATTACTAATTACTTAATCAATGTTGTATTTAAAATACTTATCTAGTTACTG
>JAODJU010000062.1:31678066-31688366 GCA_026776725.1 Gnathonemus echidnorhynchus | reverse complement strand
ATGTTGGTTTCCTGTCTGATTTCCCCTGTTGCCTGTGCTGTCTCTCATTAGAGGTCCTACCACACCATGTTGGTTTCTTGTCTGATTTCCCCTGTCGCCTGTGCTGTTTGTCATTAGAAGCCCTAACTCAGGGGTGGACAGTCTTATCTGCAAAGGGCTGCCGGTTTTTGGGAAAATCTTTGTCGGCTGTTTAAACCCAGGTATGAGAACTCTTAAGCCAATCAATCCTTTAATTAGTAATCTAACTTGGGAGTTGCAGCAAAAGCCCACATACACAAGATGCCAGAAGTCCAGCAAATTGCCACCTGGGATAAAATAAGCACATTGGGTGGAGTTTCCCCAGAGGGTGCCACACTGTTCAGTTGCTCAACTGATTTAGGTACCTTTGTAAATCCACTCTCTGAAACTGTGTAACCAACCTACTTGTGGTAGCTGGTGATGTGGCACATTAACATGTTTTACGGTTTTTCCAACTAAAGAAAAGACATAGGAGAGCTTCTGCAAAGGTCTTCCAGAATAGAAAAACATACCAGTACGCCAGTCAGTTTAGAAAAATGTAAACAGGTTAGCTAATTGTCCTTAAGTCAGCTTATTCTGCTTAACAGACTGGAGTGTTTTTGAATGAACAATTGCTTTGGATAGGAAACATTCTCATTGTAGTTGTCGTTTTCATCCATTCTGCAGTGTGACTGTGGGGTTAATTCTCAGGGCAGCAAGTAAGCCAAGCAGTGAGGTCACTTATTAAAAATAACTGAATTATAAGCATTCGATAATTCATTATTCAGAATTCAGTATTCATAACACCTGCTAGTCAAAAAACATTACTCATTTGGCTAAAGTGTGTGAAAGATGGTTGCTGTCAGTGTTCACAGTGAAGCAGGAAGGACTGGCAGTCAGCTCTGGGATGAGTCTCTGATACCTCAGAACGACAGGATGTGGTATCACTCTGAAGCATTAACCCTAACACCAAAACAGGCAGCCCAGTAATTAGAGGACACTTCTCCACAGATGTAACAGGGGCCACATAATAACATCATCCTGCTCTCAAACAAATGGGGACTGTTACTCATGATTCTCTGGGGTTATTTCCAGATTTCTTCCAGAGCTATGTGGGGGGGAAAGTGTCTGTTAGAGAGTGAGAGCTGTCTGGTCAGTCCTTACAGCCTTTGCCAGTGATGGCTTATTTGTCAGAGGCCAGTTCTATGAGGAAGCCAGTTAGGGGACAGGCTGTGGGGGTGGGGGGGGGGACACTTCAGCTCACTGTCCCTGGGGCCAGAGGGAACATGAGCATCACAAACATCCTAATAAGTAGATATTTACATGTTTGGAGGTCAGACATAAACTCATGCATTGACTGTGAAATCCTTGCAGAAGCTTAGCAAATATCAGAGCCACTGATGCGGCACACTAAACTACCGCCCCACTCCTACTCCAGTTCGAGCACATTCCTCTGGGCTGTTCCTCCTGCACTTCCCTGGAATGTGTGTTCTCCTCATCAGGGCCAGAGGAGCCACAGACATAGCAGAAAAAGCCCCAAAGCCATCCTTTAACACCCCAGCCACCAAAAGTCTTTATTAAGCACAATTTATGACTTGCCCTCTAAGCTTAGTGTAACAAAACATTTCCTGTTCTTCCATTGTTTGTTTATATAGTTTCTCTTTCTTCTATTTTTGAATATGTGTTGAGTTTGAATATATATTCGCCATATACTTTGCTGTGAGCTGCTAGCAACCACTTCCTCGCAAAGCCTGTGTATATACAGGTTTGTCTGCATGTGCCAGGACAGGAATTAGCAGAAATGTTAATCTGTTCCAGTCAAGTGAAACATACTGAGATCCTGCCTCACTTAGGAGAATGAAATACCATGCAAACACATCACTTCAACATTTATTCAGTCTTGTATAACAAGAAAAAATACAGATGGGTGAATGGAGGATGGTAAGATGAACTTGGCCAAGGGGTTATTGCACCTGATTACTGTCGGGGTCATTTCCCACAAGCCTGCCTCGCCTTGCCCTCCACCTCCGCCTTCCCAGGAAGGCAGATGATAAGAGTCCGGATGAGCTGCAGAGACAGAGCACGGGGTTCTGCTGATAAGAGCCAAAGCCCCATTGTTTCATAGGCATTCACAAACACTGGCCCACCCAGCTAAGAGGGAACAGGAAGAAAACACCCAGCGGCGCCCTCCACAGGAAGTGCGTGCCATGATTTGCAAGGTCCTCAATCTGCAATGAGAATGAATGAGCAATTACTTTGGATGGGAAACAGAAGCACTTTGTTTTGGTGTTATGAGAGATTTCTGCTCTCAGAGATAAACACAGACATACTCTGAGCATTATTTATTAGAGTTAATGCTTCTCTGTATCACTTTTCAGTATTTTATTTTATTGCTTATTTACAGCTACCTATAAAAGATATTGACTGTGATATATTTAATAACAACAGAACCCACTCAGGGTTTGGAAACAGACAGATGCCCCAAATGTATCCCAATCACTGAAAACACGCAAGAGGTTAATTAGTAGCTATAGAAAACTACATGGTACCTAGATGTGTGAAAGACGGAATAGCTACAGGATAATGGTTTAGAAACAAGTTGTTTGGGGTAATTTCAGATGGCCAAGGACTCATGATTCTGCAGAACTTAATGTTCTTCAGGATTCAAAAGCCGAAATAGCATTGGAACAAGTTAGCAACATAAACATAAGTTGTTGAAGTTGGCATTTCATATATAAGGATTAATGTTAAGTCTCTTACCCGCAGCCAAACAAACACAGTCTTGTAACGCTAAACCAGTTATTTGGTAAGTATAGTGGTATGCGCTCAACCCAGGCATGGTGATAGAAGACTCAGACATGCGACTTTAAAAAGAGCTCTATTAATGTGCCCTAAAAGGGCAGTTTTTTCCAGTAACAAGCACAAATTGGCTTGCACTACTTATACTGCACAATGGAGAGAACGACAGTGAGGTTACACATTTAAGTGTTACCAAAGGGTCAAAGTCATCTCCACCTGCTGAGAAGACTGAGCTCCTTCAGAGTGTGCAGGACATTAAGGACATTTTATGACATCGTAGTATCATCTGCAATATTATACACAGTGGTCTGCAGGGGATGCAGGAGCACAGGGAGGGACAGGAAGGACTGAACAAGCTGCTCAGGAGCACTGGCTCTGTCCTGGGTTGCTCTTCGGACTCCACTGAGGAGGTGGGTGAGAAGAGGATACGTAGCTCCTCAAGAGCATTACGCAGCTCCTTCAGAGACAAACTGTTACACCCAGCATGGACAATCCCTCTCTCCCCCTGCACGTGACAGTGGGAGCGTTACGCAGCTCCTTCAGAGACAGACTGTTACAACCTGCATGGACAATCCCTCTCACCCCCTGCACGTGACAGTGGGAGCGTTACGCAGCTCCTTCAGAGACAGACTGTTACACCTAACATCTAGGATCACTTCCACAGGTTCTTCATTCTGTCTGCCTTTAAAGTGTATAACACCACAGTCACCTAAAGCCCATTAAATCTCTCCTGCTGATTGTCCACTACATATGAATGTTCTTTACACTTGTGCAATATCCGCTGTATATAACTTATTTGTTTATATTCACTTGGTGCAATATTTGTATGTGCCATTGCATCTGTGCAATTATCCTCTGCATGAGTGCAATATGTGCAATTATGTGCACATTTTTTTATATTTCTTTAATTATGTATTCTGTCGTTATAGTATTGTTTGGTTTGTTCTCATTTACTGATTATATTTAAGATGTTGTAACAAGTATATTTCCCCTGTGTGGGATCAATAAAGTCTGTCTTATCTTGAGCCATTTATCACACGCTTGTGGATTGTTATACATTTATTCCATCTGTGAAATGAAATGTTACATTCCTCGGTGACGGATTCGTAGCTCATTCTTACTTTACTGTACGACCGTGCAGTAACGATTCCCTGCATTAGGGGCTCTCACTGTCTTTGCCGTAGGATGTAACCCGAGTACACTGCCCCATCCCCCGTACTCCACTTCTCTCCGCCGTGTTTGCGCTCGCCGGATCCGGAGCGGAAATTCCTTTCCGATTTTGTGAATGACAAACTCATTAACAATTCATCAACACAGCCCAGTTGCCGAGGCGACCGACGTTCGCGCCTTCCCATTGGCTGACCGACATAATGTAACCGCTGGAATGCCCCCTGTTCGTATCCTTCGAGGAGCTCGCCGCGGCAGGACGGGACTGCGCAGATGGGCATCTGCACAGCTGGGGAACATCTGGACGTGTGCGATTTGCGGCTGCAAGTCTGCATCTCACAGGGGCACGTTTGGGCATGACAGTGTTTTACTGCGGCACGGAGGGACGTCGCCGGAGCAGTACTATTAACGTCATTGATAAATACACAGGCGCGCATGAATGAATGGTGGTTTAGGGTGTCCTATATATCATCCTGTTTCGTCATGTGTCGGTATTCGTCATTCTCACAGTGTATCAAAGGCTGCTCGATTTGTCACGGAAATAGCAGGAATATTGAGTGATTACGCAGTGATTTCTGCAAGGGTTCAAATCACAGTAAGGCGTGTTTCCTCCTCATGGTCACGCTGTTCCAGCATTTAATGTCTCACTTTCGCCTCGGTGACCGATCGCCTACTAATGCTAGATAAGCAAAGACCTGTCCATTTCAACACCGCGATGGCGATCAGCAAGACGGCGGAGTGGCTGAAGGAGCAGCTGGAGACGCGCAGCGGCCGCCTCCTGCTCATGGACTGCCGCACGCAGGAGCTCTACGACTCCTCGCATGTGGAGACGGCGATCAACGTCGCCATCCCGAGCCTCATGCTGAGAAGGCTAAAGAATGGGAGCCTCCCCATCAGGTCTCTCCTCGCTAGCGGCGAGGACCGTGAGAAATTTGCCCGGAGGTGCAAGACGGACACGGTGATCTTGTACGACGAGTCCAGCCGGGAGTGGAATGAGAACGCGGACCGGGGCTCGGTGCTGGGGCTGCTGCTGCGGCGGATGAAGGACGAGGGGTGCAGGGCCTTTTACTTGGAAGGTGCTTGTTCGGTCACCGCACTTTACACCTTGCTCTTTTATACACACCTTGCTCTTTTATTAAAGCCGCTCGTTTTCACTGTATTCTGTCATCTTGGCAGCCGTGGACCCCAGAGGTTTTTTTCTCTTCGTACTCGGGAGCTTTCTGTCTTTCTTGTCTCATGCACCATTCTGTATATATGATGTAGTAATGGTTTGTCACACGCTCTTGTCACGTGCCTGGGGCTTACAGTGTTCTGAGAGGCGCTATATATAGTAATAAACTGGAATGTGCTGAATGGTTATACGTCGATGCAGGTGCGTTATACCAAGGCTGTAAGCCATTACTTGCAGTTTTCTAATTTCGTGACAGTAAATATATGCGTCTTGTACATAACAAGTGAAGTCCTTACAGATTAGGATCTTTTTCTGTTAATCCTGATAATACGGAATAGGAAAACATGAAATTACTCATTTTCAATCCCACCGTTACTGTCTTTTCCACCTTTGATCCTTGACTGTGGTTTGCCAATACATGCTGTGTATGCTGTCAGATGTGAATTATTGTGGGACTGACTTTAACCAGTGATGTGCCTGTCCCATAGGAGGCTTCAGCAAATTTCAGATGGAGTTCCCCTCATTGTGTGAGAGCAATCTGGACAGCTCGTGTATGAGTAGCTCTCCTCCTGTCCCAGTTTTGGGGTTAGGCGGGCTACGGATCAGCTCGGACTCGTCGGATATTGAGTCGGATGTGGACCCCAGCAGTGCCGCAGATTCTGATGGGAGCCCCCTGTCGAATGCCCAGCCCTCGTTTCCTATTGAGATCTTGCCGCACCTCTACCTGGGCTGTGCCAGGGACTCCACCAATCTGCACGTTCTAGAGGAGTACGGCATCAAGTACATTCTCAATGTGACACCCAACCTACCCAACCTGTTCGAGAACGTGGGCAGATTCCGATACAAGCAGATCCCTATCTCTGACCACTGGAGCCAGAACCTCTCTCCGTTTTTTCCCGATGCCATCAGCTTCATCGGTGAGTATGGCCAGGCTTTTAGTGAGAACAGGACCTTTAACGTTGCTCTATTTCGGTGCTATTACATAAATAAGGATTCCATTAACGGCACATCTTTATAGATATACACCTATCAGACAGCTTTACAGTTCACATGTAATCTGAGCCCAACAGAAGGGCTTTTTTTTTGGATGGACCAAGAAGTGCAGCAGGCAGAGTCTGAAGCTTCCTGTCACAAAGACAGTCACTGGCAGGGTGTGGGGACATCCTGCGTCCCTCCATCACTTCCTGTTAGCGTGCAGGGTTTCAATGGCACCATTGTTAGTGACACATGAGTGGAAGGACGACTCATTTTATAGATCTTAATAGTTAATTTGGCCGTGAGGATTCAAGGTCACACAGAATTTTCTGGAACATGGTGTTTATATTTAAAATGCAACATTACTTAACTTTTAGAGTTTACTCAGTGCTACATATATATAGGTTTGTTGTTTGTAGGACTCGCTACCCCCTTGCGTAGTGACTGTTTCTGGCCAAGAGGGGGCCCCTCACAAAGGCATGGTTTGAATTGCAGTAAACACCACTGCTGTGTGAATTTCAGAAACATCAGTCCTCTCGGTTGTTCTGCTTTCTTTTGGGAAATGTGCCCCCTTTTTTCTGATAACTTAGAACAATGTGCTTGGATGATAATGGTATGATCTGCTTGTGGCTTTTCTCAGACTAATTTGGTGTTAATGTCTCCTTCCCCAGACGAAGCTCGTGGTAAGAAATGTGGCGTGCTGGTCCACTGCCTTGCAGGCATCAGCAGGTCTGTGACTGTCACAGTGGCCTACCTCATGCAGAAGCTCAACCTCTCCATGAATGATGCTTATGACATTGTCAAGATGAAGAAGTCCAACATCTCCCCCAACTTCAACTTCATGGGCCAGCTGCTGGACTTCGAGAGAACCTTGGGCATCAGCAGCCCTTGTGACAACCATATGGCACCCTCTAGAGGACCACAGTCGCTCTACTTCGCCACCACCCCCACCAATCACAATGTCTTCCAACTGGACCCCCTGGAGTCTATGTGAGACCTTCTGACCCATTGCACATGGTTCCTGATTTTTTCTGTCACTGGGTCTTGATTCGATTGGCTCCAGGCTGCAGAGCTCGGTGGCTGAGGGACATGTGAGGAGGAAGGTGCACAGAGACCTGCTGGTGGACGCAGGCTTTCTTTCCTGCCACTTGCCTTTGTGTTTTTACCAATCTCTGCATGATTTGTCTTCAGTGAAGACCTGCCTGGCTAGAGACAGAACTCCAGGGTAAACAGAATATGTATGAATATTATTGTTTAAAACACTGAGAGTATGTTTTACTACACTTTAAACATGCAAACGTAATGACTTTTGACATCTTGCTTGATGCTTGGATTCATACCTTTTTACCATTGCACACTTCTGTCATTTTTATGTCTCCATTTTGTACATGGAATTTGACACTCTTAGTTAGCAAAAGTTTTTTGTGGGAATGCATGAATAATTTGACATTAGCATTTAAGGAAAGATTATCAGAAGTTATTTCTTTGAGCTTGTTTCGACAGCATGCTTTGGAAAGTGGTGCTTGGGCATCAGTCAGGTGGGCATTTGTTCTAGGCTTGCTGATCATGGTGAAATGGTTCCCGATGCATGATGGATCTGCTATGAAGAGTCCACTCTCACAAGATTCTGTAAGAAACCCTGAAGGAACCATGTGGATGTACCTCCCACTACATCTGCAATTCTCTCTCCCAAATATCAACATGACACCTCACAATCCGTAAGGTATTTACACTCTTTGAGAATTTCCCTTTAAAAGGGGAAGAAATGCAAGTGTTGCTGTTGTCACTTCTTGTACTCATTCTTAGGCAGCACTCTGAGCTAAAAGCTCCCTCCCTCACATTGAGTAGAGTGAATTTAAATTATGAATAAATTATTTTGCTTATATGGATGTCCCTTGTCATTTCTATGAGGACTCATATTGTAATCGTAGAGCTGTGGTAAAGTCTATTTTCCCAGGCAAAAATTCCATATGAAATATGGTTTGTCCAAATGCAGACAGGACATGAATGGCAGAAATGAATGGTCATCATCCTGTACTGTGGGTTGTCACATTAAAGCTGAAATCTTCTTTATTACAGAAATTGCTAGCCTTTATCGTTTATACTGGTGAAATCCTACATTTGATGGTTCAGAACTGGTTAAATCCTTTGGCCATTTTCAGATACATATTGTTTGACTGAATAAACACAACAGTTGAGCAAATAAAACATGAGACTTTAAAGGACATATATTGTTTCTATAGCTCTGAGAGAAGAGCTTTGCTTGTGTCTTTCTGATGAATGGCCAGGAGGTGAGGAGGCTGTATCTGCTACTGCATACATAGTCAGTGCCAAATGTAAAAAACTCCACCCCGTTAACTTATTGTCTTTATCAGTTTCTCATATCACTTACCTTGCCATTATATGGTGTACTTCATTTTTAAAGTGACTAGGTAATTGTACAAAAGATGATTATTATTGTCAGCTGAAGTAGGTATTGTAAGAAGGTCTCCTTCAGCATGGGAGCACATGCAGATCTTCGGGACTTTCACTCTGATTGGTGGCTCAAGTTTCAAGAAATTACAGATCCCAGTAAGACAGGGAATGGTGCGTGAAAGTACCATTACAGGCTGCCAGGAACCACAACAACCACAATGTGCAAGGAAAACAAACTACAAACAGCAAAGCAGTACAACCGCTCTATAAAACAACACTAAAAATGTTCAATGAAGTCTGAAGTCCTGGAACCAAAGTTATTCAAGACAGGTAATATCAAATAAACTGGGAACAGAAAACAAAAATTACAAAATATATTTGTAAACCATCACGACCACTTAAATATGAACCTGAGATCCATACTTGAAATCCATTAGTTTGACCAGCCAGTGCTGAAACCAGTTACCACCACCACCAGCTTCCTTCATGGGAATATGGTGTGGGCTGGGCCAGCCATACAGGGTTGGAGAAAAAAATAACAATAATAGCATAAGAATAATAATGTATGAAATTAAAAGTTTACATTTGTCAAATGAATCCACAAACACATTGAATTGGGCAGCACAGTAAGGCAGTAAAACACAGAAAAGGTAAGTATGGCATAGCAGAGAGAAAGGAAATACTGCTCTACTATTTTCTGAGCAAATATACACTTGCTTTTTACTTTTGCAGAGGCCGGTGTAAATGTACTTTTTCTTTGTGCTCTTTAAAGAGCAGGGTTTGTACAAAGGATCAGTCAGTAGTCAGGCACATGCCTTGAACCTGTCAGTGTATCAGTCTGAGGCTCCCACAATTGTGACATCAGTGGTCAGTAGTCATGCACATGCACTTAGCCTGTCTTTGGGCCAGCTCAACACTCCTAAGCCTGTGATGGTGGCAGTCAGTCATCACACACATGCACAGGAGGTGTCCGTGCAGCAGCTGAAGGCTCTCACACTTGTGACAGTGACAGTCAGTGGTGAAGGTGAGGTGATTCCCGACTCCCCAGAAAAACGCTGTAATCTACTCCTACTCCTGGAATCAATACATCCATTAATGCCTTTTAGTAGGTTATTCGTAAGTTTTTGTATCCACTGTCTGTCCCGCATTATCTGCTTGCACATATATTTACACATGCACTTTGCATCAATTTATTACTTATTCATTTATATTTGCAGTGACATTGATTTATTTAATATTCTGTTTTTGGATATTCTGTTTGTCTGATCTTCTCCTCAAAGCACCCAGAGGTGATCCGTGCTTGGCACAGGGCGAAGGTCCGGTCCCAGCAGTGGGGACAGCAGATCCTCCCAGCTTATTTATTATTGATCAGCTGGCACTTCCTGTTTGTAAGGGATAGGGGCTCATTCACCGTCTGTCCAGCTGCCACAGAGCATGAGCTCCATAACTTCAAGCATGTATAACCCGCCAGGCCATGACAGACTCAGGCTCCCTGCTGTATGTGGCTGTTTGCTGCCACTGGTGGGATCAGCCCTGCCCTGCCCTCTCCAGTCTGTTTCTCTGTCTGGCCAGAAGGTTGTATTAATGGCCCACACTTGCTCCTTGTCCAGTCCTGGTCACCTGTATATACACTGCTGGCCAAAAAAAAAGTTGTCATTTGAATTTTTCGTTGGATCGCCTTTAGCTTTGATTATGGCAAACAATTGTCATGGAATTGTTTCCACAAGCTTATGCAACATCTCACCCTTTATTTTCATCCAGATTTGCATTCATTTC
>JAODJU010000062.1:31642600-31667724 GCA_026776725.1 Gnathonemus echidnorhynchus | reverse complement strand
CACATGGCCGGTTCAGTGTCTGTCTGTGTCTGTCTCTGCCCCCACTGAGGGAAGCAGGCCCTTTATCTATGGTCTTCGTATGGACTCCTGAGGCCAGGGGGTCAGATGGCCTTGGTGAGAGTGAGTTGCTTGGTGAGTGCAAGGGATCCGTCTGCCTTAGCGTTAGCCATTAAACAAATATACACGATGTTCAGGTTATACTGATCACACACAAATATAGTGATGCTATCGTTTATCTGATAACAGAAATAAACAGACATATATATTTTTTTATGACAGCACTTTATCTAACATGAAGAGAGAAACAGACCGAGACACAAGTAACAACTAGATCAGAACTAGTCAGCTGGGCTTCATTGTCATTTGTCATACTTTGTATATTCAGGCATGTAGTAGCATGTAGTAACTGTACCCCAGGATCACGGTACAACATGCAGGTAGGAAATAATTCTATGAATAATAAACAGCAATAACAATAAGGGAGGCTGAAGGCTGTATGTCCTAATCTATCAATCTAATTAGTGGTGTTCTATCGGCACTTTTCCACTGGCACACAGGAACAAACCACACCTGAGTCATACCGAGAAGAGACACTAGTTGCAGCACAATTCCAGCTCACTTTGGTTTTTCCACTGCAGAAGAGTTGGATCAGTAAAGGCATCGCAGGGTTGGAGAGCGACAGTGACGTAAAACTGAAGAGATGCTTATTTACTGTTCACACAGTGTACATCATGATTAATCATTTGCTAATTTCTTTATTTTCTAGCACATTATGTCAGCATCAAATGCTAGCGGAATTAGCTTTCGCTTGCTTAAATTTGGATTACAAATCCTTTCCCTTCAGCTTTTCTATAGTATTTTTTAAATAGGAGGTTGGAAACTTTCAAGTTCCGAGTTATTGGGAATGCATCAGTAATTCGCAATGTGTAATATTACTAATAATGAATGTATTGAATATACCCTTTTTTCTTCAGATAATCCATGTGCAGAACACTGGTATCTGCCTGCATTTCGACCAATCAGATTGGTGATGATGCAGCCAGCTCACTTTGGTCACGCTTTCAGCTTTGCAGTCCAAAAACACGATACCAAAGGGGCGAGCAAAGAAAGTAGCCAGGAGTTAAGCAAGAGTTCAAACCAGAAGACAAACAATCCGAAGGCAAAGGTACAAAAGGGGCAAAGCAGAAAGTCAGAAACCGGGAAACCAAAACAGTCATACAGAAGTCAATCAGAAACAGCAAACCAACACAGCGATAGCAAAAGACAAAGCTTGATCAAGAGCTCAAGCTAGATGTGACGAGCAGGCTTTATCCAGAACACAGGGCCAGGGTCAGAGGTCAGAGGGCAGAAGGGGCGTGGCTGGAAACTGGGAGGCGGGCTGAAGCAGCAACTGGCAAGTGGAGCTTGGGGCAGAAGACTGAGGTGTCCTGTGCACAGATCCAAAACACTTACGGCACTGGTTCATAACACTGGTTCAGTAGAACCCAGCTGAGAATACTATTACTCCAAAAAACTCTGTTGGCAAGTAATACATTTTGTTCATGATAAGAGTTTAATCCTGGAAGTGCCATTCCAAGTACTTCTGAAGGAGGTAGATTTTTAGGCATTGTTTGAAGGCACCCAATGACTCGGTTGTTCGAACATCTAGGGGAAGTTCTTTCTACCACATAGGTGCTAAAACAGAGAAGAGCCTAGCTGCTTGTCTTCCTTGTGAGATGGTGCGACCAGTCGAGCGGTACTGGAGGATCGGAGAGAGCGTGGCGCAGTGCGGGGTGGGACGTTCTTTTAGGTAGGAGGGTGCTCGTCCATTTTTGGCTTTGTAATACTGAAATGTGCTCTATAAATACATTTAGCTAACTTTCTTACAATGGAAAGTCACCAGTTTGCAGTATGGCTTGGGTACGGCTCGGTTCTTGGTGGCAGTAGAAAAGCATCATAAGATGCTAAAAATAGCAACATAGAAACATAAAATGAATACAACAGTGAAAAACCAGTGGCGATTGTTTGTTTTTTTAAGACAACATGTGAAGCAGAGCTTCAAAAAAAGAAATAGACATTCATATCACATAAAATGTTATTTTAATGCCCACATAGTGCCCTGGGATGGGTTGGTGCCCCATTGTAAGTTATTCTTGTACCCATGGCTTCCTGGATAGGCTCTAGACCCCCCACAAACCTGCACAGGACAAGCAAGTAATGAGATGGAAGGATGGATGGATGCCCATGAATAATCACCATTTCCATGTGAAATAAAAAGAAGTGTGACTGTCCAAAAAATGTTTGACAAAGTATTGTGCCAAAGAGCACCTCCCTTAGGTTGATAAGTGAAGCAAAATATTTCTGCCTCACTAAAAATGCAATGCATTTCAATTTAGTAGTTGACTTGATAGTCATGGAATAATGTGTTTTTAACCCACCCAGGGAAGCATGCCTCACTTAGTCTTTCAGATGATGTACACTTTTGTGTGCCCTCAACACAAAGATGATTGGCATGTGTTTATTCAGAATGCGAGTTCAGCCATCAGGCAAGATAAACTCACTTGTTCACCAATTTTTCTTGTTGGTTTGTGGACAAAGAATTGGTATGCTCTAAATGAAAGTGAGGATTAGAGTTGGCACCCATACTGTATATTACGTGATTAAATAAAATGCTGTATCCCATTTTGAACCAATAGGGATGCCATTTGTCCTGTTTTCTCGGACTGTGCGATTGATGCTGCAGCAAATTTTATCATCAGGGCCCCTTATTTCTTCTGATCAAAAATGGAAACTCGAGTGAGGACTGATAGTTTGATCGATTAAGGCATGCATCTTCGGTTAGCCATACGCAACAGCAAGGTGAGGGAAAACCATGGGATTTGGAAAAGGGTGATTGATGTGATTTAATTCTTGGAGTGACAGGAGTTGGCATTTAAGGGACGTCATGAGAGTGAAAACTCTGACAGCATGGGAAACTATACAGAATTTACCCGCTACAGTAATGTTTTGGGTTTTGTTGATGTATTTGTGTTGCACATGTAATGTAGAACAAAACAACAAGGTAAGGCTGTATAGCAGCATTTGTAATAAATATCCACTACTATTAGGGGTCAAGCACTGTAGGTGAAAGGCACCTATTGTAATTTCCAGAATTTGTCAGTATCATTAGGGGCCAAGCACTGAGAATTAATGATGCTTTGTACTGCATTATGAAGGTATATATAGTAAATACCTTATTATAGATGAGAGCTTCATAAAGAATTCATAATGCATAACTAACATGGCTATAATGTGCTGTGGCTTTTTATAAATATTTATGACCATATTTATAATGCTTTATGAATGCATAGAAAGTGTCACCAATAGTTATTGTGTCTGGTAATACCATGGGGCTTCCCATGACCAACACATGGAAATATGTCATTTCAGTATAATTAATGAAACCATCATACTGAATTTTGTTGAAAGGTTTCAAATGTTTTCAAAGGCCACAGATTTTGTCCAGTCGTCACCAAGTTAAGCATAGATGATCTTCTGATTGTCTGCCTGGGGCCTGTATCATGAAGCAGGATTTCTTGCTTAGCCAGATCACTTGGATTTAAGTTAGTCTGGACTAAATGTAAGTGAACAAAAATAAAGTCCATTTAAGCTGGATTACCTTAAATCGAACAAGTTATCTGGCTTATATAGAAATCCGGTTCTGTGATACAGGCCTCCAATGCTTTGGTTTGTGTTTATTTTCTGGTGTTTACCTGACACTATGGTCTTCAGGAAGCACACAAGTAAAGTGAAATCTAAATGCATACAATTACATATTAATTAATGTAAGATAATAAACTGGCTTTTCAGGTGTCGGGCACTGAATAAAGTCAGTTGTCTCTCAGCTGTTTAAACTGAAGTGCATGACATGGATATGAAAGAGATGACAGGGGAAACACTTTTGTGATGAAAGTTGAAGGATGTGACTGCACGAGCACAATGACAGACCACACAGCCTAACATATCCATGTGTGACCATACAGCTCACCTTTAATAACAAGATAAATGTACATGATCCTTTCATTTTAATGACCGGTCCACTGAGACACTGAAGTGCATACATTTGATACTGATTTTGATATAGACAAGGGTTGCAGGAATTTTTTTTTTTTTTAAGTTTTTAGTTTTTAGTCTTGTGTTAATGAATAGTTGTGATGTGTATTAATAAGATGATATGTAATGTTTGGAGATCTATGTGTAACCAAATATTTGATGAACTAATGGCCTTCTGCCTCTACTTGAAGTGCAAGAGGTCAAACATTTCCTGTTGGCTACAGAATGTAGGTCAAGAAATGTGACATTGGTTGGCCATTGAACTTAAAAGAATTGTTTCCCTATTCTGAAAGTGCTTCAGCGATGGACTTTAGAAGTCAATTATACAATGCTACAATTAACCAGAAAACCACTTCTCCCAGTATGATTCCAAGGAATGCAAACTTAACAAAGCATAACTGTATTTAGCTTCAGCAACAGAGGAATCTGTCTGTCTGTCTGTCTGTCTGTCTATCTATTGTTGTGGCTTTTCCTTCCCGCCAAATCAGAAGTCAGAAGCCACTCGTTTAGATCCAAATTCAGTCTTTATTGCAACAATGAAGTTACAACCAAGGCCTGACACTTACAAGCGTGTCCAATACTATCTTACACGAATTTTTATACAAGTTCTTATCATTTAACAATATCTCGTCACTTGAGCATCATCATTCCTTCAACCATTCACAATCATTGTTTTTTCCCTTAATCCACACCCCTAGTTGGTCAGTCATTTCTTTTACTGTTTTGTCCCTCCGCTGAACATAATGGTGGTGTGACCATCTCCACTTGGTTTTTTAAAATGCTCAGCCGTGAACTTCTGGTGAACTCAGATGAATCCCTTCCTTCAGTAGCAAACCTTGGCAGCTTCAGCCCGTTGCACATTGACCAACTAGAGGGTTGATATTATATTTGTCCTTCAACATAGTGATAAGGTATAACACTAATAAAGGTGGATATTCATACATCCAGGGCTAACATAAAGTGGCTACCAGAAACATATACATATAAGCACTAAAGGCACGAGGTATATGAGTGTTTCCTGAAGGACCTATTATACAAAGGTTAATTTTCCACATGCTTGAGAATGTCGAACATATCTGTTGTCATTTGATTAAAGTGTTTTAACAATTTGCAGTGTGTTGACACTAATCTGAGAAGTGCCATTTCCCCGTGTCATTTCTCAGGTGTTTTTCATGAAAAACTATAGTTTGGAGGCCAGTCAGGCTCGTTGGGGATTCCTCCTGGTGAAAAATCTGGCAGTGTGTGACCCCCCTGTCTGATCTCTCTTGTAGTGTGTAAACCACAACAACGTCAAGATAAAAGACAACAAGTTGTGTAGTGTGAACTTAGCATACATCATTCATTTTTACATTAACATTACTTTTTACATTCATGTTTATTTAGCCGACCCTTTACCCAAAGCAATATACATTTTTGAGAAAGCAGGGTCAGGTCGTCCCTGGAGAAATTTGCTGTTGCTCACAACCCACAATGAAATTACTTTGGGACTTGAATAAGTGACCTACCAATCACAGGCACAGTGTCTGATCCCACTAAGCTACTTTCCACCTTAAACAGTGACATACAGATCCAATAAAACAGTGAATGGAGGATTTACACACATGCAAATACACATTGTATAACTTCTCAGTGAAATAGACATGATTTCATACATCATCTTGAAGAAATCGCACCAGTTTCAAAGGTAGACATGATCTTTGGTTGTTAAGCACCTTTTAATTGGACTACATAGTTCTCATTGAACCATTCCTCATTGATTCTGAAGTGTCAATAGCTTCAATCAGAGTACTCCCAGAACAAAGGGGACCTCAAACCATCAAACAATTGGGACATTTTCAATTAATTAAAAAAATGCCAAGGATTTAGTTGGCTATTGCTATTCAGTGAATCTCACTTGATGTCACAACTGACAGATGCTCAGACACTCCTACTAAACCTAATTTGCTGATTAAGGTGTTTTGAGCAAGGAAATCTGTAAACTGTGCTGGATTCTGGTCCTCCAGGACTGCAATTTGGGAACCCTCGTCTATATTATATTAATGCTTTTGCTCAGTTTCTCTGAAGGGGTGCCAATCTTTCTGGAATTCACTGTCGTATTCCGTGCCAATGTACAAAAAAGTCCCCCAAGCATTTGTTCGGTTGACAGCTCGCAGTATTGGAATGACGCCACGGAAACAATGGGGCGCAGGACGGGGATCGGCCTCTGCGGGTGGGATAAATGTAAATTGTCGTAAATACGAAAATACATATGTATTGCTTACCGGAGGAAGACTGGTGTGTAAGCTGGTGGGGGGGACGCAGAACTGGCTCCCCGTGCTGCTCCCTGCGCGCCGTGGGCGGTTCTCCGGAGCGTATAAAAGCGCTTGTGATCAAACTGCATTTTCACATTTCATCTGCGTCTCTCTCCTTCCCAAATGCGGACATATACATCTATGCACAAGCACAAAAAACTGCTTTTCTGCGCTTTTCCTCTCCTGGATTGACGTTGGAAACACGGGATATGTGCGATCGCAATTATGAGCGACTTTTTCCTCCCTTCGGAAATACGATAAAATAGCTAAAATCGGCTTCTGCGTATTGTAGGGGACGCGCAGCTGTCTTTCCTTATGAAGAAGGCAAAAGTAAGTCGGTCAGTCCGTACTTGTCCATCGGCCCTAGGTCACCCTTTTGGTGTCATTTAAAGCAAAATGTGATATTTGCAATTTATTATTTACCTGTTGAATGACACCAAGCTATGCGGATTCAGAGGTGTAAATAACTTTTCACTGTGGTCCATTCAGATTGGCAGAAATGTGACTCTAAATATGATGGTGCGATGGGCAGCTGTGTGATTAACAAATAACCTAATTATGAGGAAAGCTGCTTTGTAGCACCCATGTTAAAATTATTAAGACGTATATGTAATGCATATATCATAAGATTCCACAGATTATGGAGAAAGTTACAGAGAAGATTTTTCACACAATACAGATAAGTGACATTAATATTTCATAGAGTGGTCTTTTTGATAGCTACCAAAATTAACACTGTTAAATGAAAGCAACGAATAGTAATTAGGTTCATTAAAGTGTAAAGTAGTCGGTCTCCATGGGTGTGTGTCGGGTCGGTCTTTCTGTGTCTCGTGAGATAGCTGTGCTGGTGACAAATTGAAATACTTAATGCTTAGAAAATAATTTCAACTGTAAAAACGCAGCGAATAGTACTGACAATTGGTAGCAATGATCATTTTCTTTCACTGTCTTTGGCGTGTTAGTTTGAAGTAGTAGTAGCATAGTCCTGAATGATTTTCTGTTGATCATATAAAGAAAAAACCTTGTTATACAGGGAAAAAAGCAAGTTTAACTGTACACACATACAGTGATACACACGCTCCTTAAGATTATGAATGAAATTTTGATTTGGCAAAATATTTCTCAGTTAAAGAAATATTAATCTCGTTAGCATCCTGATCAAAGATATCCCAGAAAGTACAAAGTACAAAATGATAATTGTACTGAATTGTATGTAAAAATAATGAATGCTGTTTGAGGGGTACACAGATAATATCTCCTTTTCTTATGCTGCTTGATGGAATCGCAGCTGCACTTCATCTGACACTAAACGAAGGCTTCCATTGTATAACTGGGAATTCTTCCTTTATCTATTTTCAAGCTACAAGTGTTGGGAATCTTTTTAAAACGATTGAAAATGCAGACAGGATTTCCTCGGTACTGACTATAGAGCCTAGGGACTTCCCCATCATTTATCCGTTTCCTTCTCAGAGTTATTTAGTAACTGGCTCAAATTTCATGTCAAAACAATGTCTTATCTATAGGGCTCCTGAACAGATTAGGTAAGAATGCAGATACTGATAAATGAAATCTTAATCAAAAGACAGAAATGTATTTTTATGATTTATTTCAGTTATGATCACGCACTCGCGTTCTGTCACATAGTAATTTAAACACTGGCCACAATCCACAGACCCCGTAAGGTGTATTAGTTAGACATAATCGTCATTTCCAAGTTCAGGCTGGTATAAATCTGAATGAACGACAAACAACTGAACGCTGCTACAACGAAATTTTCAGAGTAGTACTCTGAGCATGAACAGAAAAACTGATTCCGCTCTTTCATTTTGAACACTGTCCTCCTCTGTTAGCAGGGATTCCGCCTGTTAATGATAGATTACTCATGCATGCACGCGATACTGCTGTCTTGTCGCTGCTTCGTAACGTGTCGCTTTGGTCCATCCGCTCCTTCACGGCTCTTTGTGATCCATCTCCGTGGTCAGTATTTGACGATGTTTTCACTTAACATTTTTTGAAGCTTCTTACACGATCTGATGTTCTCACCCAGCACTACATAGACACTCATAGTAACGTGATTGTTTAATTATTTTCCAGTAATTTTATACTTGTGAGCGTGGGAACTTTGTGTTGTATTGGCTGTTGGTGTTGAAATCCATACACCTAATCTATTGTCTATAACCAAGCCTAGAGCTTAAACCAGGAAGTGCAGCATGCCAGCTAATCACAATAGTAGGTCTATTCAAATTTAAAGCATAATTAGCAGCAGATGGTTTTTCCGTTGAAGCCATAATTCATTAATTAATTTATTTGTAGGCATGTGGGACATTCCCTGCTTCTATATCAGGTTGTTCAATCATGTCTGTTCTCACAGTTTCCTTTGTATGACTACAAAGCTCATTTTAAGAGGACAGAACTTGCTTTACAGCTCACAGACTGAGGTTATTGATCACATGCATATTACATATGGCCCACAGTAAGCAAAAGCTTGAGCTCAACTCTGATAAATATAACACTTCAGCTTCTGGGACCATCCGCATTTCTAGCTTTATGCAACTACCTGCTGTAGTTCCTGCGAGTCCTAATGTACCCAAAATCACATTCATGAAAATCTAGGTGTATCAATTTATATTCAAGTAGCTGGCTTCCTGCATAAAGTGCTTACTAGTGCATTCCATTATGTGATTTCGGAAAAGCCTCAAAGATCTTTAGCAGGAAGATGGATTAGTGCTAGTACAATAAATAAGATATATTACTACCTTTTATTAATGTCATTGGTTAGCTTAGCATTTTTTATGGACTGTGTATGACTCAATAAATCAGAACATTGTTTTCAAGACATACTTTACAAACAGTTTGTAGTTTATACAGCATTCTATACATTACATGATCAAAGTATGCAGGGTTATGTGATATTAGTTAATAGTTCTGTAAAAGATATCTTCATATACAATTTAGCAAAACTGCTTTTCGTCTGGGGCTGTAGTCAAAACAAGAAGCCGACGGCAGGAAGCTTTGCATAAAGAGCTTATCAGACAGGCGCAAAGCCTGTACCATATGCTGGCACACAGCACTGCTTGCTATTTGTAAACACATGATCCTTTAGCACATGTGTAATGTGGTTTCAGTTCTGTACGTCTTTGGTTATCCTTTGGTGTCATCTTAACTGCACAGTGAATGATGTTTCTCATTTGTAAACTGAACAGCCGAGCCCTATCATGGAAATCAGACTTTGCTTTGCTCTGAATCTGTAATCTGCTGATTACACCTGGGAGGTTTGCACTAGAGGCTATAATTGGTACAAGTAGGGCAGAGTATCCTGCATATGCAGAATATTCTACATGGGAAGAATATCCTGCATGGGCAGAGTATGGCAGAGCCTGGGTTGAGTATCCTGCAGGTGCAGACTAGAGTAGAGTATCCTACATGGTGTCTGCATGCAGCATTGACCTTCTGCAAAACTATTAGGTAACTCTGAAGCTACACATGCTGCTGAAAGAGGAAGGGCCTCTTTTCTGACATGCATTGATGGTGGTTGAGTTTATTGAAATATTTGCATTTTAACCAAATTGCAATTGCTGGACAAATGGCTGGATAGCATGGCTTTTGTATTGTAGTTCATAGCAGACCTTGTAGCCACAAAGTGTTAGCAAAATGAACTCATTCCTGGTACATTTTTCCAGTTCTATGCCTTGCATCCGGTCTATAACCAATAATGCAGCGGGAATCATTCTTTTATATCTTTAAAAGCTAATGAGACCCAAGATCTTTTGTTAGTTTCTGTTATGTGTAATGTAAATTTAACTCAACCCAGTTTCACTTGGCTCTGCACACTGGACTACTGTCCATTCATTCACTCATGGCAGTTGACTCATGAATACATGGGCAGGGTTTAAGCCGCATTCAAACACCCCCATAGGTGTGATGCACATCTCATGGGTTGTCTTCAGCTTGCTATGGTTTGTGGCCTCATTGTTGCAAATGTGTATAAGAGGAAATCTACACCCCTAATGGTAACCATAAGCCTACAGCAGGGTGGCACCACATCATGAAACATTGCTTGAACTATGGCCAAGTTATATTATGAATGCACATAGTGTGCAGTGCCTCCAACAGGCAGAGTTAGGAACAGACCAAGAAAACCATAAAAACTGTCTGTCTTGTTATGGTCAAGTGCTAATGCTGTTTAAGCTCAGGTATAGCTGAAGCTTAAGATCTGTAAATTATGTTAATTATCAGCAACTTCAGTAGCCCTCTTGTTACTCAGGATTCACCTGAATAGCTCTGTTCAATCATTTGGAAAATTTCTCTTCATCTACTTTCTCTTTCTGTACCATAATTTTGACTACATTCTTGCATGTGAGGATTTAAGGCTGAGAAGAGGGTACAAATATGAAGAAACAGCCTCACTATTTATACTATAAAGTGCAGATAGGAAGAATGACTTCACTGTTTATACTGTTGAGTCCAGATACGAAGAGTGAGCCTCACCGTTTACACTGTCGAGTACGGATATGAAGAATGAGCCTCACCGTTTACACTCTTGAATACAGATATGTAGAGTGAGCCTCACCTTTTACACTGTCAAGTACAAATATGTAGAATGAGCCTCACCGTTTACACTCTTGAATACAGATATGTAGAGTGAGCCTCACCGTTTACACTGTCGAGTACAAATATGTAGAGTGAGCCTCACCGTTTACACTCTCGAATACGGATATGAAGAATGAGCCTCACCGTTTACACTGTTGAGTACGGATATGTAGAATGAGCCTCACCGTTTACACTATCTAGTACGGATATGAAGAGTGAGCCTCACCATTTACACTGTCGAGTACGGATATGAAGAGTGAGCCTCACCGTTTACACTGTCGAGTACGGATATGAAGAGTGAGCCTCACCGTTTACACTGTCGAGTACGGATATGAAGAATGAGCCTCACCGTTTACACTGTTGAGTTACTATGACTTTGCTGTCAGGATGTCAGCAGATGAAATGTGATATCTAATGCTGTGGTGACAGAGCTCCTCTGACTAAATAAGTATATTTTTTCCAGATATGTCCTTGGATCAAATCAACAAGCAGAAAATAAGTGTTGTTCTGCATGTTCTTTTTGTTTTTCAGATTTGGATAGTCACTTTTGTGCATTTATTGTTCTCCAGTTCATGTTTTGCTCCATCCAGTGAAATCAGACATATCATTACAGATGATGACAAAATAATCTCTCTGTTGGTAAGACCATTTCCCCCCAGTGGGATTAGCAGTATCCAATCATTTAATGTTTATTTTTATGAAAGGATGTTTCTTTGGCTATATTAAGAATGCTAATTTTCTAAGTTAAACAGAAACCTCTTCCTCGCAGAAGCAGAATATTCCCAGAGATTACAGGATGGCTGTCTGTTTCATCCCCAAGGAATTGGTAGGCTGCTCTTCTGCCCTGTAAACATGAATGCTAACTCAGCATTGTCGATTTGCCCTAATGTATATGAGGTGACAGATCTTTAAACAAACTTAGCTTTTTAGGTGATGTGACACTCTCCTAACTCTCAGTCCCTCTCTCTGATCTGACCTTGTTAGAGCCACATGTGTTGGGTTCAGCTCAATGTATATCACTTGGAGGGAAGCTTAAAAGTTTTGCAGGACAAGTTTGGGGACATTTCGTCCAACAGGGACAATCTCAGCATTGTTATCCGAAGGCTACAAGACATGCGGATTAAAATTGAATACCTGGTAAGTCACGATTACTTTATTAGCTGTCTTGTTTTTACTCATCAGAATCATTCTATTTAAAGAAGCATTAATTAATGAAGCATTTACAATGCACTTCAGAATTATTGGCACCCTTCATGAAAATGAGCTATATATTATATAAAATGAACTATACATGTAATGAATGTAATGAGTGATATTTTTTTGCTTAAACAAATAGGCAAGCATCCCGCTTTTGCCGCCCTAAATTTCAGTTTATTTTTCCCATGGCGAAAATGACAGCACTCAGCCTCATGCTGTAGTGTTCTGAGAACACTTGTGGAGAGATCTTGGACCACTCTTCCAAGCATTTCCTACAACTCATTGAGATTCTAAGATTTTCTCTATTGAACTGCCCTCTTCATTTGAGATCAGATATTCATTTGGGTTCATGTATGGATACTTTGTTTTGCTGCAACCCAGCCTACACCTCCCGCACCGCGCTACGTCACATCCCCACTGTGTCAATTTTGATGTGTCCCTCAGATCTTGTTGGATGACCCAACCACAGCCCAGTGTCAGCCTTCTGGCAGAGGCAACCAGATTCTAGGATAAAAAGTTTTGGTATTTAATGGAATTCATTATGGCATTGACCATAACAAGAGTCCAGGAACCACTGGTAGCAAAACAGCCACAAAGTATCACAGAGCCACCATCATATTTTCTATGGGTATGAGGTAGAGATATGCTGCCTCGCATCAGTGATTGCCCTGGAGAAAAAAGTGCACTGGCTACAATTTGGCAACTTAGGATACATTGTTTCTAACATCTTTGCATCGGTATAATCCAATTTGAAGCTGAATAGTGAGTTAAATCATTTTGCTTTATTAATTTAGTATTATTTATTTAGCTCACAACTGGTGTTATTAATGTTTTCAGGGGTCATTCCAGGCCACAAGAGCACATGTCTTCTATCGCGAACCTGCCTGTGTTTCTAAGCTGCTGCTTGCAAAATCCAGGTCTTTTGTGTCTGTGTTTGTGAACGTAAGATATCAAAACACAACACAGAGTGCCCCCACAGGGGGGTCCCGGGCCCAGCCTGCACCTCCCGCACCGCGCTACGTCACATCACCAATGTACTAAAACACAACACAGAGTGCCCCCACAGGGGGGTCCCGGGCCCGGCCTGCATCTCCTGCACCCCGCCACGTCACATCACCAATGTACTAAAACACAACACAGAGTGCCCCCACAGGGGGGTCCAGGGCCCGGCCTGCATCTCCCTCACCGCGCTACATCACATCACCAATGTACTTAAACACAACACAGAGTGCCCCCACAGGGGGGTCCAGGGCCCGGCCTGCACCTCCCGCACCGCGCTACGTCACATCACCAATGTACTTAAACACAACACAGATTGTCCTGATGGGAGGGTCCTGGGCCTGGTCTGGCTTGTCCACAGGAGTTACTGAGTGCAAAGCAGAACATGGCCAGGGTTACATAGATATTTACTTATTAGATTTAGATTTACTCCCCATCTCTAAACTGGGTTCCACTTTACAATAAGGCTCCCTTTTGCCACTGTTACATGGTAGTAACTCATTAATAAAAAGTAAAACTGTGTTATAACTTGTTTAAAACTGTTTATTAATAAATTACAAAGTGTTGCAACCTAATTAATAAGCAGATTATAAACTATTCATAAACCCTTTATATGGGTAACCTTATTGTAAAGTGGTACCCTAAACTGTTTTTCAAGTGCATACTCTCATCTTTTTGAGGTATGTGCACCGATGCATTGTATTTTCGAATCGCACTGCATTGCAATAGGGGTGAATTGTATCATATCTCAATAGTAGTTGCTTCATATATTTCTTTAATATATCGGATCGTTGGCACTGCATCGCGATGTGTATCACATCGCCTCAGTGTTGGAGATACACATCCCTAGGTGAGGTGCTATTCTTTCTATGCAGTTCGCTTATTTTGCCAAACATAATGATGGTGTGCGTGGCCAAAAAGCTCAATTTTTTGCCTCATCTGACCATAACACACGATTCCAGCCCTAACTTCCGTGTTGCTTGGCAAAGTTCAGATAGTGGGATTTGTGAATTGAAGTCACGAAAGGGCTCCTCGCTCCAACTCATCAAAAAAGCTTCTGGTCATAGAGGTGGAGTCTCACTGTTGATTTTAATATGGTGAAATGAAAGATTCAGCCAAACTTTGCGGTTGTGACGCTGTGATCTTTCGGCTCCTCCTTGCCTTCTCCTCACTGTGCGGGGGGTAGCAATATGTGGATGTGCCCCCCCTCTGGCAAATTTTCAGTGGTTCCATGCTCTTCAAACTTATTTCCTGTGACCCTGATTGTGCTCACTGGTAATGTTAACTAAATGCCATCCTTTTTCTAAAACCGCTTGTCCAATTCAGGGTCACAGGGGTCTGGAGCTTGTCCTGGAGACTACTGGCTCAAAGCAGGGAACAACCCAGGATGGGGCACCAACCCATCACAGGGCACACTTACACACCAGTCACTCAGACATGTACCCTGATGGCCAGTTTCATAACTGCAGTTAACCGCAGCATGTTCTTTGACCATAACACTCTGAGCAATCCCCACAAAGACACAGGAAGAACACAAAGACATTTCTCACGCATGGCGCCATGGTGGAGACTCAAACCCTGGTTCTAGAGGTTTAAAGTAACAGTGCTGCCCACTATGTGCAACACAACTGCTTTTTTTCTCATTTGAGTTGAGAGCTTTTTGAACTGACCAGTGCAGACAGATTACAAAAGGATTTTACCTGTGTTACTTCATATTTATACTCCAGAGAAACAAAAAATGACATAGACAACAATAAAAAACCCAGAGACTAAAAGTAATATCAAGACATTTTTCCCCAAAGATGCAAATTTCTTTGTTGTTTTTTCCATAATTTTTTTATTTATTTATTTATTTTTCAGAATAAACCATTTCAAAGATAAAACACTTTTTCAATAATTATTTATTAAATGAATAGTTAGCAATTTCTTTTGAGGAAAATCATTGTATATATTACACATACATTAATGTTTTTGCTCATTTTATTAAGGGGGGCAATATTTCTGGAGTTGACTACATTATTTCTGCTTTTTGCCAACAGGAGTCAATGATGCAAGACTTCGCCTGCCATTACAGAGAAGAATCTTGGGGGGCAGAGCATTATTTCGACTTTGTTCGTGACTTATTAAACTCTAACACTTATGAAATGAAATCTGAAGACTGCGAATCGCCCCCCTGTCCCCCGTCAACCCCTCCCACCACTCCAACAGGTGAATATTTACATTGTTTTTTTTTAAATTAAGCAGACGCGTTTATCCTAGTCAACATGCTAAGAGAGAGAGCAGAATCAGTCAGTCCCTAGGGCCTTTGGGGGCGTCAGGCCCTGCTCAGGGGCCCAACAGTGGCATCATTCTGCTCTTCCTGGGTTTCAGCTGCTGCAGCATCATTACCCACTGAGCCATACACCTTCCCCATATGAATGTGCCATAGTCACACCAAAATAATAAGTCTTCCTTACAACTGAAGAAAACGGATAAGGTTTGGCCAATATTAAGTTTCAGGGCAGTATTTAGATCCTGAATAGTGTCAGTATAACTCAGCAGAGGCTCTGGTTTGACTTCATTATTTATAGGTAATTTCTGTATGTGAATATTTGGTCTTCTGTCTCCAGGATCTCCTGACCAGGATCCAAATAAGATCAGCTGTAATGTTTCAGCGACAGACTGTGATAAGCGTAAGGACATTCCGGCTTTTAAGGGTGTTCAAGCATCATGAAAGATGGCCTGTTGGTAGCCAAGTCTGATTAAAAGAAAAGTCTTGACGAAGATGTTATGATATGATGGAAAGTAGAGAAGGATCTTTTGCACAGCGGGTGAAACTCAGCTTTTTAAACTATGTGCTGGAATACAGAAAACAGGTCGCGTTTTGTTATTTTTATTAAGTATTTACTGAATGGTGTGTTAACATTTTGTTCCTTGCTTACTCACAGAAGTACAGGCTCAGCATATATCAGAAGTGGTTGGAAAGAGTCTCCTAATCTTACTACTAATTCCTACAGCTGCTCTCATATTTTTCATATATTGGAAGGTAGGAGATTTTTAAAAGAAAATAAGTTGATTAAAAAAACTGTCTGCAGAGTCCAGAGAATTTCAGATCAGCTTCTGTTTTTCCCTGTGGGTTAAGCTGGTTCTGCTTCTTTTGGTTTCGCAGATCAAACACAGAAAAGAGGAACCTCCAGAGAGGCCAGCTGAGCATGAGATGCTGTTTGATTCCATCCTAAAAGCAGCTACACCACCTGTAGACCAAGAATGCTAGACTGCAATACAAGTAACCAGCATCTTTTATCTCCAACTGATTCATATCTGCAGAATTCACATCAGTTGAAAAATGAATATGTAACTAAAATAAAATGATAAAATTACTATTTTTTTGATGTAACTAAAATGTAATTTATAGATCTTTTCAAGAATTATGTAAGAAAGATGTTTCTCAAACATATTCTAAATGACTGCATGACTAATTGTAATTAAATTTGATTTTTATTAATGTAGAAGTGTTAAGAACAACATCAAACTTATTCAGCTCTTTTTATAATAGGTAAGAACCATTCAGCCTTTCATGCTTAACACAGTACAACAATTTCACATGGCAGGAATCATTACTTTCTTGCCGCTCTGTGTACTTTGGCTACTGCTGATTTGGTATCTTTTTTATTCAGTACAGATAATAAGAGAATCATCTCCATAGTGTGAAATAATAATTTTAAACAATTAAAAAGAAACCGTTTCTTTCTGTCTTTGCTTCTCAGGTGGCTGCAGTAAAAATGGTATCTCTGCCATAAAGGACTCATTTTGCCTCCTTATACAAGAGGGCACATTCATGGCAGTGCATCTACATCTGACCTCAGGATTGATACTGACACTGAAAAGGAACTGTTTGTAGACACGGAAATCCCAGAAAGCTGGAAAGAGACTGCATCTATCTTTAACTCCAGCAAGGAAAGGCCAGAATGTGCTAAGAAGATCTGGGACAGATTTTTAAAAGGGAACAATTAATGAACTCGCATCAAAAGCCAGGATGTAATTGTGATGTCACAATGGAGAGATGCTATGCTGGTGGCTGTCACCATTGTCAGCCGTCAGTGTTTTGGTGCATGGTGGCTGAATTCGTAGGGCATTTTTCAGTGAACACAGTGGTCCAAAATGTTCCTTTCTGTTGCAATCTGAAATATTTCCTTTATTCCTCTGAGCCCCCAACAATCAGAGCTGAACATATAGAATATTCTCAACTGTTGCAAAATAATGTACTTCTTGATAAATCTTTCTATTATACTTTAGTTTTAAAAAAGGTTTCTCATGAAATTTCAGTAACACTTAAAGCAGTCATCATAATGTATTATAGATACCTTTATAATGCATTATAAAACATTCATAAAGAATTATAAACAAGACTATAACTGATTATGAAAAGGCATAACATGTTATAGACATGTTTATCATGCATTATGAATGCTCTATGAAGCTCTCATCTATAATGCACTATAGATGCCTTCATAATGCATAGTAAAGGTCAGTATAAGCCATTATAATGCATTATGAAGGTATCTATACTGCATTATACATGAGTGCTTTAAGTAAAGTGTTACCGAAATTTCTTTCTTACCACAGTTTGGAGGGGCTTTCTGTGGTATATGAGCACAGGCTTCTACTGTACTGGGGGTTCTTTTCATACATAGAGTGTGGTTTGTTCAGAATCAAATGTCCCTCAAATTGAAAATTGTCCCTCAGATGATGTCTCTGCTCAGCGATGACCAATAGCACAGCATTAATATTTATTTAAAGATATGTATATGACAGTAAAGTGCAGTATTATACTAATATGACTTGCATTACACCAGCTTTTCACACGTTGTCATGACAGCAAACAGTGACACAGCAAGCTTGCGGCTTTATAAGTTTGCACTGCAGTGTCATCAGCATCTCCCAGCCTTAATGGCTCAAAAGGACATGCTATTTACAGAGAAAAGATACATGGAAGCCTCCAGAAGTGCAGCATTAGATTACTCTCACAGCAGGACCAACTTGCCTCTTTCTACACTTCCCACCCACAACGTTTGAGTGCTTGCAGGACTATTTGAAAGGAGATACAGGCATATTAAACACCGCAAAGCCTACACGCAGAGCTGGCCTGGAGCGAGCAGCGCGTTGTCCTTACGGCAATACTGTCAGCTTAGCTGATGCCAGCCTGGAGCGAGCAGGGCGCTGTCCTCACGGCAATGCCGTCGGCCTTTTTCAGACAACAAACTGCATTCGTGCCTTTGGAGATCCACAGCACACCGTCACGGTTAAGGGAACGGCTTCATATTTTAACTGTGCTTCCTCCAATGTAAGGCACGCTGGTGCTCTGTCAGGGCTGCCCCACTGCTCATCACTGGAACAGAAAAGGGGAGGATTGCAGATTGTAGTATGCTGCAGAAAGTAGCATCTGCAGTCTGGACACAACTGTAGCTTTCAGCTGAGGCTCTGACTTTCCTCGGAGGCATGCGGCAGTAGCGGACTGTCATGTGACTGGGCACCACGCCCCAGGCCTTCTTCATTCATAGGGCTGGCTGTGGCCTCTCTGATGCACTCACCACAATGATGTGAATGGCTTTGTTGTATGAGGGGCCATTCTTTGAATTGGCTGGTTATGGGTGTGACCGGAGTGGCAGAACGTCTCTTCTGTCAGAAGCAGAAAGCAGCGCCCTGCTTGTGATGAATGTGTGTGATCGTCTCCACTCTCCTGGCCATGATCCTCAGGTCCATCTTTGGACTTTGTCACTAAGGCATATTTACCAACCCAAAGGGACAGATATCTCACACAGTCACCACTAAAGTAAATATCCGTCATCACAAGTCAGTGCCACTTTGTTTGCTCTTTGAGTGTGAGTGTGTGTGTGTTCATTGATTTGTCTTTTTTTTAAATAAATATACCTTAGCTGCTGGAAATTCCACTCTTTTGCTAATATGGTCCTGACAGTTTTCACTGATGATATTTATGCAAATACATGGATAGATATACTGGGCAGTGTTCCTGTCATATTTAGTCAGCATAAACTTTTTCTGGGTACCTGAACAAACTCATCAAGACTGTAAGGTGAGATATTTAAAGAAGCTATGTTGACCACCTGCCTTGTAGAAAGTTTCCTTTTAAATAGCAAATAAACTAAAACACTACAAATGTAGTATAGCAAATATGTCATATGCCATTTTACAAATCATCAATAATGTCAAAATACCCATCATTTTTGGTTCCATTTCTTCTCAGCATATGAGATGTGTACTGTCATGTGAGATGTATGTTCAGCACATTGCTTTAGCTTGTAAGGTGTGTGCTGTAACATGAGACATGTGATCAGCACATTGCTTTAGCGTGTAAGGTGTGTGCCGTAACGAGACATGTGATCAGCACATTGCTTTAGCGTGTAAGGTGTGTGCTGCAATGTGAGACGTGTGATCAGCACATTGCTTTAGCGTGTAAGGTGTGTGCTGTAACGCGAGACGTGTGATCAGCACATTGCTTTAGCGTGTAAGGTGTGTGCTATAACATGAGATGTGTGTGTGTATACACTGTACGTACACACACACACACACACACACACAGACATCCCACCGAGTAACATCCGATCATATTTATGTCCAGGGTCATAAGCCATTGATAGATATACTGGGTCCCATAAAAGCCTTAATAAAATTCACTGCTGGATTGAGAGACGTCCAAAGGAGACACAGTGGACATTAGCAGATGTATTTTACCACGTCTGCAGCTCCAAGAACCCAAACAATCCAAGTGCTCCCCTATAACTGAGATACATCCAGATTGACTTACGTTTTTACTTTTGGCATAAGCCAGACATGTCGATGGATAATTGTATATAAAATTGCAAACAGATGTACAAAAAACATGAATAAAGTATGTTTATCCAACTCCTGGTTTGTTTTACTATTTAAATGTGGCTCAAAAGAGCAATATTGAAATGTATAGCATAGGTAAACAAATCAGTGTCTTACCAAGTACAATTCTTGTGCAGTCATTAATGTGGATCACGTTAAACTGAAAAATGCTGCATCTACATAAAATGTTTCTGTAGTTGTGAATGTATATATCATATCACTGTTTCTATATGGTGATGCACAACGACAGATTAAATCCTCTATAAGGTCACTTTGCCCACTTTGTCTTCCTCTGCTCCTGGCTGGATTTTTGCTTTATCTTTCTTCTTGCCATAATGCTTATTTGAATAGAGATGCCTTCTGTCACAGTAGTATTCAGAGCAAATGACCTGGAAGTTCACTGAAGCTATTCCGGAATGTGGTTAGCAGCAAGATAAGATGAATGCGTTACCTGTATACCTGTGATTTCATTTTCTTGGGCACTCAGTTGTTTGATTGATTTATTTCCTATATTTGCTATTCAGAAGAGGAACAAACACACACAGGATGCATGCCTTCCAAGCTAATGTCTATAAATACTCACACCGGAAGCTGCACCCTTTGCAAACAAAGCAAGGCGATTTTCTTTGCTCTGAGCACTCTTTGGTTATCAGGCTTGGATGGATGGGAGGGCGACTGATGCTGACAGCTAATGCCAATGGCCATTCATTGAGTTAGTAGCTGTTTTTCCCGTCCCCGCTGAGTGTGTATCAGATACCCTCCTGCAGTTTTGCCCGTTTTTCCTAATTTTGCCAGAGCTTTCTCTTATAAGAACATAAGAAATTTACAAACGAGAGGGGGCCATTCGGCCCATCAAGCTCGTTTGGGGAGAACTTAACTAATAACTCAGAGTTGTTAAAAGCTTATTTTAGTTATTTTCTGTTTCCCTGATTTGTGATGTTTCACAGGACCAGGTTTTGGGGTTATGCGCAGGTATTTGTGGCAGATGGTCTTCTCTGTTCCTGCTTCGCCACCATTCCTCCGTGGTTGTGGACATGCTCACATGGCGGCTGGCTGGCTGGCATTTATGTCTGCTGATGCGGGGGCCTGATAGGGGCCACATAAAACCCTGAAGCACAGAGACACCCCTAGAGCCTCCACACTTTGAATACCTTCCTCACCTGCCACCTCCCTAACAGCCTTCTGCCCTTAATGCCCCTGCTGTGTTGTTCGGCCTCAATGCTGTCGATGATTGGGCACGTCACCCTATCTGCTGGCCCCTGCAGCATCACTTGGGCGTGGGGGGGCTCACAGAGGTGGCTGACGTGGAGGCAGCCTTTCTGAGGAGCTGAATCGCAGCCTTTCTGAGAAGAAGCCCACGGTAACAAAAGGCATTATCTGCCTGAATGTGCAATGTCCGTGCGGTGGTGGGAACCGGGCCGTCAGCTCGTGTGGTTTAAAATTACTAATAGCCTCCACCGATGGAGTCCTGTTCAGCGTCATGCTCCTGCCCTTGTGGGGGGGGGGGGGGGTGGGGCCCCCCGCCGTGGGGGGCCCCCAGCTGTGGAGCGGAGCCTCAATGTGGCGGCCATCCCACGGGATGTAACCAGAGGCAGCGCGCCCACTTAGCTGTGCTCTAATACTCCTGTGAAAAGCCGCTAACACCATCTTCCCATGTCGATTCTCCCAGCCCAGCACCAAGATGGAAGACGGCGAGGGACGGCCCTGCAGGGCAGCTCCCTCGGGCCCGGGCCCCGTGTTTGACGACGCAGCTGCCCCTGGGACCAGGATGCACTGGGAGGGGTTTCTGCTTACACTGCCTCCCGGTCTCTGATCCCTCTGAAGGCTACACCTCCCTCTTTTGCATTGGGCCTCTGCGATTTGGCTCCCCTATTGGGCACGAACAGTCACTACACTAAATCTAGTTGGGATTTTTTAATTTGTGCCAATGCAGTGATATGATGTTAAACAGTTTCTTCCAGGATAATAAAAGTATTCTGATTAAGTAATTTAAGATGTTAATACTAGCTAAAGAGGGTTCAAACTCTATAGGGGGATAAATTATGAGCGACTTCACAGAGTCGTGATCCCCACCGGAAAAGACATAGAGGAAAAATTAGCAAACACACACACAGCTGTTTGAATGACTGAAGTTAAAAGGTGTCGCTCAGCTGTTTTAACTACCAGGTTACACTGGCAAGTCTAATCACTGGGGTGTTAAATATGAAAGACCTTTTCACTGTATTTATTTGGGTACTTGAGTATGACCTAAAATTCAAGTTAAATTAATTGTAAACTTTGGAGAATGATATTCGTATTCTGGAGTACATTTATATGTGCCATCGTGCAGATGAATTCATCATATTTTGTATAAAGGGAAGACTTGACGAGTCATAGAACACTATTAATTGCCCTAATGTACATTAGCTTTGTCCAGTATAGATAACTTAGAATATCCAAGTGATATACAAATTCGAAAGAACCTACTTTTTATGTTTTGTTACTTTACACCACTGCATGGAGATGAATGTACACTATCCAGCTACAGTCACCACTGATGATGCGATGATGATGATGACTGCTGAGAAATTGGTGGAAATGCCAGCTGGTTCCTAAATTGGCACCTGGTTTCAAAATGAACTGATTTCCAAACCGGAACGGAATCAGTTCTTTGTTAGTGGAAACTCGCTAACAGTGCAACACACTACTTCCATTAAGCCTAATTACTTTTTAATATACCAGTGCTCTAGCCTGTAATTGATTCGTCTACTACCCGCTGACCAAAGAGACATTCAAAATATGTCTTTTGAACATCTTATTGGACATTGAAAAGATGTCCTTTGAGGAGTCAAAGTTTTTAGTTTTTACGATGTGTTCTGAACATTCAATATTGGCTCCTGCACAAACTCACCAGTTAACTTTCTTTTTTTATTGCTGCCCGTGATCTCTCAGTAGGCTTAGCAGCTTAGTTGGGGAAGATGGTGGTGCAGGAGGTAGTGCTATTGTTTGGCAACTGGAGGGTTGCAAGTTCAAGCCCTGGTTCCTCCTGATCAAAGTGTCCTTGAGCAAGACACTGAACCCCAAATTGCTCCCAGTGTGCAGGTTGGCGCCTTGCATGGCAGCCTCCACCACTGGTGTATGAATGTGTGTGTGGATGGTGAATATGAGGCATGAGTTGTAAAGTGCCTTGAGTACTCATAGGAATAGAAAAGTGCTATATAAATGCAAGGAGTAGAAAAGCACTATATAAATGCAGTCCCTTTACCATTTAGTTGGATATACATCATCATGGACCAATGAAATTACATTTTACTTTGATGATGAACTATCACAAGCAGAAAGAGCAGGGTGTCTGTCAGTGCTAGACAATTATCATATCAGTATTCGTCACTTGAGAAAAAAGACAACTAAATCACAGCTTTAAATTATTTTCCAATAAATCGCAACACTGCAATGAGAACGTTGAGCCCTTGACGATGATGATCCATTATCTGCTGCTTATCTGGGATCAGGTCCCAGGGGCAGCAGTCTAAGCAGGAATGCCCAGACCTCCCTCTCACCAGCCACCTCCTCCAGCTCCACGGGGGAATCCTAAGGCGTTCCCAGGCCAGCCAAGAGAGATATAATCTCTCCAGTGTGTCCTGGGTCAGCCCTGGGGTCTCCTCCAGACTGGACATGCCTGAAACACCTCCCCAGGGAGGCGACCAGGATGCATCCTAGACAGATTCCCAAACCACCTCAACTGGCTCCTTTAGATGTGGAGAAGCAGTGACTCTACTTTGAGCTCCTCACCCTATCTCTAAGGCTGAACACAGACACCCTGCGGAGGAAACTCATTTCTGCCTCTTGTATCCACGATATCTTTCTTTCAGTCACTACCCAGAGCTCACAACCGTAGATGAGGGTAAGAACATAGATTGACTGGTGAATCGATAACTTTGCCTTCCAGCTCAGCTTCCCTCTTTACCATGACAGAATGGTACAGCGTCCTCATTAAGCTGCACCCATCCATCTCTCAATCTCCTGCTCCATTCTTCCTTCATTCGTGAACAAGGCCCTGAGATACTTAAACTCCTCCATGAGGCAGTAACTCATCCTGCACCAGAAGAGGGCAATCCACCCTTTTTCTAACAATATAACAATAATGATGATAATAATAATAATAATAATAATATCACTATATTGTTGTTATTATTATTATTATTATTATTATTATTATTATTATTGCTGTTCTTGTTGTCATGTGCTGTCTGCATCTCGTGATTCTGGGGGAACATTATCTGATGCTACTGTGTGTCTGGATATGGATGATATGACACAAAACCCCACTTTACATCACAGGAGTGCAATAACCGGTTATTGCTTCAAAAGATAAAAACATGCACTGCATAACATGGTAATGCAGAGTATTATATTCAGCACTGAAGTGTGATATCTATGAATCAATGAATCTAGTCTAATAATCGTTAATAAAATAAATTTCAAATATTCATTTGTACTATTTTCTTCTTTTACTACATATTCTTTTAATGTACATTTTGACCGTTTTAGGAAAAACTGCCTCCTTGTGGTTGTGAAAACATATTGTTACAGAATGTATATGAGAGGTTTTACCAGATGCACACAGTCTCTCCTGGACAAAGCAGCGGAACAGACATCTCACAAATATGTAATCCATAATGACTCCTCTCATGCAGGGTTGCTATTCTGTTACAATTTAAATAATGGCAGAAAATAATACAGAAAGGATATTACAAAGGTTTTCAGTTTAAAATTGGAGACTTTCTGTGGCTCACTTTTTTGAACATAGAATAATATGTTCAGTATCAGGATGTCCTTTCGCCATGATTATTTGGGTTCCTGTCCATGTAGAACAGTATCAGGATATGGAGGGTCCTTTCGCCATGATTATTTGGGTTCCTGTCCATGTAGAACAGTACCAGGATATGGAGGGTCCTTTCAACATGATTATTTGGGTTTGGGGTCCTGTCCATGTAGAACAGTATCAGGATATGGAGGGTCCTTTCAACATGATTATTTGGGTTTGGGGTCCTGTCCATGTAGAACAGTATCAGGATATGGAGGGTCCTTTCGACATGATTATTTGGGTTCCTGTCCATGTAGAAC
>JAODJU010000062.1:31627848-31642500 GCA_026776725.1 Gnathonemus echidnorhynchus | reverse complement strand
GTAGAACAGTATCAGGATATGGAGGGTCCTTTCGACATGATTATTTGGGTTCCTGTCCATGTAGAACAGTATCAGGATATGGAGGGTCTTTTCCACATGATTATTTGGGTTCCTGTCCTCCCTCAATGGAATTTTTGTCTCCACACCAAATTCATGGTCAAAATCTACAGATGTTCTTTTTGTATATTTGGTAGACAGAAGCAGGCGTGGTTTTCGATTTTTCACCTTTCAAAGGGAAGTCATTTCTCTGTGAGAGAAACGGCATCAATTCAGCTAAAAGGTGCCGAGTCTGAGAATACTGCCCTTGCATTTCCTGTGAAAATGTTTCCTTGGTGCTTCATGATGACCTTTGTGATGATGATGAGCCCCAAAGTAGATTCTCAGTGCTGCTTTCCCACAGCTGTGGCTGTAGTGTGCAGATATTTTTAGGCTCATATTGTGAGACATTTCTAAATATATAGTGCGTGTTGCATTCACAGGAAGTCCTTGGTTTGTTACAATTTTGCATGTCACTGGATTTACACTATTGCTTAGTATTACCATAGTCATACATATGTCCCATTACGATGTAGTAATGATCTGATAAACCAAAAGTTTCCTGCTCATATATTTTGAAATGTATAAAATTATAAAAATACTCATCATTCTTAATGCTGGCAGTCATTTTAGTTAGAATAAGCAATAGTGTTTTAAGGTAGAAAATAACCAAAAGCATTAAATAAAAATCTTGTCTCTGTTAATCCTACATATCTGACAATATATAGCAGCTTAATGCTCAATTTACAGCACATTTCAATGCATCTCATAAACCTTAATTGCTTGAGTGGGAGTGTGACAGGAGCATAAGGGCTATTTCAACCCAAACATGCAAAAGAAAGCCAGATAAATTTGCTGAGAGTGTGAATCAAACACCCTTTATGAACATTCAGTACTGTACATTAGGATCTAGATTCTTAATGCGCGTTTAAACGGGGCTCGTGTTCATAAGCGGCGTTTAAATGGGTCTCGTCCATAAGTGGTGTTTAAATGGGTCTCGTGTCCGTAACTGGGGCTTACAGGACTGTGATATGAATATCAGTTAAGCTGGCACATCAAACTTCGATGTTATGAAAAAATTAGGAGCAATATCCATGATGTGGATTATTAGACTCCATATTTTTTTCTCATTGCCTGATATATTCATGATATCCGTAAAAAATATATTTTCATATTTAAATACCAAATGTTTAACCCATACAAAATCTGAAGCATGCCTGGAAGAAGTCCACATAGTTTCAAATCACTTTTATTTAAAATATTTATTACCCATAACCACTCATGATCCAAATAACACAGTATAGTCGTTTAAAAGACCCTAATAGTGCCCTTCAGTAAAGATTGCATATCAGTCTCTTTATCACCATCAAAATGTCAGGGAATCTCTGAAGCACCTTAAGCGATAACTCACAGGAACAGAGTCATATTTCATTAATGCTCTTCTATTTATAGTACAGTAAACAGCTGGGAGTAGAAACAAAAACACTAAATATGGGAATTATAGGTTTCATAAATGGCAGCCCAAAGGACAGACAGACCAGTGTTTGGGGCATTTGATAAAATGATTATGAGCTGAAGGAAAAAGCTTGTTATTGCTTTAGTGTCAAATATTTACTTTGTCATACTGATAACTGAAAAAGCTCCTTTTCACAACACTTTTCATAAACTCCTTTCAGGTGTCTTTGAAACTGCTAAAGTGCAGGATTACAGTTTTTAAGGAATTCAGAATAAAAAAGTGCAGGATGACGTGGCGACATCAGACTGTAGTGAGATCCAGAACAAGGCTGCAATACTGAAATGTCTAAATATGACTGGCTGATGAGATACAGCCGTCTTAGGGCTAGGTTGACAAAGATCACAGTTATACACACGCACACATTTTAATATAAACCAGTACAAATTCCATTGCATTTTGAGACTTTAAAGTAAACAAACATTGATAGGGGCATAAGATAAGCAGGAAGTCCACAGTGCTGGTACATTAGCAGCACAGCCAGTACAGCCCATGAGCACAGGAAATAAGGGGACGTCATGATGACTGTACAGGAAGTGCGCTGTCTGAATGAGCGTGCAGCTGTGGACGAGCTATTTTAGGTTCAGACAGACCCGGCTCTGGATACGAGACAATTAGCTCCCTAAAGCGTGTGATACCAATACATTTACTCAGGGAAAAAAAAGACCACAAATCCAACTCCAGTGATTAACAACATATATTATATACCAGAAATTAAAACCATAAACTATAATACCATGACATTTTGAAATGAAAAAAAAATTTGCTCAATGGAGTTCAGTTTTTGAAAAATTCCATCCATCCGTTGATCCATCCATCTGCTGCTTATTCTGAAGGAGGTCATGGGTTTTTCCAAAAATTGTGCTTTTTAATGTCATGCATCTTTATTAACCCTTCCTGCTCCTTCTGCCAATCAGACTAAATTTAAGCCACGGACTGCTTTCTTGAATCTTTCTGCTCCGAATTGTGGCAGCATGCATGAATGACGAGCGAATACTCAGGTACACGGGGGTCTATCCATCAGCATGTTTGCATTGTCTCAGCAAAAGCAGGCTGCTGACGACCCAGGTTAATCTCCGCTTAATATTCGCTCGATCTCCTCAAGCCTTTTGAGGGCTGCCGCCCTCTTCTTCTCAATGTCCTTCATTTCCTTTGACGGCTTGCTCTTAGTCCTCTTCTCTGACTGGCTGCTCTCCAGATTCTTTGACTGCTCCCCGGTCTTGGTGCTGCTTTTGGCCATGGAGGATTTCCACGTATTCTTCTCACTCACAGGCACAGTGCTCTCATCCCCCGGTGAGGAAGCCCCACCTGTGGGGGGCGCCAGGCCGTGGCCCGCCGCACTCATGGCTGCCATCTTGCCACGAACGATGCTCAGATGCCTGCGGACGTACTCCTCATGGGGTGCCAGCATCAGCGTCTCCTCCAGGCACTTCTCGGCCCGGAGCAGGTCTCTCTCCTCAAAATAGACCACGCACAGGTTATGCTTGCCCTGCACATTGGTGGGGTCCATCTGCAGGATCTTCTCAAAGCACTCCCTGGCACCCCTGGTGTCCTTCTTGTGGTTCATCAGGATGTCACCCTTGAGGATGAGGCCCTTCACGTGCTCGGGGTGATGGTGCAGGAGCTCGTCGAGCACAGGAAGAGCCTCCACCTCACGCCTCGCCTGCGAATACAGCAATGCCAGGTTGAAGAGGGCGCTGCGGAAGCCAGCCTGCAGCGCAATGGCCTTCTTCATCCACTTCTCTGCCGCCTCATTCTTGTTCTCATCCATTGCAAGCATGCCCAGGTTGAAGTAGCCATTAGCGTCTTCTGGCTCCTCCTCAACGTAGCTGAGGAACCGTCGATTGGCCTCCGGTCTAAAGCGCGGCTCACCTAGAAGTACGATGCGAGACACATTGTTTTAAGTGAAGTGAAGGTTTGTTGTATGTGGTAAAATGACAGAGGGTCTTTCAAAAAACAGTGACAGGTACTGCTCCAGATATATTAGGCACACCCAAAACTAGAAGGATATTCAGCTTTGTGCTAGTGACTAAAATGGAGAAAGAGAATCATTTATTTTACAAGCAACTGTGGTACGAGGGCCAGACTAAGGCCAGAATCAGTATCTCACCAGACTCCTGCATCAGCAAAGCCGAATTGAAGAGGGCCAGCTTGTGTTTGGGGTTCAGCTCTAGAGCCTGGTTGAAGTTCTTCAGAGCCTCTGCAGGATCCTTCATCTCGATATGGACAATGGCGAGATTGTACCACAGGTCGGCGTTGGTCCCATCCAGCTCTAGGGCCCGCAGGTAGGCATCACGAGCCTCCGAAGGCTTATTCATCTTCAGGAGAAGCTCCCCTCTACAGCCAAAGCATTCAAGGACACTCATAAGGACACAGTAGATCCCATTCTCACCAAGACAGAAGCATGGACTGTAAAACAGACCAACTGGTCTGAGAATTCCTCCATTGAAACATTAAAAAATGCTCTGTATGCTGCTTAATTTTGACCGGAAGAGACAACAACAGACACAATCAACCCTCTAAGAGCCAGATAAAATCTTGGAATGAGATCTGTGACCATTTAGCACAAGTAAGTTTTAGTGTTTACCGATCATAAATGAAATACTCCCAAGTGAAAATGTTTAATACTGTCTGCTTATAACCTGCATAAAGGACATTGTGGGCTTGATGACCGCAGCCCCTCTGTGAAGGTTCAGGGGATCAGTGTCTACCTTCCCAAGTCTAGGTTTTTTCCGGGTGTTGCATCTTACGCCTGGGAGCGGAATGCCGCCGGAGGAAAGCTCTCCTTTGGGTACCTGCTTATGTAGGCCTGTTTGAAGTCCGGCCTCATACTGATGGCCTGTCGGTACAGCTGGTCAGCCTCCTCCAAACGCGAGTCGTTCACGCGGATCAGATTTGCCAGGTTGATGTACACGTTGAGGTGGTTGGGGGCTACTCTGGTAGCATACTTCTTCCCAGGAATGATCTGGGAAAACAGACGTCAAGAACGAATTCCAGGCTGGGCTTGAACCCACGGTCCATGGATTAAGTATCTCATGCTCTAGTGACTGAGCTGACCAGCCCGGTGTTCATCAGGACCGCATCTCTGTCCATTATACCTGCGGCATAAGGGACTTTGCTGTCAGATAAGCTTCCTCAGCCTCCCTGGTCCGGTTCAGGTTCTTGTAGGTTCTGCCCACATTCATGTGAGCACCGATGTCATCTGCCAGAGAGCGGATGTATGGTCAGATGTGTGAGAAGCAGGAAGCAAGCATGCAGACCAGCAGCTGCACTACAGCACTTCACAAAGCGCCCAAAGGAATGCAAACTGTTTACTGAGGCCCAAATCGAAGCATTTATTTAATTCCAACCCACATCATTCAAACGTTAGCTGAAGTGGACTGTTTACAGTTGTGGATTTAGAAAGCAAAAGCGATAGTGTGGATTTCCAGGGCATGTTTTCCTAATCTGCCAAGCATGCTGGTCTTGGCCCAGTGTGAACAAGCTGGGAAATCTCAGTCACTTCTCTAAACACCCTCTGCAACACATTGATAATGGGCTTTGTTCCCCAGGAAAAGGAAACACCGGAAAGGGCAGGTGGAGGCCATGATTCTCAACTCTGAGCTCACGAGGACTAAGCAAGGGCTTAAAACAGGCTTAAAATTCTCACCAGCGACATGCTACTGGCCATGACTCAGATTAATGTCCCTACAATTGACTAGAAAGTTGCCAGGATGCAGGTGATGCGACAAGCTGTGTAAGAACAGCTTCCAGAAAGTTCCAGAAAAACTTATGCTTAAGTCTTAAGTGGGCAAAAGCTAAACCGGTGACCCCAACAAACAAGCTAACAGCCCCAAGTTAATGAAAATATCATTAACTGTTGAGTGGTACCTTAATGAAATACCTCACAAATAATACATTGACTTTTATTGTAAGCAGTACTATGAAATCACACATTATGGCAGTGAATTTAATCCCAGCATGTGAAATCTTTTAATGAAAGATAAATATTCAGACAAAACAGCGTGGACTCCTACCTGGTTGAACTCTGGTGGCCTGCAGAAAATACTTCAGAGCTTTTTCATAATGATTCTGATTCTCTAAAGCGTGACCAACGTTGTTCCAAAGCTTGGCGTTGTTCTTATTCACCTAGGGGAAGCCATTTTCACATGCATACAAGACATCTGTTTAGTTGATACATCAATTATGAGAACAAACTTCAGGCTAGAAGGTCACAGATGTCAAAATTCAAGCCTGGCTGAGTGTTGGGGAAAAGCAGCGACAAAGCATCAATGAGAATATTGTAAAGTTGGTTTAGTTATAGGATTGAGGGTGACGCCAATGGGTCCTTTACAAATGGTGATAGAAGCTGCTTTGAACTGGACAGCAGCTGACATTTTACATTCTGTCATTTGGCAGATGCTGAAAGTGTCAAAAGTGAACAGTTCCTGGAGCACATAGAGTCAAAGGCCTTATGCTGCACCATTTTCTACAGGGTCACACGCTGGTGGCTGATGCTATGAGTCACAAAGCACCTCTCAAAAATGAAATCTATCCCACTTGATCAACTTGAGTAACCCTGCAGTACACTATTTTAGTAGTACGCTTTACTCCTTACTTTGAGAGCGGAGGTGAAGAGCATGTACTCGCATTTGTAATTTTGCGATACTCCACTTTAGCAGTACGCTTTACTCCTTACTTTGAGAGCGGAGGTGAAGAGCGTGTACTCGGACTCCCAGTCCCAGTTCCGGTTAAACGTCTTCACAGAGTGGACTGTGAGGATGGCAGCCATGAAGAACCACGAGACCTTCTTCAGGTTCCTGCATAAGATGACAGAAAGCAGAGGCTGCTAACCATCATTTAGAACAGAAGCACAATCAGCTTTGTGTGGCTGCACTCAACACCTTTCATCATTCAGGAATCCAGCTGGACTTCCAGAAAACAAAACAAAAATACTTGCAAAGATATTACTTTGAAAAACACTCGCTGTATAAGTATGACAAGCAGAGCATAAAACTAGCTTGTTACAAATAAACATCAGCAGTTTATCTAAATATTTTAAATCTTTCAAAGGCTGACAAAAGGTGTCCTCACCTACTATGAGAAAGGATCTCGAATCCATGGGCCACTAAGATGCAGAACCCCATGCTAGGGATGTAGAGAACCCTCTCAGCAACTACAAAGCCCACAGGGAAGAAAAGGTTCGAGGCAGGGATGAAAGGAAGGACGATCCAAGCCAGGGCCTGGAGGAGACAAGAAGCGTTACTCAATCGACCGAATCTACCAGTGCAAGGCCTGATTCATTCGCCTTAAACACAAAATTTAATTTCTGATGAATATCAAGATTTATCAAGTCTGAATGGCCAGAGACCAGAATTTCAATTTAAAAATACAAGCAGATATGCTGTGAGAATATAAAAAAATAATTTGTATTAAAAAGTAATGTAATACTTCAAATGGTCTCTGCATTAAAAATGGACGAATAATAAAACAGAATGAGTAAATTTGGTAATAATGCCAAAGCTTTAAAGAATCGTTGACACCAGTAGACAGATGAAAGCCCTCAATTTAATTTGAAACTTAGTGACTTGTCATAACAGATAATATCTCAATCCATCTTTTCAATCCCCTATCAAGTACAGGAGAGGGGACACCCTGGACGGGATGCCAGATCATCACAGGACAGGGGACACCCTGGACGGGATGCCAGGTCATCACAGGGCAGGGGACACCCTGGACGGGATGCCAGGTCATCACAGGGCAGGGGACACCCAGGTCATCACAGGACAGGGGACACCCTGGACGGGATGCCAGGTTATTACTGGGCACCATTCAGCATTCACTATTCGTTCGAGTTTCAACAAAAAAAAACAGTAGCTGTTAAAGTAACACATACTAACTCTTCAGTCTGTCTCTGAAGCATAACTATGGGGTTTTAAAATCTAAATTAAACCATAACCTCATGTTCATTACTGAAACCGAAACACAGCCCTAAGCAGCCCTGATCATTTCACGTCATTTCACTGCATCACATAACCACTTACAATGCACTCTCTAACGCAATATCATACTCTTACACGGACAACTGAACAAGAGTAAAATATCAAAAAAATATTGACAAAAATCATCCAGTCGGGCCCAGTGCCAGGGGTTTGTTCTGTTGCCAGATATAACATTCTAATGAAACCAGTTCAAGAGCAGTTTACTTCATAGCATAGGCAGAGTTTCAGACTCTGGCTTGTTTATTTTCAGTCAGTTAATTATGATGCATCTGTTCCTCAAGGCTTTTGCTAACTGAAGAACAAGTTCATAAACCCCAGTTTGCTCAAAAAAAGAAACGACAGAAAATGATGAACAAAGCACTCGCTACACAAACAGAAAAGCTTCCCCTTCAAATCAGACTCGGAGGACATGCATGTTTCATTGGACAACATGAAGAAAGATGAGTGCAGCAAGTCACAGAGTAACACACAGATCACACTACATGGAGCAGAGCCAGCAACAATAAACAACAAAACCTTACTCTCTGACATTTTGCTGACTTGTGTGAAAATAAAAGATGTTCCATCATCCAAGTCAAGTCACATTTATTATCCCACCAGGGAAATTTAGGTTGCAGCCAGGCATTTAAAAAGGAATACAACAATTAATAAATGATACATTAAAACCAGATACCAAAATAGAGACAATGACCAATACATAATGCAAAACAGACCATCCACAAAACCACAGCACAGACCAGTACCCAGTACACCCCAGTGCATTGTCACTATATGGAGAGACTGGGAAAGTAATAGAGCCAGAAGAGAAATAGTTAAATCCATCAGTGACATTACCTGTGCTTATTCAATATATTAACAGCAGCTCAAACAAAATAAAGTTTATATCTTTTAGTCCTGTGTGTGGGAACTCTATATCTCCTACCTGAAGAAAGAAGCACAGACTCCCTGTAGAGGGGGTGGTCATTATGATCCAATATTGCCAGTGCCTTCCTGAGTACATGATGGTCATACAGATCACAAAGCTGGGTTTGAGTTACCCCAATGACTTTACCAGCTATACTGACAAGCCGGCCAAGCTTATTTCTTTCTGCCAGGTTAAGGTTAAACCATACCACAATGGAAATGGAGAGTACAGACTGAATAAAGGTTCTATAAAACAGTGTCATCATTTTGGAACATACATTAAAAGTGTTTATTTTTCTTAAAAAATAAAGACGCTGCTGAACCTTCTTATGGATAACCTCAGAATTAGCTGGGAAGTTTAACCTATTGTCCAGCACTGTACCCAGATACTTACAATTGTCTACCAGTTCCACCTCTGATCCCTCTATCACTGTTGCCTTAGGAATAGCAGCACACTTCCCAAAGTCAATCACCATCTCCTTAGTTTTTGACACATTCAGTTCTAGGACAGAGTCCTACAGTTATCCACCACTGGACCACGATCCAGTTCCCCCTCCTCCAGTAGACTAATAATGACTGAGTCATCGGCAAACTTAATAATTTGACCATTGTCAAACTTACGTCTACAGCTGTTTGTACATAGAATATAGAGGAGAGGGGAGAGAACACATCCCTGGGTGATCCAGTGGAGGAGTGAAGCTTGTCTGAAAGGACACCACTGATCCTTACATACTGTGTTCTCTCCGTCATAAAATCTTGTTTTCTATAAAACAAAAAGGAAGCATTGAGCTGAGAGAGTGCAGGACCCACCATGACGATGATCTTGGAGGACCTGCTGGAAGAGCGCAGGCTGTGGAAAGCCAGCAGACCCAGCAGCAAGTAGAAGGTTGCTGTGGCCAGATTACGGACGTCCAAGATGGACTCCACCAAGGGGATGGTGCCCATAGTCCAATCACAACAGAGCTCAGAGGGGTGCAGCAGTAGCCACGCATTCACAGGCAGGAGGTAATTAAATGTCAGCTGCCTTGTGGGTGACTGACTGACAGCTGCAGGGTTATCAAACCTACAAAAAATGAATAAAAAAGAATTTAAATGTCACCGAAAGCGATTTCCTCGCCCGTTAGGGTTACTCTTCCTTCTGCAGTCCTAGCCTGTTAGTGTTTCATTCAGCTACCCTACAGAACACATACAAAAAACAGAACTGAAAATATTTTCCTGGGTCAGCGTCATATTAAACATTAAAAGTAACACTTTTCAAATACAGCATAATGGTCGCAGAAAAAGGCAAGAATTATTCGGAAATTCAGCAAGTAAGCTCTGAGTTCCAAAAAAGAACAAAGAAAGCTGAATCTTACCAGGTTTACCAGACTTGCGTGTACACAAGCAAAATAATTTCCGTCGGCAATCTGATAACAATGAAATACCAGTTTGGTGACAGATCGTTTCAAACCTGGTAAACACAGGCAGCTGGGACTGGATGACCTGAACGCGAATGATGACCAGGAGCAGTGTGGTGATGATGAGAACAATGAGCTTCAGTAAGGTCTGCAGGACGGAGTACGGCAAGCTATCCTTCCCTCGCAGGAGCTGGAGAATGGCATCAGTCAGCATTGGCAGGGTGAACTGGAACAACATGGCAAACGAAATGGATGAGTCAGCTAGTTAGCAAGAGCACCCTCAGAGGACATCAGAGAAACATAAAGCAGGCACCATTATCCGAGAAAAGTTCAACACAAAACAAGCAAGCATAAGAACGTGAACTGGTAGGGTAATTTGCAAGAGTTACACTTGTGGCAAGACTACTCAAGACAGAATTTCATTCAGGCTTTCTCCTTTGTTCCCGATTCTTTCGTACTTGGAAAGTCGTGGATGCACACCGATTGAAATGCGGTCAAAGTTCTGCATGCTAAATTACCATATTTTCTCCAATGTGACATAGCACACAAATGTCAGCCAAGAGCATTGTATAATGATGATAATAATAGCAATGAAAACACCCCAAATTATCATTCTAGATACAAAAGTCAACCTCTGAAGAAACGTGGGCCACAGCTTGCGAGGAAAGGCCCCTGAGCAGTCTGCGAGGAGAAACGACAGCTGCTAAGAGTCTGTGGGGGGAGTGGGTTTGCGAAACACTATCGTGACATAGCCATGAAGACAAACACCGTAGTTGTCAGGAGGTCTTCAGGAAACGCTGCTCTGCTCTCACCCCTTGAGCAACGAAGACCTCATAGATGCAGCAGATGCCGATGACAGTGATTCCCTGCTCTTTGCACAGTGTGGCTGCAGCCACCAAAAGCACCGTCACTGCAATGGGGGTCCAGACTGAAAGACAAAGAAACTCAAGTTACAGAATCGAGAAAGAAAGTCTGGAACAACTTCAAAGATGACAGAAAAACTAAAAATATCAGTTACACATAATTACCCACAAATCAAGAGCAGGGTTTGGTTAAGGTTACCACTAATTACAGTTCCTTCCAGCTTTTCACATCTCTAATAAGTGCAGCTTTGGGGAAAATATTAAACACACACATTTACGTGTAAACCACTGTTCAGAAAAACAATGTAACACTCGAGGTGAAGCTTCTAGCCCTAGCAGAAGTGAGACCAATACATAATGATAACAACAGTAGCTACCATAGTTCAAAATAAACACAAACTGTCACTAAATCACCTTTGTGGAAAAAAATGGACCTGTAAGCATGTACATGATTATTTGTTTAAAAGCAAAGGCAACTTGAGAATTAAGGCAGAGTAAAAAGCTGTATTTGTGGTGTTGTTCTGTAGCCATATGGTACTGCTCGACTGGTGAAGTGAGGTGGACAGCAGACTCGGGTTCAGCAAAAGCACTTTTATTGATCAGCACAACCAACAAGCAAGAATGACTCTCCCTACACACACACACGTTTGTATTCACACATTTGTGGAGACCATCCATTCATTTCTATGGGCGAAACACTAATCCCAACAATGAAGACCTTAACCCCTAACCAGCTCTAACCTTAACCATAAGTAACCAACAAAACACAAGGCTTCACATTTTGTTTTTTTTTTTTTTGTTTTTTTATTGCTTTCACAGATTTTTATGAAATTGAGTTTTCCCTTGTGGGGGACTGAAAAATAACAGGTTTTTATCATATTGTGAGGATATTTGATATCCACAATGAAAAATATGCATAACCCACACAAACACACACACACACACACACACAGACACAGGAAAAATGGCAACTTTGACACTCTAGGAGCTTGTTGTTTATGGCGACCAATAAGGGCTTTCAGGAAGCACATCCAGTTTCAGGGTGATAAATGTATTTGTGCTTGTTTTACGCACAGGTTCAAACATTACATATGTAATACATCTGTGGTCACAAGCAGGATTGTCGTTACGTTTCAAGAAACCAGCCTGAAACATGGAGCACTCACCAACAGAATGGTCTGGACCTTTGGATTTAGTGTAAGTTAAAAATGCTGCCAGGAGGAATATAGATGACAAGAGTTCAGCTCTGCCAACAACACCAGTGACCTTTCAAAACAAAACAAAAAAATGGCCATTAGACTGAAATCCACAGAAAGCTGCAACAAACCGCAAAATCACAGAATCCAAGCAAAAACCCACAGCAAGACCCTGTAGCACAATCAAGGATTATTAAACTGCAAGACAAACCATCTCATAGGATCACTGTACCACTGTTACAGTGGGGAAAAAACATAAGCAACTGTTGCCACCTACTGGTAAAATATACAATTAGAGTAACTCCTACTCTGACATTTTTAAGAGCTTGCTGAAAAATACTCCTAAACTATCCATGAAATAAATAAGGTGTAAAATTAAAGGAGCTAAAGGCCCCCCGGGCTCACCGCCTCTGTGTGAATGGGGTGCACGGCAAAGAGCAGCGCCGCCACCAGGCTGCAGGACCGATGCAGCAGCAGCAGGTGGCTGATTTGCAAGAAGAGTACACACACAACCGTGTGCAGCAGCACGTTGAGCAGGTGATAGGAGGCGGCATGCAGCTCGCTCAGGGCATAGTTCAGCCTGAAGGTCAGCACAGTCAGCGGCCGGTATGACTTGTGGCTCCGCTCCTATAGAGGGAAATGGCCAGACCAGATCAGCGCTACCCCGGGCCAACATGGAGGCACGTCTCACTTAATAACAGGTATACAAAAGTCAGCATTACTCAGGCCTGGTATGGGGGCACATCTCACTGCATGTTCCACTGCAATTTGTACCAGTATCACTGTACATCTGACAATAAAATCTTTAATGTTGAAATAATAAGCTACTCAAAAGCAATGTTTTAAGAATAAGCCCAACTCCTCAAACATGGAGATGTTTGTAAGACACAGGGGAGACTGAAAGACATCATGTGGCGCTGGCTGACCTCAGACATGGGCGTCCCCCAAAAGTCGTTGAGAAAGAGGTTTTGCAGCGGCGTGGACGGCCGCAGGTCCTTGTTATCCAGGATGGCCGAGACATCATCGAACACGAAGCCACAGGACAAACTGTTCCAGTAGCAGCCCAGAACCAGGGTAGCTATCAGACAGGTCTCCTTCCACATCACCGCAGCCATCATGGAGCAAAGGTTTCATCAACTGCTGGGATGCGGCACCATGATTCAGCCTGTCAGGACTGGCAGAGGCCGATGCATAGTAAATGATTTCTTATTCTCATATTTTTATTTATTTATTGCTGTGTATTTGATAAATAAACTATGATTCGTTTCTATGTAATAAGCACGTGAGAGCGGGGCCCCTTTAAGAAAAGAGCTTTAATTTATTCTGATCGACACAGCTAATAAAAAATTCCGGTTTAGAGGCAAAAGCTCGTTTAGTGAGCAAACAATAATAAGAAATTATAATAAAATATAAGGAGACAGACTATGTAACAATACTAACAAAGTGCAGGAGTGACAATGTGATGGTCTATGATAATTGTCACTTGTCACCTTTGCAATTTGTTATTGTTGCATAGATTGTCCCTTTAACAATGTATTTATTACTTTGACTACATCGATGTTTAATTTTACATATAGTTTGCTTCTTTTATGTACTGTTTACGTCTTTTATTCTATTTAGCGCATATTCGTATTGCATCGGCTTTGGAAGTCACTATCGTAATCTGTTTGTGTGCACCTCAATGTCGATAAACCCCCCAGATTTGAAACATTTTGCACCTTCTGTTAACATAAAAATATGAAAAGTAATGATACAGAGCTTCCCCGGACTACACCGACGCCCTCTTAGCCCTACTCACACACCGCCCGCAGGTGGCTCGTCTTCAAACCCGACAGCCAATTGCTTACACTTTATAAATGGCCGCTAAATTAACCGAACAATTACAATCTCCTTACCGTTTGTCACGTTAGAAGCCAAACCGGCATAAAATACAGCAGGGAAACATCACTCCGCAGACACGGCCGCTCAATGGCAGGTACTGGCTCCTGGAAGCACTTCCCAGTGATGCCTGGGAGACCCAGCTCTGCAGTTTCACTTCCGGGGCAGAGGTGTACCTCTTTAAAGGAGTCGGCACCGCAATAAAGTGGTGAGATAAGGCAAGTGGGCTTTGTCATATCATTAACATACTGGTACACATCGGTATGAAATAACATTACCCCAGGACTATAGTGCAACATACAACAGCTGTGATGGGGGATTTCACAGTATTTACAGTGCAAAAACAAAGGGCAGTGCAAAAATCTGAGGCTGGACAGAGGGGTTTATGTTTATGCAGGGGTGTCAAACTCCAGTCCTGGGGGGCCGGAGGCCTGTGTAGCTTAGTTCTTATCTATTCTACCACAAATGATTCAACTCAAGAGCTGTGTTGTAATTAGCACAAGGAGTTGAATCAGCTGTGTTAAATGAAGGTAAACCAAAACCTGTGCAGGGCTCCGGCCCTCCAGGACTGGAGTTTGACACCCCTGATGTAATGTATCCCCCCCACAAAAAACAACCCTTGGATAACGCAAATTGGACCCAAATAGTCCAATTTTTAATTCACTGGTCCATAAGACTGACTTCCACTTCTGTATACAGTTGTATGCAGTTATTTAATGTTAAATACTGTTATTTTCATTTCTTCAGATGCTAAGGCACATGCCCACATTAAACCAGTGCTGTGTTTTGACATGCAGACATCCCAAGGCTCCCGGAAGGTCCGGGAGTCTCCCGCATACTGATAGCGACTCCCTGATGCCCGCAAACTGAATAAAATATCCCGGA
>JAODJU010000062.1:31602091-31612314 GCA_026776725.1 Gnathonemus echidnorhynchus | reverse complement strand
TTTGTTCGACTTTCAAGAAATTCGAGTTCTAGTGAGTTCGAGAACCGAGGTACCACTGTGTGTGTGTGTGTGTGTGTGTGTGTATATATATATATATATATATAATTTTATTTTTTCTCCCATTTTCTAAAGTTAATTACAGATAAACCTATATATTCGAGTATGGAAGCTGAAGACCGAATAGGAATTCTGAAATTTGTTTTAATGGTTATCAGTGGTATCTTTGTGGTAAGTGAGGGGTGTTTCCTGCTGTTTTGTCTTTTGTCACTGTTCCAGTAAACAGTTGAGTTTTATCTCATTTTATCTATTTAACACTGTGTCTTTTCATAGTATATTATTAATCAAGGAAAAATAATGGTAGATTTCAGCATTTACCGATTTTATTTTTGGTGTTTGAAATGCTTTTAATATTCCGATTCAGATACTTGGGATCGCCATTTTTGGGTGTGGAGTGTGGATTTTATTTGACAAAAGCAATTTCATTGCAATTATTAGCAATGGTAGGTGTTATTTTCTTCCAGATGCAAGTGCATATAATGAAATAGTGTTATAAAAGATATGATATGAGCTGCTGTTTGTTTTTGGTAGAGGATTCTGTGAGATTCCTTTCTGCGGGGTTTTTTGTTATTGGCCTGGTCGTGGCTGCCCTCAGCCTCATTGGGTGCCTCGGAGCATTAAAGGAAGTCAGGTGCTTTTTATTACTGGTAAGAAAAAAGACTAAGCAAATGTCAAAAAAATGTATAGAATCTGTATAGTACACTTGTGTTTGAATCGGTTTCTTGCACATAAAATACATTAAAATACAATACAAAACATACAATAATTAATTCTAAGACAACTACCTTTTTTCTTGAAATGCTAGTGTCTTATCACATGTACACATATTGTGTGTATGCATACATACTATATAATCATTGTGCACCTGCCTAGTATACAATGTACTGCATAATAGATGTACCCTACTACATGTACATCACCGTTAAAAAGTTTGGGGTCATTTAGAAATTTCCTTGTTTTCCATGAAAACATACATGAAATGAGTTTGAATAGGACATATAGCTAAATAAACAGCTGAATAGAGTTGAGATATGGTGACTGGGCTGGCCATTCCATTATGCACAGAATACCAGCTGGCTGGCCATTCCACTATACACAGAATGCAAGCTGACTGCTTCTTCCCTAAATACAGTCAGTGACAAAAAAAGTTTATACCCAGATGGAGCGGTGGAAATGAAATGAATCTGCACATGGTGAAAGGTCACGTGACTGTATCACAATGATTATAATATCAGATCAAATGGACATATGGCATGGCATTACAAAATGAAGTGATAGCTTTCCTTCTTCAAGATCCCTTTACCATGTATAAATCCCTCACTTTACCATCACCAAAGCAGCCCCAGACCATCACATTGCCTCCACCCTGCTTGACAGATGTCATCAAGCACTCCTCCAGCATCTTTCCATTTGATCTGTGTCTCACAAATGTTCTTTGTGAATCGAACATCGCACCACGCTTAGATTCCTATATCCATTCCACTTTTTTCCAATGTCCCTTTGTCCAGTGTCTGTGTTCATTTGTCCATCTCAGTCCTTTCTTTTTATTGGTCATTCTGAGATACAACTTTTTCTTTGCAATTCTGCCTAGAAGGCCAGCATCCCGGAGTCACCTCTTTACTGTTGACGTTGAGACTGGTCTTTTGTGGGTACTACTTAATTAAGCTGCCAGTTGAAGACCTATGAGGCATCTGTTTCTCAAACTACACACTCTAATATATTTACCCTCTTGCTCAGTTGTGCACCAGGCCCTTCCCTCTCCTCTTTCTGTTGTGGTTAGAGCCAGTTTGCGCTGCTCTGTGAAGGTCGTAGTACTCAGCATTGTACGAGATCTTCAGTTTCCTGGCAATTTCTTGCATGGAATAGCCTTCATTTCTCAGAACAAAAATAGACTGACAAGTTTCAGAAGAAAGTTCTTTGTTTCTGACCATTTTGAGCTTGTTATCAAACCCACAATTGATGATGCTGCAGATACTCAACTAGTCCATAGAAGGCCAGTTTTATTGCTTCTTTAATCAGACTATTTTCATCTGTGATAAAATAATTACAAAAGGGTTTTCTAATGATCAAATAACCTTTTAAAATGAAAAACTTTCATTAGCAAACAGCATTCCACAGGACTAATTTTTGCTGATAACTCGCCTCTGTAGATCTATGTAGATATTCCATTGAAAACAGATGTGATAGTCATTTAGTCAACATTAGCAATGTCTACACAGCATTTCTGATCAATCTGATGTTATGCTAATGGACAAAAACACTTTTTTTCAAAAGCAAGGACATTTCTAAATGACCCTAAACTTCTGAATGGTAATGTAAATATATTTTCATTTATTTCTCTATGTAGCATACTTTTGTATCTAGACTTCATGTATATGTGTGTATAATATGTATTATACACTTCTATGATAAAGAAAAAAGAAAATGGTTTACTATTAATTGTTTCTGACTTGATCAACATCTTGACTAATACTTTTCCTTTTTAGTACATGGGTGCTTTAATTGTCATCCTCTTAGGTCAAGGTTTACTCACAATTATTCTTCTAATAAAAAGAAAAGAGGTAAGGCAAAATGGATCTCCTGTCAAAGTGATATATTGATGCAAATATTTTAAAGTCATAATGTATGCTTTGTTTAGACATACATAATTTACTTCAAATCCATTCAATGAATGAATGAATGAATGTGAACTAAACTTACATTGAAAATTTTATTTTCTAGATTACCAAAACATTATCAGAAGAAGTTGATAAAATAATCATGGATTATGGTAATGGAACAAACAGGGAAATGGAAATCAAATGGAACATTCTAGACATCATGCAGCTTTATGTATGTACATAATTGATCCACAAATGTATGTGTTCTATAATACAATTTGCTACTTGAATTTTGGTTCCTAAGCCAAAAAATTTTTCCTAGTGGACATGCTGTGGAAGAACCAATTACACTCAGTGGGAAAACAACAGCTACATAAAATCATGCACAGAATTGGAGGTGTATCCCTGCTCATGCTTTAACACCACTAGCTGTCCATTCCTGCCTGAGGACCCCTCCAAGAGGTTTGGTAAAGGCGAAAACGTGTTTAACATGGTATGTCAATTATGACAGCTTGAGTTTCAATGTTCTATTACTAAATCAGGAAATGGGTTTTGCTGTATTAAATCAAATTTCCTTTGTTGGGCGGACAGGGCTGCCAGACACACATGGAGGAGTGGATATACCAAAATGGACTGGTGATGCTAGGAATGGACTTAGGAATGGTCCTCATTCAGGTAAAACAAAGTGCAACCTCATGGAAAGAGGCACCTAAGTGCAATAAAAGAAGCCATAGCAAGTGCTAAAATTAAATAAATAGTGAAATAATTGTAAATGACACATGTAATTAATTAATTAATGATTTTATTTCTAATGGTAGATAATAATTCATGGCACATCTTTTTTTTTTTTTGCTTGCCTAAGACTTTTGCACAGTACTGTATTTGCATAAACTCTGCTGGAGTGAAAAGTATCAGAGAGCAGTTTGTGGCCCAATACAACCCTAAGTAATTAAACAGAATAAGACCAGTCCTGAATGTACAAACCTGGCTGATAGTTTCTGTAGTGAAATGGAACACAATAAACCGATGCCCTTTCATATATTTTGAGGTTGTTGTGTTTATATTACAAAGCAAAACAACTTATTTTCAGCAGTTACACTTAATTTATTCAAAACATGGCTTTCAGGAATGAAACTAATTGTGTCCCTTTCGCAGGTGTTCTTGATTGTGCTCTGTGTCTACTTGTTTCGAAGCTTGGCACAGAAAGCGAAAAGCTAGTGTGAGAAGCTCAGGGTACAGTTTCACCTGCAAGCAGCACTGCTGTCCAGAGCTGGGCTGACAGGAGCCGGCGCAGCACTCATGCTGAGAGAAGAAAAACAAAAGCCGTTCTTGACGTTTCAAGCTGTAGATCAGTTATTCTCCTATTCTTTTATCTATCTCATATTCTTTTATTTACTTTAAATGCAAATTTCCACTATCTATGCTAGTTTAATTACGTGATCAATGTAAAGTTAATTTTAATTTTGTAATTATCCTGGTTTAAAGCAAATGTGCTTGTGTGCAAAAGCCAGATATAAATGTGTATATCCCCATTTAAAGTGAATTGTAAGCATTGAAGTTGTAAGAGAATGGTGTGACATTTGACCAAAAAGCTGGAATAACAGTGTGGAAATTAAAAATATTTCACATGCCCTGTGGGGTGCCAGTGCTGAGTGTAATGGTGGGTGAGAGGTGAGAACCTAGTCTGACATCCTGGGGGCAGTCAGTCAGAAAATCCTTGATCCAGTGGCCGACGGATTGTGAAAATCCTAGATCCATGAGTTGAGGAACCAGTCTGCCCGGAATGACTGTGTTGAAAACAAGGTGTGCTAGTGCAATTTGGAGAGCAGCGGCAATGACATCCTCTGTAGATCTCTTCGCTGTGTAGGCACACTGATATGGGTAGTAGGTGGGTGGGAGGCTACTTTGATGTGCTGCATGACCAGTCTCTCAAAGCACTCAAAAATAGTCATTGGGAGTGCTGATAATGCTCTTTATTGGAAGTGGAATGATTGTGGCAGACTTCAGGCAAGGTGAGATGATGGATTTTGACAGTGACAGGTTGAAGATCTTTGTGAAGACTTCAGAGAGCTGGTCTGCACATTCCTTCAGCACCCGTAATGTCACACCATCCGGGCCAGCAGCTTTTAGTGGATTTACAGCTGTGAGTGGTGTTGATCGGAATCTGTGGTTGATGTTTGACTAAATTTTATCTACTGTATTTCTCCCCTTGGTAACATAATTGATGTTTTGATGAAATTTAGGGAGAACTCCTTTTAAATCTGTGTAGTTAACCAGCAATGACTTGAGCTGCTTCTGGATAGGTATTCTGTTGTGACTTTATAGCGCTGAATAGGTAAGCTGAAGCTGGGCTAGCACTGGTGTCCAGTGGAATGTAAACAGCTGTGACTATAACAAGGGTAAACTCATGTAAAAGGTAAAAAGGCCTACATTTAACCGCAGAAGGTAAAAAGGCCTGTATTTAACTGCGGAAGGTAAAAAGGCCTGCATTTAACTGCCAGGTACTAAATGATAAGAACAGTGTTTGTCTAAGATTTTGGTATCAGCACACTTATTGTTACGTATGTAAATGCAGAGTCCCCCCCGCCATCCTTTGCTCTTACTAGAGTCTTCAGCATTGTTGTCAAATTTAATCTGCAGTTTCATGAGGTTAGTCTCGAACCTTTTTCTTTTGATAAATACCTGTTTAATATTCACCATTGACAGCAAATGCAACCTCACTAGTATGTTCATTTACAGATAATTTGTTGCCAGAAAATTTTATCTTAGGTCACAGTTTCTTGGTGCATTGTTTGACATTTGAGTTTCCATTCCAGTTTGTGTCCAGCTCCAGTGTCTATTTTTCCACATTTCATTATGTGAAAATGTTTAAGTGCTTTCTCACAAAACTGGTTGTACATAGATTGATTTAAAAAAAAAAAAAATGTAATCAAGTTTAAAGAGACCCTGAATAGGACAGTTGGGTGTATAAAATGGACGGATGGATGATTGTTGTATCCTTCCTTTGTGTGTCTTTTCTCTCCTTGTTTGACCAAAGATGTTCTGCCTGCTATTCTCCATCATTAGCCTGTTCTTTGTGCAGTGGGCCAGCAGCTACCTACCTGTACTTAATCGATGAAAACTCCACCACGCTGCCGCTCATGCTCATCACCCTTCTGGAAAACATTGCAGTGGCCTGAATTTATTGGTGCAGAAAAGTATGTCTCAATGGGCCCATTTCATATTCAAGTTACTGCAGTTGTAGCTGATAATTTCATTAGCTGGATATTTATATATGAACACATTTTAAACACTCTGCTCCATAATATGATGAAAGTTCCTAAAATATTACACAAGGATTAGTATCCAATAAGTGGTGAAATTTGTGATACGGAATTTAGATGTCACTGACGGTTATAAAATAATTAATGGAAGATGGGGGCCTCTACAGTGGTGATAGCTATTCCCAATGCAAACCTATGTTCATTAATGACGTAGAACTCGTGTGTTAATATGGGAAACTTCAGATAAGCTAAGGTCTGTTTGCTTTAATTTTAAAATATTCATAACTGCATTTAACAGATTTTTTTAAAGATTTAAAGGAGATACTGGGATTATCTCCATGCTGATTGTATTAGTACACATGGAAGTATTTCTACCCCATGGTAACATCCAGCTAACACTGATTCTGCTACAGTACAGAGCTTGGATCCAGGAGAAACAATAGGTACAGCTGTGTGTGGAAAAAGGAATAAAAATGTATTCTTCTTTAAAGATTGACTGAGTAAATGAAATAAAACACTGAACACAATGCTATTCTACTGATGAATGATACAGACCCAGGAGAAGAGCCTGACCAATCCCGCATGGAGCATGGCAGTCTGGATCTCACTGGGGCTTCTGGCTGTCCTGCTCTTCTCCGTGGTCTTTGTGATGCACTGCTTCTCTGTCACTGGTGACAGATGCATCCAATTCTTCACAGAGGCCAGATCACCAGTCAGGACAAGGACGAGAATGAGGCTGGCAAAATTGGCTACAGGAATCAGTCATTCTGTAGATGTGGACAATGGAATAGGCAGTTTTACAGTATCCAGTATCCCCAGAACAGACCTGGTTTCCCTAGCTGATTGATTGTTTCAAGTGCTTGGGCAGAAAATATATTTAAGTTCATGCAGACACAGACTGTCAGCTATTCTGCTTTACAAAGAGGAGATAGAATATATATCAGGATTGTTTATTGGTGTTGTAGTCAGTGTCACAATTTCAAAACAGGATTAACAAGAATCATTAAACAGACCAAAACATATCAGACCTGATTTTTAACATTGTCTTTAAGCAGAGATCCTTGGTGAGATTTTGCCAATATTTTCCTATTTATAATAGTGGTAATTTACTGTCTGCGATAATGTTAAAACTAATTCATAAGTAAACATTTACACACTGAACATATACTTTTAGTTCTGGTTATGTTTTGCACTGGGGATAATCCCTGAGAGTAATGCAGTTGATGACCTCTTGTCCTGCAGCTGTGGCCTGTAGTGTTTGAGGTCACCTTCCCAGTCTATCACACGAGTCTTGATGTTTCTTTTGATACAGGTGATAAGTACAGTTGGGTTTATTCATTTTAACTTCATAATGAATTGAGATGTATACTTCGAATGGCATCTCCATAGTCAGGTCTGTCTGAACTTCTTGTGGTAAAATGGAGGTTTACAACAACTTCCATGTGACATCTGTAAGTAAATAATTGTGTTTTGTGTGTACACAGTTTGTATGTAAGCTACATAGTACATAAAGAGTGCTGTCTACTGTTTATTAGAAACATTGAGTGTTTTTGCTGCAAAATACTCAGCAGGGAGGGAAATGAGCAGTTGCATCTATTGCCTGGCTCTGCTGCTTAAGGTAAACTGAATATACAGTGATTCTGCACCTATTTTGGGAAACAGTATTGCATTATGCAGTATTGCAGTACTGCATGGGTGTGGAGCTTATATATTATATTGTTCCACTAGTGCAGGACTTGTGTAGAGGTTAGTCAACACTAGAGACATACTGTTCAATGTTTGTAACAGCTATGAAAATTAAATTTTTTAAATTAAAAAGTAACAAGGTTTTGGCATTTTTAGATTATCTAAAGACTTGCTTTACTCCAAACTGATGCATCTTAATATGATATTTACATATAAAGAGAACTGAACCAGAATTCTCTCCCTGACACACACAGACACGGACACAACTGTATTTTTAGCTGTTCTACTGCAATAAGCCACAGCAAATACAAAAGCAGGGTGTTAAACCAGAGTTTATGAATTTAAGTTAATTCTGAAAACTGGAAACTGTTACAAAAAGTGTCCGACTCCTGCTTGTGCCATTAGTTCCACAGGGAGCTTTTCGAACGTCACCCCGGGGGTGTCTCTGTGTGGTAAAACAAGTTGAAGTCCTGCTGGACAGGCAGAAACTCGCTGTATCCTGCATGGCACCGATGAGGTATGGGCCTCTCAGACCTATCAGTCCTTAGAAAATTAGAAGGACAAACAGCACGTCCTCACACACGTCCGAACGCCAGCAGATGTACCCAGTGGATACAATGAAGTGTCCACCGCTTTTCTTCACAGACGCTAGTGCAGATACTGATGGCTGCGCCAGCTGATCAGTGACAGAAAGAAAGAAGGACCCTAACCCTAAACCCTCCTGATGCTCTGCACCTCAGCTCTGGTCTGGGGGTTTCGGTAAAGCAGTCTGAAGGGCAACTCCAGACCTGGGCCAGGCCATGACCGTAATCCACTCACGTTAAAACCCCACTGATCTGATAGATCAAACTGAATTCAACTGTTCAGTAAGTTCTGCGGGGAAAGAAGAAAAGGCAAATTGTAAAGTCACTCTAAAGACAATGATTATTCAATTCCACACAATTAATCTGAGAAAAAGACAGAAAAGAGCTGTTATGCACATGTAATGAGTGCTGATCATTTAATTTCACTCATTTTCGTTAAATGTAGAGTATCTGGAGCACATAGTGAGCAGAGATCTTCTCACCACTGCCCTTTGATGCCTGTACTCCTCCTCTGCTGGGACACACTGTAGATCTCCTGCAGTTGCTTCTTCTGGTCGTTACTAAGCGGCGCCATCAGGGACTGATACCATTGAGTATCTGTGTTCTGCACCCCTGTAAGCAACAGAGTCAGTCTCTGGAGACACAACGTGCGAAACACTTTCAGCTTTATCTTGATGTTAGGCACATGACTTGTGAACAGACGGGTTTTTCTTGGAAGAGTAGCCCTTGACATTGACTGCTGGATATTTTATGAACATACATGTCTCTTCAAATATCATTTAATAATGTTTACCTGATGAATACACCAGAACCACATTGGTTTAGTTAGATTCAATATACCAGTGAAAAATACATTTTCCCTCAACAAAACATGGCTTTCCTAGTTGCCAAACACATCTACTAGAAAGTTCTAGTGTGCACGTCTTACTGAGCAGAGCAGCAGTGAAAAACTGGTACTCGTCCTCCCCGTTGTCATAGTCCAGGGGAGTGTTGTACTCCTCCAGGGGCGTCCCCTCCAGACCTTCCTCGTCCCAGTACTCCTCCTCTTCATCATCATCCTCCAATCCACCTGCTGAGCTGGCAGGCTGCTGACTGATGTTTCGTTTGCGGTTTGCCTCATTGACCTCATCGTCATCACTAGAGATCTCCTCTGTGGGCAAGAGAGACTAGGACTTAAATGTATTATCAGTTTATCAGGACCCTCCTCAGCTGAGTGACAGCTGGTATAAACTGGAATGTTCCTCGACCATCCAAGTCCTTGATTTCTCTAGTATCAAGATGATTGAGTAATTGGCTTAAAAACTTCTGTTTAGGCCCCATTATCTTCAAATAGGGCTGTGCGATATGATTGACATGTATAGTTAATGTAAAATGAGCACATGTAAAAAGCCCATTTCTTACATTTCAAATAAGCTCTACAAATAAAAGATATTTACTCATATTTAATTGTTTTCCACCCTTTATTTAGAACGTTTGTGCAAATTTTCAATTAAGCATGTAACAAAACACAAAATGTCAATGTATAAAATAGGAAACATCAGGTTAAAGGTATTATAGCCTATTGCAGGGACTGGTTGGCGGAATAATTAACAAAGTACAGTCCATACCATCAGGCCTATTTTACCTTGCTTTGTCTGTGCATGTGCAGCATTACCCTCTGCAGCATATTTTACAATGGTGCCCAATTTTTATCACTTAATTCCGTTCAATGACATTTTCAGGACCTAACCTGATGCTGTCATTTCTTTTCACTACATCAGGTTTATTTTGCAGACTTCTGGTGATCTGCACCAGCCCAGAATGGAATATTCCGGCAGATATTTTGATTTTAGGTCCTTTGTGTTCTCTTGTAAATGCGTGTGTGTTTATGGGTCTCTTTAGGTACCCCAGTCACAATATGGTGACTATATATGTCCCTCATGGCTGCCACTATTATGGTGTGACAAAGCCAGTGGATTATGCCAACAGGACAAACAGCTAAAGGAATGTATGTGATTTTTTTCTGATCCCACCGAGTTGGACTAAAATTATAT
>JAODJU010000062.1:31584008-31602071 GCA_026776725.1 Gnathonemus echidnorhynchus | reverse complement strand
TATGGCTGCAACGCAAAATACATCAAACTTCAGTTCAGAGTGAGCCAAAGCTATATGTATACCAAAATACAATGGTCGCTGGATAGCAGCAATTTCAGCTGATGGAAATACAAACATTTCAGATATGGGATAATATTTCATATATTTAGGTAATAGAGTTGACCAAAAATGGAAATAGACAACCAGGGTGAACATTGAAAATGACAAGCAAAGAAAAATTTCAGTCAGCAGAAACATTAACATCAGTTGTCGCTAAAGAGTAAAGCAACCACTGTAGTTTGCTGTAAATGTAAGCTGTATGGTTCGCCTTAAAATGGCAGGATGAATGGATGAGGTACTGAAAGAAAAGGCAATGCAGTGTATGCGTGCTTGAAAATGCTGTACATGCACATACAAATTGGGCAGGAGGTACGGATCAGGGAGTGACACTCCTGTTGTGGAAATGACTTAAAATATTGCTGAAAAGAGTGTGATATGTGGCACAATGAAATAAACATGAAATGATTTTTCTATTGCTACACAATACGTATATATTATCATACTGCACAACCCATAAAGTGTAACTAAAAAGTCACAAATGCAGTGTTCAGAAACAGAAACTGTTTTAAAACAGTATTCCTTGAGCTTCTGTTTATGTGTGTATATATATATATATATATATATATATATATATATATATATATGACCAGAGACTGATAGTGTGAATATCTGGGTGATATCATTTGCCTTAATTCAAAGACTATAATACTTCAAGGGCCCCAAAGATAAAACTACTGTCGCTTTAGGAGATACCAGAAACTACACTACACAGCTATATGTATTTTGCAGGCTTTGCGCTCACCATTCTCATCCTCCTCCGAGACAGGTCTTCTGGCCAAAATGTCTGGTTTATTCAGCATCCGTGAGGCGTAAGCATGCTTCAGACCCAGGAAAAGCAGCAAGATTGACGGAATAATCTGAGCAACCGCCTCTTCCACTGCAGCTGGCCGACTGGGCAGTTCCATCAGCACACTCAGGCCGATGATGCACATCTTACGATCATGGAGCCTACGGAGAACAAATCTGTCTCAGCAACACACTCTGACCAATGATGATCATATTACAATCGCGGCACCTGCAGAGAACAAACTTCCCAGCAACACACTCAGGCCGATAATGCACATCTCACAATTGTGGAACCTGCAGAGAACCAAGATCCTAGCCAACAGAATCAGGCCAATGATGCACATATCTTGATCACAGAGAATGCAGAAACATCCCCGCGACACACTGAGACTGATAATGTATATTTTACAATCGTGGAGCCTGCAGAGAATAAACATCCCTGCGACACACTGAGACTGATGATGCACATCTTACAATCTTGGAATCTGCAAAGAATAAACATATCTTCAACGATGCCCCGTGTATGATTGTGGAGCCTACAGGGAACAAACATCTCACTTATACAAAAAACAGAATATGAGTACAATGTCATGGAGGTCAGGAAGAAGTCTTACTACAATAATACTACGGCTAAGTGTAAAACTGTCTCTCTGCTCACAATAACCCACCAAAACTGTCATTATTTTCTATATAGGCAGCCCCCAGGTTGTGAACAAGATCGTCTGTCTAAGTTGAATTTGTAGGCAACTCGGAAAATAATATAATACATAATAATGATACTTTTATTATTACTGTAACTACATATGGTACTGTACTGTACCTCGAATCGATTGAACCGCTGAACCTGCAGTGTCACAAAGTGTGTACATTCATTATTACGAACCATTGTATTTAACTCATATTTTTAATATAACAGGCTTGACAGCAGTCCATTCATAAGCATGAGTTGACTAAGTCGGACGTTCTTAAACCGGGGACTGTCTGTACAAAGTCTATCATTACTCCACATCCCCCAATCTTGCAGGAAGATTTTCCTAAATGTCAGTGAGGTGGTGGATAGTGCGAGACAGTGTGGAGGACCTACCCCAGGAAGAACTCTGTGTCATTCATCCATTGGTTGATGAACTGCGTGGTGATGGGCTCTGGGCTATGTGGGAAGCGAATGTTCTCCAGAGTGTGCAGCAGCAGGGTGGGGTTATAATACAGCGCCGCGATGCCAACCTGCAAGCACATGGTCCGCAGCTCGCTGGACTTCACGCCACGCGTCAGCCGCTCCAGGACTGCCTCCACAAACAGGGGGACACACTAACACCCCCAGAGGAAGGGAGGGAAAACAGCTCAGTCAAACAGGGACAACACAACAGACATGACAGCTGTATTCATCACATAATGAAAGATGTCACCCAGCATGACCTGTATCGGGCACTTCCAGAAGCAGGAGTGTGAAGACAAACACAAACACATTTCTCTGACCTTATTCCTGGCTTAATCATGAGTGTTTCCAGTCGTCAAAAATTAGTACTTTGCAAATGACTTCAAATCCATGTTAAGGCAACAGCACTGGCAATATTCCCCAATAACACTGTGTCTTACTTGGTCGATGCCCCTTCCACGACACTGCAGGATGACGACTTCCAGCAGCTTGGCAGCATGGCATTCTGCATCCTCACCTGCATCGCTAGTGAGGACCTTGAGAAGACGATTAAGTTGAAAAAGGTCATGGGGGCAACCTAATTACCTCCATGTCTATACAACACAAAGATGGACAGTCACATTTTTTCACATGGTGGAAATGATCTCCAGGTGTTTGGAGATACGGTTAGGGTGGAGGTCTGACAGAGTGGCAGTCACCTTCTTACACATGGTGTAAATGACCTCCAGGTATTTGGAGTTAGACAACAGCATGTCAGTATCCACTGTCACATAATTATGCAGGAGAGGCATCATATCTGTCAGGAAAACAGCAGCAAGGCCAAGATTCAAAACCATCTTAGTGCATATGTGAAAACTCCTGGCACCTCAATGACCTGCAATAACATTCTCAAAAGTAAAATGCTTGACTATACAGGCACATGAAACAAACACCCACCCATTCATTTACTAACCACGACTGAAACAATTTTATATCACTCTCATGCCTGAATAGATACGCCAAAGCTGAGCACCTGTAAAGTAGTCAAAGCAGTCATGCTGGAAAACATCATAGAGAACCCCCAGGAGCTGCCACATCTGGGGGGAGATAGCCTGACAGGTCAAGCCAAAGGCCAGAGACAAGATCTCTTCATAGAACTCTGCAAACAAGGAAAAAGACAAGGCCACCATCAATAATAGCAATATAATTGCAAAAGTGGGGTTCTTCATACTCCTCACTCTGCAAAAAGGCAAGGCCACCATCAATAATAGCGATATAATTTATCTAATTGAATCTAATTAATCTAATATAATTAAAACCATGACATTTGCAAAGAACAGGATTCTGAAATCTGGCAATTTAAGTACCACAAGACTGGCAGCACCCCTAGTGTTTAAAACTGAAATTACACAGGATACATAAACACACAGCCACACGTCTCAACAAGGCCTCCTGATCACACACAGCCACACTTCTCAATAAGGCCTCCTGATCACCACAAGCTTCCACTGATTACCTATTATAGGTTTCTGCAGCACAAGACCAATGACTTGCAAACAGATTCCCTCCAACTGCTGTGTGATCTGGAACAGAAAGACGTCACTGCACAACATAAGCAGACCACCATTTTATTCATAGCACTGGTTCTCAATCCTGTTCCAGCCCAACCCCCCAGCCGGAATGATTTCAATGGAACCCTTCCTTAATCAGGCTTATATGGTCCTTAATAGTCTAATAATAAATGTGGCAGGTTAAAAGCAGTGTGGGCTAAAATGGAACATTCAGGCATGGAGAGGGGGACACCAGGAACAGGTCTGAAAACCACTGATTCAGAGAGAGCTTAGGAAAATGGCAGAACTGCGTGGAATGAGGAAGGGTTACTGTGAATCAGCCTTTGTGGTTGCGGAGATGAATCAGAATCCGAATCAGAATCAGGAGACTTTATTAATCCCGGAGGAAATTGCTCACATTGCGACTGCACAATCACACATAGACAAGAACAGTACAGTATAAGTATAAAAATAGGAATGAAGTGTAAAACAAATTGGAGTACTGCTAAACATTGTAATAAAAATAAAATAAGATAGAAAATCTTGCTTTGGACAAAGTACCTTTGTCCAAAAGTTACAGGAAAAGTAAATGTGTATAGTACTAAATGCACAGTACTTTAGCACAGTAAAGTAAAAGTATATTGCACCAATATCATCAGTGGTTATATTGCACTAGTTGGTAAAGTCTATGAGAGGGGGTCACCAACCTCTCTGTGGTCCTCCATGACAGTGAGGATCGTGTCAATGGTGCTGAGGATACCCAAGGCCATCACAGTCTTGTCCTCACTTTCTTCATACTCCTCACTCTGCAAGACCTTGCTAAAGATCTCCGCCTGTCAGAGAAAATGCATATATGGCTTCTGGTCATATGAGGAAGTATGCAGACATTCACAAAGCTGCCAGCATCTTCTAATTTCAGCGCGCCACTCTGTCACAGTTATTGGAAGCTACATAGGACAGGTGCAAACACCCATTTTGGAAATGAGAACCCCCCTATCCCTGTTAGCTGCACAGGTGAAGTAGGAAAAATTTTCATATCAGTCAATATCAATAATTTTGATTATAAATATCAAATCATTATTTCTTTCCAGTTTAAAGGCTGATTGTTACTCCTGAGTTAAAGCTGAAGAAACTAGATGGTTAATTGTAATTATAAACTTTTACTGTCAGAACATGAACACTTGCCAAACAGTAGTGATGGGCAAAGTGACGCTACTGGAACCTTGTGCTATATTTTCTGACCTCACTAGTTGGAGCTCGGTTCAAAAAAGGGCTCAAAGCATATGAAAAGGAAACCAAAAGCCCCATGCGCTCAAAAATTACTGCAAATGGTTTATGAAGCGTCATTTTTGCCATAGCTACCAAATAGCATTTCGCATTTCACAAGTCTGAGATAGAACATAAATGGGCTATTTTAGTCAGCACCGAAAAAAACTCCACCACTGGCATTTGGGATTTCTCATGGAATGGATTTTGCTCTGGATTTTTCTTTTGGATTTTGCTGGATTACCTTTATTAAATGGCTTGCTTTGGATTTACCTACTCTCCCAGTGAGGTGTCCTGTTGTTTTGATCATTTTGTCTGTTGTCTGCCCTATTATTTGTTCACTAAATCCCCTGTTTTCACAGCAATGTTTGAGTTTGTGCTCCAACACCAGTCCTGACAAGTACTTACAGAGAAACTGACATCATTTTTTGATGCAAAGCGTGTCGCCAGTGACATGTTTGGTGTTAAATTGTATTGAATTTTTATGGAGAACTTGTCTTATTGATATTGATGAAAATTATAGTGCTATAATTGTCATTATCGTTTTATCTCCCAGCCCTACGCAAGGTACGTCACGTGACGCGCAAGGTACGTCACGTGACGCGCAAGGTACGTCACGTGACAACCCAATGGGAGCAAGAAATAGGGATTTTATTTGGAGATGAAACACTGAGACAGAGAGAATGAAAGCTAGGACAAAAGTGAACTCACTATGTTCCTGCACCAGTTAAATCGGTTAATGAAGAAGGTTGAGCAGGCGGAATGTGCTTGTCACCTGCATTCACTAACCCATATGATACGGTACTTAGTCCAGTAAATCTGTTTTTACTGTCCTGTTTTGAAGATACATCAGTAAATTCTAAAATACGCCTAATAGTCAGGATCTGAACACAGTAATGCAAGCACAGAAGTAGAGCCCCCAAACAAAAACAAGATGAAGAATAGTTAGGGTTGGAAAAAAGGCATCATCTGATAGGTTTTTAAGGACTTGAATGAATTAAAAGCATAGAATGTGTGACATGTATAATGAAGTGTATCGAAATATTTCATCATTCTTGGAGAAAATTCATCACTCTTTGATAAAATGAAAACAATATATTCTTCATGAATTTGAGCCAGACAGCATATCATTTGGGGATTTGAGCTAGACAGTGAATTCTTTAGGGATTTGACCAAGTACTCACCAGGTTTTGTGTCATGTCAATAGCGATGACTGCCACCTCTTCGTTATACTCGCAGATCATCTTCTGGATGACGTTGGTGAGATCATCATTCTCCGTCTCTTTGATAATGTGCAGAAGCTCCTGCATCACAGGCCTGATGTAGGGTCTTATGTAGACCTTGGCTGGAAGATCACACACAAAGGGAGATCACTCACCTAACTTTGAACCAATCATACCTGAACTATGGTTATTATACCTACCTTTAAAACTTTGTTTAATCTGAGCAATTGTGCATTGAGCAAACAGGCAGCAGTAGCATGTATGTGCACTCAGAAAGGGAGATTATGGGCTTGGTTCCTGGACCTGAGCACCACACCTTGTTCCTGGTTGCTGACGAGCATTTGCAGGGCAATGGCTGCCTCCACCTTGACTGGCATCTCTTTGTCAGCAATGAGGTTCTGCTTCACCAGCTCCACAGCATTGCACAGGACTAGATGATTATGGAAATGCAGGGGACTGAAGGAATGCAGGACCCAGCATGACTGTGGCAGAAGAGAACAGCAGACAGGATGCCGGACATTTTTCATTTAAATGAAGCATCTTTCATTCATCACTAATCCTAACGTCTCACATTCAATACCCAGACCAGAACCATGAACTTTCATGAACTAGGCCACACTGAAGCCCATTAAGATATCACCTGATTTTAGATATCTCATCTTGCAATGTCTAAAGTGGCCCAGAGGTCCACTACCCTTTAAACACCCCCCACAAGCGAGACATGATTAGATGCTGGGACCATGAACTAGGCTGAAATATCTAGTCAAGAAAAATTCATCACCATGGTCAGGGATACAGTTATGCACTATGGTTTAAAAATAAGTCATTTGATTATTGAAATCATCCACTAGTACCCGCCTTAAAGTTCCTGAAGACCCTCCATGCTGACCTAGCACTGGCCCTTATCCTATCACTAGACCAATAAAAAACTAGTGATGAAAATAGTTAATTAGTCAGGCAAACAAATGGAGGTTGCCTGACCCTAGCCCGGAGGTATGCCAGGTTTGAGTTCAGCAGGGGGAATACATAGTTCTGTAGCATTAGTTCCAGCTGGTCCTTGTAAACCCTCTTCTGTAACAAAGAGAATAAAAAGATCAATCTATTAATCTGTCATCTGTATATTCATAAAATTTCATTTCAGAAAAACAAATATACCAAAAAATAGTTTATTACCTTGAGTAGGAGGTCAGCCAATGAACCAATAACATGCAATGCCCCATCCTTCCTACGGGGGTCAGTGTTTAGGTCCATTAGGATCTGGTGGCAGAATTCCATCATCTGAGGCAGAACCTAACAGAGGTAGAAGTGGCTCATGACCAAGGCCGTACCTAGAAATTCTAGAAAACCTGACAAAATGCTACCTGCCCCTGCTCCCCCCCCACCACCACAAAAATTTACATATCTTTTTACATATTCAACAACTCTATATATACAGTGCTGGGTCCCCTGAACCTGCTAGACAATCCATGCCCCTGCTGATGACACAGAACAGAGAATAATCCATGGGACAACAGCATACAGACTTGATTCATTCCTTCAAGATATGTCACACTGCAGGGTGAGGTTTCTCATGGCTGATGGATTTTTATTGTCTTTATTGAAAATAATTAAAAATGAATGTATAACTGTCTAGCTAGCACCCAGGAAGTGTGTGGGTTGGTGGGTTAGGCCTCTGTGCCCGTGATGAGAAATGCACTAGTTTGAATCTTGTCCTTGGCAGAATAGACCAAGACCATTAGCACTGCTAAAAATGCTCAAAGGTTGCTGGATGGACGGCTGATTCTGAGCTCAGACCCCAAGCTTAACTCTTACCTGTGTGTGTGTGTGTATGTGTGTGTGTTCTTAAAAGAAGAATGAGGTGGGATATGTGAAAACTCACACACTCCTATGTATCTGTACCCATACTTCTGCAAATGGCAAACTATCAAATGATTTCTCATTCCTCTGCTTCTGGCATCTCGGAGCTGTAACCCCATCAGCTCTCTCACCTCCTTCCTCTTCCGGGCTGCTTTGCACAGGAGGCTTTGGCCAGCAGTGGCAGGCAGTGCATGGTCGTCATACAAATCTGAAATGCAGAGATCACAAGCAATTCAGGCACAGGCTGCAAGCATGTCCCCACAGCAGATTTACATTGCCTTCCTGTGCCGCCAAGACGAGACGAGACAGGGTGAGACTTTGTCACTGTGGTTATACAATGAGACTTTGGTAGCTCTGAGAGAAGACAGCAGCAATCGAGAATAAAATATAAATGTGTTTCGATACTTACTGAATTTCATGCGGATGTATTCATACGGATCCTCCTGCCAGAGCTTCTCATCCTCATCCTTGTAGCACATAAGCGGGAAAATGACCTCCTGACAGATGGCCTGGCAGCCATAAAAGAGGTGGCTGTAAGAATACACTTCATGCAGAAGACAGCAGTGACCTTCTGGCTATGTGCGATTCCTCATAGTTATGTTTAAGTGAAACAGGTGAAACAAAGATACAGGCAGGGATTGCTGATTACTGTCTTTATCCAGGAAGGAAGGGACACACAAGACCCCACATGTGAGGAATTCTTACTGTGCACGGACCTGCATGTGCGGCTTCATCTGCTTCCACGTGAGTGAGTGGGAGATGCTCTGGTTCAGATAGTTCAGCGCCTGCTGCAGGACATGGGGACTGACATATTGCCTGTGTCTGTGCTGGTCCACCACCTTCAGCAGAACCTGCATGGAGGTGTCACCGGGGGAGAGCAGGCAGGGAGCTCATCTCAGACATCTGTATTCATGGCGTTAGCATGAACTACGTACCCCAGCTCACTTGTATTTACAACTGAAAATGTTGACTTATGTAATGAGTGCAACAAATTTAGGACAATCTTCATTCTAGCTATATATTGACATGAATGCAACTGTTACTTCTGGATTGTAGCAGCAAATCTGGAAGGAAGAGATCTATTCATTCATTCATTCATTTAACAGAGAATAGATGATGCAGAACAACAATCATAAACCAGGGAATCAAAAACCATTACTGAGGCCAATACATTGCATGCAATCTGATACATTAAAGACATTTATGAAGCAACTACTAATGTGATATGATATATAATAGAACCCTGGAACTCAAACGCCTCTTAACTCGACTAATTCAGACCTTGAACAGGTCTGTTAAATTTTTTTCAACTTGTACCTCAACCAAAATCTTGGAACTCGACCATTCCTGCTAAATCTTGTATGGGTCAAGATGATAATAATAATAATAGATTTAATTTGTAACGCACTTTACATTTAAAATAAATCTCAAAGATGTCTTCAAATTTGTGGTGTGATTTGATTCAACACAATGCAGTTCATCATGATATGACGCAATGCTAAAGAATATGATGCTATGCGATTCAGTACGGCATAGTTTGATTTTCTTTGGGTCTTCTTACGCAGACAATAAATCATAAATTATGTATACAGACAAAGTGCGATTTACATAGACCCCCTATGAAGATTAACAGAAAGGATAATGTGACCCCACCCAAACTGAGAAGACTGGGGCCCCATCCTGAAGACAGGCCTGGGGTGGGAGCTCGTGGGCAAGTGCCTGGTGGTCGAGCCTCTACCGATAGATGGATGGATGGATGGATGGATATTTGTGTCTTTAATACTGAAACTCAGTAAGCATCTCATTCACACCATTTGTTCATGAATTCTAATAAATATATATATATATATATATATATATATCAACTTTTACTGATGCAAAGAAACAATGCATCACAAGTTTATCCCAAATCATGTCTAGTGCACACTTTAATTGGGAACATCTCATCATGTACCACCTGCAACAGCTGAGAAAGTTCAGGGTCTCTTCAACGATCCTACGGACTTTCTACTCAGGTGCTGGGGAGAGCATCCTGATTCAGAACATTACTTCCTGGTTTGGGAATAGCTGTGTTCTGGATCACAAAGCCCTCCAGAGGGTGATTCATGCAGCAGAACACTGCTGCAGGTCGGCCTTTCCGTCTCTTCAGGACATTTATATCAAGAGATGTAGGAGCAGGGCCTTCAGAGTCATAAAGGACACATCCCACCCCAACAACAGCATGTTTCAGCTTCTGAAATCAGGAAAGAGACTCAGGAGCATCATGACCAGGACTGAGAGGCTTAGGAGGAGTTTCTACCCCCAGGCCATAAGGTCTCTGAACCTGGACGTGCCATTGGACCTCACACCCTGATGTACATTGTGCTCTTGTACCCTTCACCAAATCCACACTGCTACACCGGTCACTTTTATGTCTGGTTACCGTTCATTTTGAACATACTCCTCTGCTTGCATTTTTAGCTTGCTCTTGAACTTTTTAACTTTAGCAACTTGCACAGTCTACAAAAGAGCGGTTCAGGATGCATCTCACTATGTGTTGTACTTTGTATAACTATGTATGTGATAATTAAAGTAAAATTAAAGTATCTTGAATCTTGAATGAACTTTTATGTCTATGGTCTAATGTGAGGCGGTGAATCTTACCATCCCAATTATTAGCGTAAAAGTAAATCTGGAGTAGAACAGCTGAATGCTGTCATTTGGAATGACGTATGTATAATGCCATAGAAATATTCACTACTCAAAGCAGTTTTGTAGTAAAGATACAGTGGATGATATACCTAGAAGTTTGTGTAGGACTGATCAACAGGTAAAGGAAACATTAGTTTAAAAAGTCATTTTGCTAAAGAAGGTGCCAACAGTTACTAAATGTTATTCCAACACATATTCTCCATCAAAGACACTTCATAGTGGATCAACGTGTTGAAAAAAAATCTGAAATAAAAGAGCATATTTTTTCCTATTCAATGTAATACAGATAATTTAAAAATATCACAAATTTTCTCTCACTGTAATATACAACTCACTCTAAACTACAGATATCAGTAAGTTACTGATATCTGAACCCTAAACATTTTCAATCCTATACCTGTATGAAGATACCACAAATTTTCCATGCACGCATACACAAATACGCCGCTGGTTCTTCATACCTGCTGGATCCCCACTGCATACGTCTTCAGAAAGAAGTCTGCAAACTCAAAGTACTCCTTAGTCACATTGCCTGGACTTCCATACCTACAATGCATTTTATATGAAGTTTGGTGATACTTTAGTGGCAAACTCAAATTAATCCCCCAAGACCTCCACCCTCCAAGCAGTTTACCTCTCAAATAGCCTGTTAATGATGTGTAATGCCCATTTTTTACACTTCCACCAAACGAGCTCCGGCCGATCATCCTCATCAACCTCCAGCGTCTCCTGAAACGACGTACACAGGACAGTCGTAGAAATGATACCTACTGTAATGTGTACACTAGCAGCCCTTAGTCAGGAATAATACCTACAATAAAACCTGCAGTCACAGCTCTGCCAAGGATAACCTATATGAGCCATTCCTGACTTGAATTTTATCCCTAGTCAATCTGTTTTGTCACTTATGGAAATCATTCACATTACAGAATACGCAATACTAGTTTAGTTATACAAGTATTACAGAGCTTGCTCTTACAGGAGGGATATCTCGATCCAAGATGGCCCTGAGCACCTCCATCCACTGGGTCAGAACTGTGTTGTTCACCAGGTTCAGTGGCAATGAGTACTTTGCAAGAAAGAAATCGCAGATGTCAGCATGCTCAATTTCTTACACCTATATTCTTTTAAACAATGGAAAAATGCAACACATGACAATTTGTACCAAGAGGGTTTCATTCCCTTAACATGAAATAAGCTAGGCTGTCCTCCAGATACTTTCACATACTCTCACCTGCACCAGTGCATGGAAGATTTTAAGAATCTGCTTTTGGATCAGCACAGAAAAAACAGTGGCGTCTGGCAGCAGCTGAGTGACTTGCTGCTGAATTCGGGGCAGGAAGATCTGCATGGCCGCCAGGAGGGGGGCTCTCTCCTCTGCCTTCCTGTACCTAGGAGACAGGGCACATGAATACACCACTTACTACACAGACAGCTGAGTACTTGCTCCCCTACTCTGGATCACAGAAGAGCAAAGCTTACTAAATACATCACTGTAGAAGCTGTAGGTCAACATTTCTGTGTAGAGTAAAAAGAAAAGGCAGCAAGACTCACGTCATTCATTTATCATTCAATAATAATAACTGTTAGATTAAATGTATATTTGACGCTGCATATCACTGTGGTTCCTCTGTGGGTGGCTGAGCAGGACACTCACTCGTAGGTCTTGACCAGCTGGTAGAGGGCCAGCAGGCTGCCATACCAGCTGGTGCTGTTCTGAGAGTACAGGTACAACCGGATCTTGTCCACAACACCAGTCCAGCGGCCAGGAAAGTCGTGCTTAATAATGACACGGAGGCACACGTTCAGCTGAGCCCTGTGAAACCAGCAAGCACAGCATTACTCACAGCACATGCAACTAGCACAACAGTGTTCAGAAATGCTTATAAACACTCATGGTACACTATGCCCATCACAGGTACACTATGCCCAATGCTTACTGACCATGCACCGGATGGACTGTTCAGACATACTAAGAACATCAGTTTCCAGCAGTAATGCTTCCTGAAAACTCAGAAGATGTACTGCACAGGTACACTATGCCCATCAGTGCTGAAGCAATGCTTACTGAACACTCACCGAATGGACTCAGGACACTGAATGACCCCCTCCACAATGTTGTCCCTGATCTGCTGCCGGTCGTTTTCATGGATGTTGAAGGGAAACACAAGGTCCCCATGGGAAGGTTCCCGGTCCGGCCAGTACTGGCTCACCATGTTTTTCAAGTAGATGGCAGCTGGGCAGGGGAGATACACGTAAGAGGTATTTATCACCTTGGCACTGGATGGAGCCACCAATACATTTATGGATCTTGCTGAGGCATCTGCTGGGTATGACAGCACTCTTCGTGGTATATTGAAAAACAGATGCACCATTCTTTTACTTTGAATGGTTCTTTACCTGCTTGACGTACAGGAAACTCAACCTGATCTGATACAATGATCTGGAGTAAGGTAGGGGCAAAGTTGATGATCTTGTAGGACTGAAAGAAAAAAATAAATAAAAGTGCATTATTCATTGTATAAAATCAAATTAAGGGGGCAGCGTGTGGCTCAGTGGGCTGTGTGCCAGTAATCAGAAGGTCCCCGGTTCAAACCCAGCCTCATCACGTCTGCGGGTCCTTGAGCAAGGCCCTGGGTGTCCCAACAGGGCCCAACATGGACAGCTTACTCTGCAAAGAGCAAGTCGAGGGAGGAATAAAAGACGATAAAAAGTATCTGTTATTATTGTTATTATATTACTGTTACAAGTAATTAAAATGAAAATCCCTTTGGATGACCACATGAACAATTACCATTAAATACTATAAATGCTTAAATGGGGATTAAATGTGCATCAAGTTTTGTGAAGTTCTTCTATCACAGGTGTAAGGAAAAGTATTTGAGCTTATTTTTAGTTGTTTATTCATTTTCAGCAGTATTATTTATTTTATTCACACTTTGCATAATTTGAATTACCCTTGGGATCAATAAAGTGTTTCTATCTATCCACAGATCTGGAATTTGTGTCCTAAGAGGCTGTTATAAGACTGTTACTCATGCTTACATTAATCCTTACACAACATGGGTGGAACTTTAGCCCACACCTCAAACAACTGTTTTGTTATTAGTGTTTATTCAATTCTCTCTATAAAAATCTTAAAGGCCAAAAAAATATTTTGGAACAGATTACCCATCAACGGATTGAATGTTTTTTTTCGCAACACAGCAGAGGTATTAAATCTGTGCTATATTGTGAATGTAGCTGTTGATAAGTAGCACTTTATTTTATAATCTCCATAAAACCGCAATAACATTGAATACTTTCAAAAGGCAACACGCCATTACAATGACATCACAATCTCAGTTTCAAGATAAACATAAAGGAAGGTCAGGCAAAATGTTCTGTAACATCATCTTTACTTTTACCATCCCAAAGAGTATGAGGCCAAGGTCTGGGCGGATTTTCTCCTTTACAAAATGAAATGCAGATGGAGGCAATTACAAAGGGGAACCTAGGCAATATTTTTAGATTCCATAATGTTACCTTAGATGACAAAATTTATTTATGCAGTAGAGACTTTTCTTCAAATTGACATATAATTGAGAAAGCAGCTGAGCAGGTGTTTCTGGAGCAATTGGGGACTAAGGGACTTGCTCAGGGCCTAATGGTGAAATTACTCTGTCAATCCAGCAATTTAAACTGGAAACTTTCCGATGACAGGTTCAGTGTCCTAACCCAATGAGCCACAAACTGCCCCCTCAAAAAAACAAAATATGACCTACAGACAAGAAAAAAACATTTTTTGTGAAAAAAGGCAGTGAAACACTAAAGCGTGCGTCAAAGAATTCAAGTAGAACAAAGTGGAAACCGTAAAAATCAGCTGTGGAAGCTGGCATCAGATAGAACAGAGGGTTACAGCCCTGCGACCATAACTGGCGTATAAGTAGTTTGCAGTATTTCCAGTTGTAATTGGCATGTTTTTGGCAGAGCTGGCAGTATTCAGCACCACTCTGTCATGTTTTTCACTTTTTATTGACAAAATACCACTACACCACTAATGTCTTTTTGCTTTGCTTATCCACATCATCTCCTTTTAAAAAATATGTTATGGCTGTTGATGCCACTTTCTTCACTGACACTTGAATCTTCCCCTTAGGGAGTGCTCAATTCTTCCGAAATTACCAAAACAGCAGCACGAGGCATGCTCCACAAACTCTATCAAATATTACTTGCTGTTACTTAATGAAAGACAGATCTGTTTCCATCAATTTTACACTCGGTCCCATATATAGTGCAACATTTTTTTTATTTCACAGTTACTGTCCAATAAACAGTGTAAAAACTGATCATTTCAATTACTGTCCCACATACAATGTAAATATTAATTTCACATTTGCTGTCCCATACAGTGTTAATCTGATTTACTACACCATATACAGTGTAAAGATTGCTAATTTCACAGTTACCTCCCCATATAGAGGACATTTTTTTTATTTCAGAGTTACTGTTTCATAGGCAGTGTAAATATTTTTAATCGCAGTTGTTATTCCATATTCCCTGTAAGGATTGTTAATTTCAACGTTGCTGTCACATATTCTGCATAAAGATTGTTAATTTCACAGTCGTTGTCCCATATACACTGTAAAGACTGTTTTTCACAGTACCGAACAATTTCAGCCACCTGCGTAACATTTCTGAATAAAACGACAGAAGACTGCAGAGAATAAACACGAGGAAACAAAAGAGCGACTCGACCAGCACTCACAGGTGTCAGAACCGCGGCGAACCGAGGCGATACGGCCCGCATTTCCGCGCAAGGAAAGCCAGCCTCCCCCAAACAAAAACAAAGTTGCCACGGACCTACAGCTCACCTACCTGGTTGAGTTCATTTTCCGCGGCTATTCTGAGATTAGGGTCGATCGTGCCCTTAAGAGCTTGGATGATTCTGTTAGGGTCCATTTGCCCCTCGGTGACAAACTAAAGTTATTGCTGTGACGGTTACAATGTTATAAGCAGGGATGCCAGGCAGCCTTGCCCCATTTGACCGGCGATCGGAAGACGACAACGCAAAGTGACGTAAACAGCAGCATTTTACGGCAGAGACCGTGTATTTGGGCAGCCACAGCTGGCACGTTTGCGGGACGGTGCTGGAAAGTTAGCTTGGTAATGTTTTTAAATTATTTCACTGTTAGGATTGTGAATTTCACTGTTGCTGTTACATATTCAGCATTGAAAGGAGCGATATGTGAAGTTTCCTGGTATACCTGTGAAATTTGGCTGAACTTACGACTGAAGCGGCGCAGGTGTAGCCATGTTAATGTATAGTTGTTCATTTTATGAGCTCCTCCGGTCCTTTGTTTTTTATTTTAAATGTACTTATTTATGACACGTGTATTATTTGTGACTGTTTATACTTGCATATGTATTTCGTTGGTATAGTCTGTATTTTTTGGTTCCGCCACAAAGGTTCCTATTTGAGTGTTGTAGGTGTGACAGCAATCAGCGACGCATTATTTTTTATTATTTTTTTTTGAGTTTCAGCGCCAATTTCCGTCAGAATCCGCTTAGATTTTACGCTGGTAAGATAATTACCCGCTCTCTTTGATAAATTGTAAATACTGTTGTTTAAATTATTGCAATAAAATCTCCGTTAGTAGCGTTGATTATATCCCCCCCACGTTATAACTTAATATATCGAAAAGGAACTTTTCTTTTCCCCGCGATTAGTGTAATTTGAGGAGAGGCTGCATGTCGCTGACTGCTCCGTTTATTTTTGTTAGGCTATGAATTATGTTAGAGAGGTATTATTGTTTAACATGGTGTGTTGCCTGTAAATTATAGTTACGCAGGACTAAACAGCATTTAGATATAATTTCTAATTGCATCTCATTTGGTTGTAAGTTAACAGGGAAGTTTTGTGTTTCATTCTGTATTAATATATTTTGAATATTCTTTGTTACATACCCCTGTATTACACGATGTACAATTCCATTGAGAATCCACTTCGATTTGGCGCTGTGTAATTTAAGGAGTGGCTGTACGTCGCTGACTGCTCCGTTTATTTTAGGAAATAAACTACCTCGTGCCCGTTGTAGTGGAATCGCCGATCGCTACACAGGGAGCTGGCATACTGTGAGGCGGCTGTTAAGTCACCACCGCTTGCAAGACAAACAGCAGATAGCTTAAATCGTGATTCATTCTAAGGACCATACCCAAAAAACTGACGAAACCATGCTATAAATAGATATTAAACGATAAGTTGCTCGTCTTAGTTTTTTTCTTTTTCTAACACTATATCCATTTAGCTTGTACGTGTATGTTCAGATTCAATGCCATAAAAAAGATGTACCCTTCCTGATTTCCTGTTATGGCAAACGTTTGCCGCTGACTATTTTCAGATGCTTTTAACAAAAACGTAATACTACATAAAGGCAATTTAAGTGGGGAAAATGTCCATTTTCCTTTTATAGGGATGAAGAAAGAAAGCCCAACGCATCAAAGGCTGGTTCTTACTTATTACACATTCGATGGATGAAAACTAAAGGGTTATGGTCCGTATGTACTATTAGGGGGCCAATGTGGGAACTCAGATACACGTCAAAATGCTGAAAGGTCAAAACCAATGCTAGTGCCTCCTTTTCAATGGTACTATAGTTCAGTTGGTGTTTGTTGAATTTCTTGGAATAAAAGCAGATTGGATAATCCAGGGGCGCCGCCAGGGGGGGAAAGGTTAGAACGATTCTAGGGGCCCAGCACTGACATGGGGCCCTGTTAGGGGCTAATAATATTGGGGGGGGGGGCAAAATTCTAATCTTTCATGGGGCCCAAGATTTCTGGCGGCGCCCCTGGGATAATCTACCCCTGACTCCTGCATTAACACAGCATCCACATCAGTGCTTGAAGGGCAAAAAACCCAGGGGAGTGAAAAATAGCTCTCCTAAGTTGACCTAGGGGAGCTGTTTTTTTCACTGATGGGTGAGGGTTTTTTCGTACAGAACTGCTGAACTGAACAGGAATGTTCATGAACGTTTTATGTTTCATTCTAAGTGTGGTGCTTTCCTGGACAAACAGGCATTTACCTGTATAATAATGTATATATATATGATTAACAACAATAAAATGACATTACTTTCAGCTTCAGCTTTAGATGTAGTAAATCTGTCCTCTTATAGTCAGTCACTACCATAAGTGCTTTATCATTATGGCTAAAATTCCCAAGCAAGTACTATACTACAAAAGACCCCATCATGATAAATGGATTATCCAGCCCCAAACCCAACTATGGAACCCTCCCTAGCCATGCCAATAAAATCTGAGTCTACAGCTCAAACCCTGTCACTTAAGTACGAGTATTTATATGAAAGGTCTTTCCAAGCACTTTCAAATGAATATCTATGATCCAGGTTTTAGGAAACTATGCTAGTAGTAGTTGCCTAGCCTTTGGGGACAGATTTAAGCAATTCAACCAAAGGTAGAA
>JAODJU010000062.1:31544270-31557507 GCA_026776725.1 Gnathonemus echidnorhynchus | reverse complement strand
AAAGAATGCTTTCAGCACCTTGTTGAATCAATGCCACGTAGAATTAAGGCAGTTCTGAAGGCGAAAGGGGGTCAAACGCCGTATTAGTATGGTGTTCCTAATAATCCTTTAGGTGAGTGTATAGAACAGCTATAGATACCTGACATAAGCTGTGGATGGACTGAATGCAGATGCGCTCGATGCTTTTTATCCACATGTGGTGCTGCACTATGAAATCCAGCTTAAACCTGATAGCAAGCGAATGAAGCATAGAAAATACTGCAACTCTTTCAGTAATCGTGTGTCATATCACCTCCACAGTCTGCACCACCTCTGGGCTCTGTTACTGTTCCCCAGTGCTAAGAGGACGTAGCAGATATTTTGCTGAAATGCACACGTAACACTGCTAACTGTGCGGAGAATGTGCATGTTCTGAACCTGGCTCTTTATGAAATACATGCCATTAAGTCAGTGACAAGTATTTACCGATAATTACTGATCCCCCCAAAAGCAGGCATATCTTTTTTTCAGAAATATCAAAACAAAGAGCCTAACTTTTGTTGAGGGAACATTCCTGTGTCAAGCTGCTTGATCTATTTCCCATCCTGCATCTTCATTACAAGTGAATTAGCTATACATTGACTGTAGTCTCTTTTTACAACAAATACATTCGGTATAATTAATAGAAATAGAAAAAGATAATTTTCTTACCAAACCTGTCTGCCTATTCAGTCTGCTAATTTGTGGCATGTCCACACAGGATTTTAAGTGCTTCTTATACATTATGCACGCACATTATTGTTCCTCAGCAATTATTTTGTGACAGTCTGAAGTAAGACGTCGTCACAGTTGAGGTCTCATGGTCTGGGTGGGAGCTGTAATGGTGAAGTGGACTTATGGATGGATAAGCAGGCAAGTGTAACCAGTGTGACGGTGACATATGTGGCCATTGCTAATTAGCGTCCAGCACAAGGAATCTGGTGCAGCTTCACTTGAGGATGGTTGATCCTAGAAGCTTCAAAGACCTGCCAAGTGGCAGGTAGGCACCAACGCTTGTTCTAACCACAACCACCTCCACCAGAATACATTCTGTGATGGTGGCCTCTTATATCATTGTTTCCTCTTCTTTCCAGCAATCTCATGGCCACTGTATAGCAGGTGAACTGGCTCACATTCTCACCATTGTTTGCCTGGATAATGGTGTGGCCTGTCAAGGGACCTAACCAAGTTTTCCCTGCAGCTCCCCCCCACCCACTTCTAAAGCAGGTTGTAAAACTGGAAACTGGTTACGGTGACTCTACCACCTACTCAAGAGAGCTGAAATATGACAAGACTGCAGTGGGGCTGCTCATAGCTGTAAGTAGGATTAGTGTCCTCCAGGGGGAGCTATATCACACTGTGCAAAATCTGGTAGTTAACTTCAGCATCACTGATAATCAGTCATGTCTTTTGAAATGTTCTATAAAATAGCCATCATTCATTTTTTTTTATTTGTAAACAGGTTTTCTTTATTTCTTTATGTTAACAGATGTTTTTACATTTTTGAGAAAGCAGAGTCAGACAGTTCCTGGGGCAATTTAGGATTTAAGGGCCCCAGGATTTAAACCAACAACCTTCTGATCACAGGCACCTTAGCCAAACCCATAGAGCCACCACCCTACAACTAAGCCCCAAATTCCATCTAGCAAAACATCATCTAATCTTTGCATTTCTATGAAGGCAAATATTACATAAAATAGCAAAATTTTGGAGTGAAAAATAGCACATCAAATTTGCACCTAATCACAGCCCACCATGCAGTCAGATTCTTCAGGATCTGGCTATACTGCTGTGCAGAAGCTTAATCACTATTTGGTTTAAATTGAGACGGATACTTAATTCATGCCCCCCCCCCTTCAAGCTACAAGATTAGCCTGAAGGAAAATGTAAAAAGAACATGCAAAATAGCTAATTACACAGTAGTAAGAAGTTAATTTGACTGTGCTCATGCTACAATAAGCACTTGGAAGTGTGTTGACAGCTAGAAAAAGTGTGTTTTCTTGGCCCAGCTATCATCAAAAGGGAGGGGAACTGGGATGACCTGTCAGATAGAAACAAAGTCTGGCAGCAGAAATGTGCATTTGCCGTTGTGTTAATTGCAGGTGTTTCTAATGAGGAGACTCTGAATGTGATTGGACCACATATTTCAATGGGGAGGAATTTCAGAACTCCTTTCAGACCACTGAATTTACCATTGAAGTTAACATTTACCCGCCTGGCAGGATTGCAACATGCCACACCTAAACAATTTTCTCTGCTTGTAACATTCTCAGAAGATGAATGCTTTGCAGTCTTTGAAATACATGATACACAAGTAACTGCTGACTGTCTCCCCTAACCTGTTTAAGTGATGTTTTCCATCACATAACAAACATGGGTGTTAATCTGTACAAACATTTCTCCTTTAATTATTTTTAATCTGTGTACTCACGTTCTACTGCAGACTATTTATGTGTTTTCTTTGAAATTATCTTTTGTTAAAAGACAAGTATTTGCAGAGATCACGCCAACATGTGCACCAGCCCATCAGACTAAACAGAGCAAACTTAAGACTCCAGAACACTTCACAAAGAACTCTCAGCTTAATTCCAAGGTATAAATACGAGGACAACAAAGGACACAGGCACACAGTCCGTATAAATTACACTTTCTGGACCACAAACATGAAACATGATTATTTTTTTCCTCATCTGAGTGCCAGATCTCAGAATTCATCTAATAGTCATCAGAAAATCATTACATGGGTGTGAAGGGTATTTTGCCTGAAGCTCAGGCGTACGAGACAGCGCCTTAAGTGAAGACTGCGTGAGGAACCAAGCCATAATTTCACACTTGACTTGAGTTCTGTGGTTCCATAAGGATCCTGGGAAGCAGCTGATGTCTAACGACATATCTATGCTCATTTTGTACAAGACTAATTATTATTATCATTATCATAATTATAGAAAATCTTCATGCTGAACGTTTCATTGTCATGTAATCTTGGGTGGGACGCAACTTACGTTTTTCCCAAGAACCTTCTAACAAGTATTCAAACAGTTCAGATCATGTTACCAATGTAAACCACACGTTTAGCCACTTTCAGAATTTGCACTCAAAGGTACGTGTGTTTCCTTTGGGTTTCAACAGCAAACTTAGGAATAGGATCATTTTCAGGAGTACCTAAGTACCTAATGGTATTAGGCAAATAAATTAGGTATTCATCACTTTAAATAAGAAAACCAAGAAGAATATTAATATGTAAAAGTACTATATTAAATAAATTGTAATAATATAGTCTGCTATAGAAGATTTTGTATGCGTCAATTGTAGGTTACTAAGATAATTAACCAGCCCCAGAAACAAACAAGTTTCAGGTCATTTATGATCTTATTATTATTATTATTATTATTATTATTATTAATAATAATAATCATAATAATACATATAAATAATGCCAAAATGCAAAGATGGATAATGAAGTTCTATATGTTGTTAGATTTGTCATGACATAGTGAATTGGACTGGCAATAAAATTGAAGTGTATGCTTGGCAGTTCTGGAGATATAGGCAGAAATGCAAATCGGGGTGCTGTAGCGCCCCCATCTGACTGACTGGGACCGGTCGGAGGGGCTGAGTAGTGTTGTTTTACCCTCAGGAGGAGTGCCTGAGCCCGTCTGAATGGCTGGTTTAATAATAATAGAAGCCTCATTGATACTCATGGGGAAAACGCCTTTACGTCTCCCCAGGCCACTTTGCGGAGGGTATGCTGCGCACATTGGGCAGCCTGGCTCGAGTACCCGCCGAAGCTGGGTTCAAACCTGCGACCCTCTGATTACAAGCATACAAGTTTAGCCCACTGAGCCACCCGCTGCTGTGAGTAAAAGGGGTGAGATCAGTAGACACCTTCCTACCCGATGTGGTAACTCATTTTAGCTGAATTGGCCAAGGTGGGTCTTGGACATATATAAACAGTGGCGTAGCGCTCCCGTTGGAGGGTCTCTCTGGGGTACAACCCTACATTAATGAGAGAAATTTGGTAATGATTGGCTGAAGCATCCCTGAGATATAGCTGTCTGATTGAAATGTGCGTGGCACCAGTACAGTCAGGGTGTGGCTGGTGGCTGTACCTTACCGAAAGTTTAAGTTTTTTCTCTAAATCTTTAAAAGGACTGTCTACTGAATTGAATGAAACCAGATATATGTAGGTTAGGTGAAAATCCTAGGAGGTTAATGAAATTACCTGTTTTCAAAGAACTATAAATTATGCAAAAACACAAAGATGAAGAATGAAGTTTTATATGCTGTTGGATTTGTCATGACATAGTGAATTTGACTGGCAATAAATTTCAACTGTAGGCTTGACAGTTCTGGAGATATAGGCAGAAATACAAATCAGGGTGCTGTAGCGCCCCCATCTGACTGACTGAGACGGGTCGGAGGGGGGGGGTAGTGGGTAGGAATAGGCATCTTGTTGCCAAATTTGGTCGGCCTAGGACTTACGGTTTAGGCTGGGCATTCAGTTTTAGGGAAGAAAAATAATTATTGTTCAACCCTCTGGAGGAGTGCCTGAGCCCGTCTGAATGGCTGGTTTAATAATAATAGAAGCTTCGTTGATCCTCATGGGGAAAACGCCTTTACATCTCCCCAGCTCACTTTATGGAGGGTATGCTGTGCACATCGGGCTGCCTGGCTCGAGTACCCACCGAAGGTGGGCTTGAACCTGTGACCCTCTGATTCCAAGCATACAAGTTTAGCCCACTGAGCCACCCGCTACTGTGAGTAAAACAGGTGAGATCGGTAGACACCTTCCTACCTGATGTGGTAAGTCATTTTAGCTGAATGAGCCTACAGTATGTGGGTCTTAGACGTAGACAGACAGTGGCCGTAGCGTTCCCATTTGACCGATCGACACAAAATTTGGAGGGTATCTCTGGGGTACAGCCTTACATTAGTGAGAGAAATTTGGTCATTATTGGCTGAAGCATGCCTGAGATATAGCTGTCTGATTGAAATGTGCGTGGCACCAGTACAGTCAGGCTGTGTCTGGTGGCCATACCTTAGGGAAAGTTTATGTTTTTTTCTCTGAATCTTTAAAAGGACTTTCTCCAGATTTAAATGACAACAGAATTATGTAGGTTGGGTGAATATCCTGGGAGGTTAATGAAAAAAAACTGTTTTCAGAGAAGTATAAATCATGCAAAAAGGCAAATATGCAGCAACAAGTTCAATATGTTGTTGGATTTGTCAGGACATAGTGAATTGGACTGGCAATAAAATTTAAGTGTAGGCTTGGCAGTTCTGGAGAAATAGGCAGAAATGCTGAGGGGGGCGCTGTCGCGCCCCCATCTGGCTGAGTGAGGTGTTCTTTACAGGGGGGGCTGAGGGTCAGAGAACAAATGTAGCAGCCAAATTTGGTTTGAATTGGTCATCGTTTAGCCTGTGAAATGGCTGCTTGAATTTGATTGGCTGATTGCGGCCACTCTTTTAGGAATAATGTAGGTGACTGACCTCAGGATGGGTCCTAGTAGATATTGGCCAAATTTCAGTTGGATTGGCCAAGGCAGTCAGGAGATAATGGCAGTTTTAGTTGTAGCGCCCCCTATGGACGAAATGCGGCCTGCCTTGGACAGTGTCCCCATAATGTGGTAATGAGGTAGCATTTCAAATTTGGTCATGGTAGGCCAAGGCACGGCCAAGTTATAGCAGTCAAAGCAAAATGGGCCAAATTTGGACATTGTTTGGGCGTGGCTAATAGCCGTAGGACATATAAATGTCCGAATTTCTTGAGTAATTCTTGATCAGCTCAGAGTTCTGATTCGTTTGACACCTCATTTGTCTGATATGGTAGGACAAGCTAGGACATTGAGATAATTAGTATTTGCAAAATATGCAAATTAGCAAAAAATCCAAGTAGGCGGAGCTTCATGGTCCCATTGACTTTTTGGTAGGGCATGGCTGTCTGTATCAGCAGAAAAAAGAATTTCGGTTGTAGGACAAACAGGACAGGAGATATCGACCGAAACGTGTTGGGGGCGCTACAGCGCCCCCATCTGACTGACTGGGACGGGTCGGACAACCTGAGTAGTGGGTAGGAATTGCAATCATGCTACCAAATTTGGTCAGCCTAGGACTTACGGTTTAGGCTGGGCATTCAGTTTTAGGGAGGAAAAATAATAATAATAAAAGAAAAAAATCCTAACAAAAACAATAAGGTTCCATAGCACTATGTGCTTTGGACCCTTAATAATAATAATAGATAATACACTTTATTGATCCCTGTGGGGAAATTGTCTTTACGCCTCCCTCAACTTGCTCTTTGTAGAGTAAGTTGTCTGCAAAGGGCACGCACCTGTTGAGGCGCCCAGGTACCTGGGGGTTAAGGGCCTTGCTCAAGGAGCCACAAATGTGCTGAGGCTGGGTTTGAACTGGTAAATTTCTGATTACAGGCACACAGGCTTAGCCCACTGAGCCACACACTACCCCTAATTAACTTTTGGGCATCATTATATGCCTCTCATTAATATTGTAGGTGCACTACTAAAATTATGGGCATAGGTGAAACACTGAAATGTAGTACTGAAATTCTGGTGTCCGGACAAATGTTTTGCCCATTATCTAAAGCCATGGTGATTATTGTGCATGTGCCATATAATCATGATGTGGTATTATGCAGCCCTAGCTTGAGTATATCAACATGCTACTCCTCTGTTATTTCACAAAGGCAATCAGTTGAAATACTTCTTAGAGAAGAGAGCTGCAGCAAGGATGGTCAGGATGGAATAATTAATGCTTCAATGAGCTGTTATGACAGGCAAATTAGCTGCACTTGTATTAAGAATTTTTTTTCATTTCTGCAAATGTATGGGACGCCTCTCAAAGCGAGTCTGATCTCCTTGCAGCATCTCCTCTGAAAAGACCATTCTGCATTTCTGTTTTTTTAGCTAATTCTCAGAGTAACCTCCATGCTCCGCCTGCTTCCTGTCAGAACGCTTCAGATGACATATGACACATATTAATTGCTGTAAATTTGTAAGGGAGGAGTTAAAATATATGTCTAGCAAAGAATCATTTCAATAACCGCTAAAATAGTTTCATAATTTGTAGGCATTTATTCACCCAGATGGCACTCTCATTTTTGCCTTACAAAATACCCATGAATATTCACATGACCATGCCTGAGGGTTAGATGACCTTAAATGGACGCTGCAGGTAGCAAACATTCCACAGATGCATGCACTCTGACCAGAGAGCCTGTGAGAGATGACAGGAAATGATAAAAAGCCCCAAGGGTGCCAACGAAGTTGGGACTCTGATCAACATCCTGCTCAGCTCCCCTGATGTTGCTGGTACAGGTCAACTAAATGGCCCAAAGAGGGGCGCTGCAGGAGAGCACCGCATGCAAGCATTTCACCAAAATTACCTCTTCTGTGGCTGTGCCCAGCAGATCCATAAAACACAATGCTTCGAAGCTGCGCTCACCTTTGATGGCAGACTCCACCCGCTCAAACTCCAGGAATATTCTGACTGCCTCATCGTCAGACACATCTGAGATCTGTCAGGGAAGACACTCCATCAGAATTTCCACACATGCTCTCTCACAGACTCGATCACATCCCTGAGATATTACCTCAAAGATGACACACTTGACTACTTTGCCATATTTCTCACACTCCTCTTTTGTCTCTGCCTCTAGGTCTTCATCCACCTCTCCTCTTCCCACCATGTTCTATCATGAAAGAGATGTTTTAAACACACACACTGGTCCAAACAAAATCAGCTTGTAAACACTTCTATATATACGTCTTTCCTAAAGAAGATAAAGTGTTAGTGGCATATAAAATCCTGGTGTTATTTCAGTTAAACCCAAAATTAAACCCAACATGCTAGTTAACTATTAAACCAAGTGGTCTATGCTTTCAATTTATGTCTAAGAGGTTACGTGAAAAGCACAGCCACTGGTTTACAGAAGAACTCACCCGCAGTAGGACCACTTTGGTTGGGCATTTGAGAATCTCCGTCAGTGGGTTTGTTTCTGGCTTTTTAGACAAGTCACCTGTGATGAAAGAGACATGGTGCACAACGCATGAGCTGGTGGCAGGGTATAGCTCATTGTTGAAAAATACACGAAGATACACAGTGAGACGATGACATCTGTCTGCATTAAGAACATGGCGACTCAGTGGTTGGTGCTGTGGTCTCACACCTTCACAGAAGATGAGGTGAGGAGACCCATGAAAGGAAAAGCACAATAGCTAAGACATCAGCTGAAACAAAACCCAAAAAGGGCTGCCAAAGCTACCGATACAAAGGGCAGCTTAACTACTGGCTGTTTTCATAGCTGTCCAGTGCTGCCCCTGGCTGGCAGATTCCCACACCATTATGGTAACAGGAAACACGAGTCAAAAACTAAAGCTCTTGTCTTCAGTAAATACTGTAGTATTCTCTTCTAACCATTGAAGCTAATGTAAAAGACAAGTATCTTTAGTGATCCTAAAAGTTATGGGATGATTATTTTTTAACCTGTGTGGAAATTAACACCTGTCTTTAACACCTGTTTTAAATATACATTGCTCAAAAAAATTAAAGGAACACTTTTTAATCAGAGTATAGCATCAAGTCAATTAAACTTCTGGGATACTGATCTAGTAAGTAGCAGAGGGGGTTGTTAATCAGTTTCAGCTGTTTTGGTGTTAATGAAATTAACAACAGGTGCACTAGAAGAGCAACAATGAGACGACCCCCAAAACAGGAATGGTTTAACAGGTGGAGGCCAGACATTTTTCCCTCCTCATTTGACTAGTTTTGCTTTTGGCTATGGTCGGTGTCACTACTGGTAGCATGAGGCGCTATCTGGACCCTACAGAGCTTGTACAGGGAATCCAACTCCTCCAGTATGGCTCTTCAATACGTGCCACTGCCAGAAGGTTTGCTGTGTCTCCCAGCACAGTCTCAAGGGCATTGAGGAGACAGGCAGTTACTCTAGGAGAGCTGTACAGGGCCGTAGAAGGTCCTTAACCCATCAGCAGGACCAGTATCTCCTCCTTTGTGCAAGGACGAACAGGATGAGCACTGCCAGAGCCCTACAAAATTACCTCCAGCAGGCCACTGGTGTGAGTGTCTCTGACCAAACAATCAGAAACAGACATCATGAGGGTGGCCTAAGGGCATTTACCATAGAATACCAGAATTGTCAGCCTTGTGCTTTTCATAGATTAGAGCAGGTTCACCCTGAGCACAATGTACGGAAGTGAAAGGGTCTGGAGAAGCCATGGAGAATGTTATGCTGCCAGCATGGCCGGTTTGGTGGTGGGTCAGTGATGGTCTGGGGAGGCATATCCATGGAGAGATGCATAGACCGATATAGGCTAGATAACAGCACCTTGACTGCCATTAGGTATCAGGACGAAATCCTTGGACCCATTGTCAGACCCTACTCTGGTGCAGTGGGTCCTGGGTTCCTCCTGGTGCACGACAATGCCTGGCCTCATGTGGCGAGAGGGTGCAGGCAGTTCCTGGAGGAGGAAGAAATTGATAACATTGACTGGCCCCTACGCTCTCCTGACCTAAATGCAATAGAACACTTCTGGGACATTTTTTCGGTCTATCTGACTCCACCAGTTTGCACCTCAGACTGTCCAGCTCAGTGATGCTCAGTTCCAGATCTGGAAGGAGGTCCCCTCTGGACACTATGTGCCGTTCCATTAGGAGCATGCCCCAACAATGTCAGTCATGCATACAAGCACACGGGGGCCATACAAACTACTGAGTACAATTTTGAGTTGCTGCAATGAAATTTCGGCAAAATGGACTAGCCTGCCACATAATTTTTTCACTTTGATTTTTGGAGTGTCTTTGAATTCAGCCCTCTGTAGCTTCATTTCCATCAAACGATGTGGCATCCTTTCACTCGTAACACATTACCCAGTCCATATCAGTATAAATATCCAGTGTGATTTTTTTTTTTAATTTCCAGTGTGTTTTCAAAGTGTTCCTTTAATTTTTTTGAGCAGTGTACTTTCAATTCCACTCTCATTCAACATTTATATAACTTTGCTTGGTTGTATAATATGCAAATTGAGAAGAAACCCAATGAAGTAAATGGTCAAACACACAGGTATAGGAACAAACAAGGAGGCTGACCTGCCGCTGCCACCATCCAGCCGGGTGTCTCAGCCCCAGGTAGAGTAGAACCTGCAGATGGAGGACGGATACGCAGAAATAGGAGTTACAACATTTCTTACAGTAATAACTTGGCTCCCTCAGACAGAGATGCTGGGTAAAAGTGCCTGTAAGTGCTTGTCTGCAGCATGCTCCATGGTACCTTTCTCTACCAGGTCTCCAATGATGATCTTGCCACCTCTCTTGCTGGTCTTCTCCACAGACAGGGCGGTGCTGAGGCCCTGCTCATGCTTGCCCAGGCCCTGACCCTCACGGAAGCCATATTTCTGCATAATCTTATGCGCAACAGTCCCGCTGAACAGACATAGGATTAAAATTAGGCCTCACAATTATGTGCATGTACAAGTGTGCACAAATGTCAGACTGACCCCATGTTGGCCAGGAAGGAGCTGCTGGGTCCAGAGGGAGAGCGGGGGCGGTCTAAGTCTTCATAAATGGGTGGAGGGATCGCTGCCTTCGACGAGAGGCCACGCTGACGAGCCTCATCATTGTAGGGGTATGCAGTGGCTGGCACTGGAGTACAGAGAGGTCAACAAATAAACAATATTACTGAGGGGTGAGCAGCAGGGCAGAATCATTACATTACTATTGTTAGCAAAGTGATGTTTCTCTGTCTGTTTGCTATCTGGTTGTTGTTAACAAAGAGATATTCCTCCTCCTGATGGCTTCACCCTTGCACCTAATACTTACATTCCCGGTCCTTCTCCACCAGGGATGTTGGCGGGGCAATTGCTGCTCCCCCCATACCTTAGAGAAAAAAAAGGGAATTTAGCATGCATCCTCCATAGAGGGGCATGACAGCACCATTAGCAATAGAACTCTAAATTCTATACTGGACAAAAATGTATAGCTTTGCATTTCTTTAGGGAAACAGCGTAACTTTCTATCCTTTTTCAAACTGCTTACACAGTTCAAGCCTAGGGGGGCGAGGGGTGGCAAGGCAAGGGAACAGGACATCGGTCCATCACAGGCCACACACACACACACACACACACACACACACACACACACACAAACTGGTGAGATCTGATAATGACGACAGGATCCTAACCTGCTGAACTACACTGCCTGCTGAACCACATAGAAAAACAATGCAAACTTTTAAAATGCATACCACATAAATAGATAGGGGATTTTTTTTGATGACACATTATATGGGCTATGAAAAAATACTCTTCCGGGTTGTTGCAAGGCAGGCCAACAATAGCTTACCGAAAGTCTTTCTACTGAAAGTATAACATGATCAAAAAAGGAAAATGCAGAGACAGAAATAACTGAAACACCACCTGATTATCTCTGTAGGTGACTAGGTGACTCACACCAAAGCACACCATGTGCAATTAGGCACTCTCTTCAAGATGCTAGAGATGGACTCCACATGCACACTGATCACAGATCTGCATTTGGGGTGTTCATCAAATTTATTCTGATTTTCCATTCACAAAAGCCCAGCAACATCTGGTCTGAAATGTCCCACCTACTGCACGCTGTTGACCACTGCCAAGAGTTGGCATGCAGTGCTTGTTAATGTACCAATAAAAATGCATGAACTAGGCTAATATATCTTTCCACATCCCACATATTTAATACCATCATGTCACTGAATATAGGTTTCTGCATTAATATGGTATTCTGTGGTATAACATCATGTAGTGATATTAATTAACCATTTAACCACTTAACCAGCAAGTATACCCTTACAAGAAATACTGCTTGTACAATTATGATAAACAATTAAGTAGTATTTTATTTTTTATGAAGTTTCAAGAGTTTTGTGGACATATTAACATTTGTGACTTTGTTCAATGACAACAATTTACAAGAAACCAAATAATGGATAAACAAAAGAATTAAATAATAAATATAAAATTTTTGCTTGTTTGGTTACTTCAGGAAGTGGAAGATGCTGCAGCTGAGGACAATGTGCTCATGCACATACACATGGCCAGACATTCCACATATATGGGGTGCTAACATTTAAGGTGGTTAAAAAAACTGGTTGTTTCTCCACCTACAGTACAAAAGGTATCTTTGTAAAGTCTGCAAATTACAGTAGATTGGTCCACGTCAGTTACAGCACTATGGCCATGTGACGCGATTCCCTAAGGGTGATCCAGCTTGCAGGATCCTCATTGCTGAGGACTTGAGCAGCTGGATGAAGCCAAGGGGATACCCATGTAACACGTGGCTGAGACAGATGGATGGCCATTTCCGGAGGGTCGGGCTGGACCATATGTCTGCCTGCCTGCTGTTTGTCACCAGCCGGGATCCCGAGGTATTTCATCGTGTGATGGGTGCAGCAAAGCACTGCACCAGGGCAGGCTCCCCAACCTGACCTGACCTGTCCACCTCGAATTTCACACACAATACAAACCATTCCGCACTATCAAAGTAGAACCTTTGCTGGAGTTAATGGAACCAATTCATCTTCATCAGCCAAGCTGCACATTCTGTTTGTTCAACAGCGTAGCCGACTGCTGTCAAGTTTCTTTCACTTGTCCAGGCCCAATATTTAGTGCTAGGCCCCTGACCATATGTTGTTTACCATATGACCAAGTGCAACATTTTAAACAGTCTAATGGCATATAAAGTTTGTTTGACCATATTCTAAACAAGTTAGCAAACTAGATAAAGATCAATTAAGTTTTTAGTTCAAGATCTAGTGAAAATGGTTTGTTTCACAACAATTTGTTTTTGTTGTATTACTGTTGCAGCCTCAGAACATACAGGCATCACATGAGTAGTGCTTATCTGTTTGTTTTGTCTATATGATAATAGTGTTAAGTAGTTCACTAATAACAGGGCATTCATCAGAAGCTCAACTTAGCCGCACGTATCCATAGTCGACTCCTTGACTATGTTTGTAATGTGCCATTTGCTTAACTTGTACATCACTTTTGCAAAAGCATCTGCAAAATAAAAGTAAATGGAGTGCTGTATTGCAATTTTTGCGATTCTTCTGAAATATTTATTGTGGATACTTCCTCCTGTAAATCCTCTACTAGCCTCGTAGACCCAATTCCTACAAAATTCTTCAAGGAAATTGCACCGCAGATTA
>JAODJU010000062.1:31389686-31400203 GCA_026776725.1 Gnathonemus echidnorhynchus | reverse complement strand
GTAATTAGCACAAGGAGTTGAATCAGGTGTGTTAAATGAGGGGAAACCCAAAAATGTGCAGGGCTCTGGCCCTCCAGTACTGGAGTTGGGCACCCCTGGGCTAGAATTTCCCATTTGACAATGTTTTCGGTTTGACCTTCGAAGAATGCAGCAGCCTACAAAGGCTACACCTTCGTAGACCACATTCTTTGAAGGATGCATCCCCTGAACTCGGACATAGCCTATATTAACCGTACTCTGGCCCACCTTATCAAGCAAGCAAGCTTGGGCATGGTACGGAGAAATCACACTAGTCAAACGAACTGAATTTTGGGGGGTCAAACGTACTTGGGCACAGAACGGATCATCTAGTGTGAGTACACCCTTATTGTAACTCCTGCTACAGCTCAAATTCAGACATTCCTGTTTGGTGACTCCTAACTGTAATGTCCATATAAAATGCAAACTTAACCTGTGTTTACAGATTAGTTGTTAACTAGGTTATTGACCTGCCTTGTGGGGGCACATAAATTAGACCTCAATATCTTCCTGAATGTCACCCCCTGTGCAGAGAAGCTGTCCCGATGGACGCTGAACATGGCAGAGGTGACGCAGTCAGAGACTGGTCAGAAGCAGAAGCTGAAAATGGTTCTGGGAGCTGTGAACCAATTGCTGAGGCCCCACGGCTGGGACATCGATTGGAGTGTGGATTGTGGGTCTTCAGGGGACACTCAAGCTTTCACATTACAGCCCTGATCAGCTGACCACACAACCTTACAGCCCTGGTCATTTGACTACATGGCTTTACAGCCCGGGCTACCTGATGGCATAGCTATGGCTCTGCCAGCTTGAGCTCATAGCCATAGCTCCGATCACCTGACCTCATGGCCATAGCTCTGACCACTTGACCATACAACCATAGCCCTGATCACCTGACTGCTTATCCATAACTCTGCCTGCTTGACCTCATAGCCATAGCTCTGATCACCTGACTGCTTAGCCATAGCTCTGCCTGCTTGACCTCATAGCCATAGCTCTGATCACCTGACCTCATGGCCATAGCTCTGACCATCTGACTATACAGCCATAGCTCTGATCACCTGACCTCATGGCCATAGCTCTGACCACCTGACCACACAGCTTTACAGCCTTGTCATTTAGAGCTTCATTCTGCACGAGAGGCCCCAGTTCCTCCACAGGCAGCCTCGGTTCCTGACAGCTGGGCTTGTTCTCACAGCAGCTGGCCTCTCTGTTCACGCAGCTGTCCATTCCAAGAATCTGGTGGCTATCGTGTCCCTGCTGGTAGCCCTGGCCATGCACTTCCAGGCCCCCATCCGCCTGCCGGAGCACGTCTCCGTACAGATAGTGCTGGTCAAGGTGAGATGTCATCTCAATAACAATGGTTATCCAGAGAGACAGCAACACCTTAACACAGGTTAATCACAGATATAGTGTCACCAACAAAACTTTACTACAGATATAGCAGTGCCCTAACATTGATTGACTGTAAATACAGTATCACCTTAACACAGATACAACGTCATCTAAACACCAGTTAACTGCAGGTAAAAAAATCTTCCAAAAGGCCCCTAGTATGATATGTGCTTTATTTGAAACAGAAAAGAGATGGCATACTTCAGACCTCCCATGTGACCAAGGAGCTGACTACTACCAATGAGTAAGTGCTCTGGCCAGTGCAAAAGACTTTTACTTGGTAGAACAGTCCTAACCAATTAGAAAGACTGTTACTGGGCACTAAAGCCCAAAGCAATCAGAAAAGGTTTTACTGAGCCTTAATTCAGACGAATTACAAAGGCTGGCTCCCAGCATGTCGATGCCTAGACCCAGGTACAGTACTGTTAATGTTAAGTGTTCCTTTCAACATTGATGAGTGTGCAAGATTGTCAGTTAATTCTTGAAAAAAGCTTGCTTTAATACGGGCCAAAAATGCTGTCACAAAATTAGAGCCAATGTCTGATATCCATGCAATTCATTTTCTACCTTTGGTTTTCAGAATGATGCTGAGGAAATTTGGTGAGTAATTCGAACAGTTCAAGACATTCATACTTCCCATCTCCCTTTTCTATGTGCTTGATATTTTACAAAGATCACCTCTGAGCAATGCAATGTCACACATTTTTACTTTTCTTCCAGAAAGAGATGCATTTGACACTCTGCTTGATCATGCCCCTGACAAGCTCAACGTAGTTAAGATGGTAAAAATTTCCTGAGTGTGAGCTTTTTTAGCTGAGTTCTCTGTTCCCCCCCTGCGTGTTTACCTCCTTCTTGATCTCGAACACTGAGCTTTTGCTACGCCCTTAATGTCTGTGACTCTGCTTCCTGCCTGACAGTCTCTCATCACATTTGTGAATAAACACCTGAACAAACTCAACCTCGAGGTGACGGAGCTGGAGTCACAGGTGAGGCCCCTTTCAGGTACTCAAATGGAGCTCCTGTGGGCTGAATGAAATTGTGAACCGCTTAGCATTCAGTAACCTAGGCAACCACGCTTCTGTGATGGCCCATGCCCTTCCTCCTAACCTATGTCTCTCTGTGTTCAGTTTGCAGATGGGGTCTACCTGGTGCTGCTGATGGGTCTACTGGAGGGGTACTTTGTGCCCCTGTACAACTTCTATCTCACGCCAGAGAACTTTGAGCAGAAGGTAGGCACTCTCCGTGGCCAGGTGGTTGTACTAATACAGATTTAGTGCCTGTCCACACAGTGTTACAGTGTGGTGAACCAGCAGGTGGTGCTCTGACACTTTACTGTTCCATGGGTTTCCGCCAGGTGCACAACGTGGCCTTTGCCTTCGAGCTGATGCAGGATGCAGGACTCAAGAAGCCCAAATCTCGCCCTGAAGGTACTGATGTTTCTCTATGAAGGGAATTTAAAATAAAAAATACAATATATTTTTGTTCCTTGTGTGGAACCTATGATATATTCATGATAATACTGGATATTAAATATGGGTAGGTACATAAATCATAAATCCTCCAAAAGATGAAATCAAATGGAACATTTAAAATATCCATAAAGATGTCATACGTTTATTTGTGGATGTTCATCCATCCATATTCTAACAGCTTATCTTGGTCACGGTTGTAGAGATGAACTGCAAGTTTCATAATCTGGTATTTGCTTTTCTTGCGAAAATGTAGTGTTTATTTTGGTCATTAGGTGGCATTTTGCACTGGCATTTTGTCATGCATTTCTGAATTTAGTAATTATAATATTTTATTGATTGCACCCCAAACATTAAAAAATAAGCCTTTATGAAGGCCTGTGTTTTCAGTTATCACCATAAAAAAGCAGCTGTTTCCATCAGTTTGGGTAAAATGTACTTTAAGTCAGAGAGCTGCAAAGTCCTCAGGCTTCTGAGTCTCTAATTTATACTGAAATTATGGTTTCCATAAAAAGCCAACATTCCCTGTTACAGATTCCTTTGTGATATGTAGGCTTACATAGACATGTACAGATTCAACTGAGAAACTATCACATCATTATAAATGTAAATATGATCCAACGTATGTTTTGTAAGTTGAATCTGTGTTTTGCATGTACACATTTCAGATGTTGTCAACATAATCTTGAAGTCCACTCTGAGGGTCCTCTACAACCTGTTCACCAAGTACAGACACACAGAGTAAGCATGAGCTATTAGCACCCCCCCTACATAAAAGGCTTATCACCCCTGTCACATGATGGCCCATCCTGGGGTGCCACGCATTATAGTACTGCCAGTCTCTGTCAGGCTTTTTACGGAACTGCAGAAGTGATGCTTCTATAGCCAATGAGATGCAGCATCTCCTCCTACTGTGGGCGACACCCACTCTCTCAGTGCTGGTGTAGACAGTGACAAATTATCAGTCACAATTGGGGGAAAAGGTAAAATCCATTTAGCCTGGATGACATGGGGGACTTTGGAAAAAAAAAACTGCTAAAAAATATTTGAATAGTGGTTGGGCTTTCAGCACCTGCTTCACAATCATGAATTTGTAGACTTAAATTATTAAGCAACCTGCCTAGGAGAAAAATGCAAAAAAAGGCTTGAATTAAGAAGTTTGTTGCCATTCAGCTTAGAAGCATTAAAAATCTAGAGTGTCTTAAGAGTAATATTAAAAAGTTTACTTAAGCATATTGAAGACTTTTTTCACTGTTGAGCTGTGAACAATCAAACCTGGTCTGAGTTGGGTTTTGAACTTAATGTCTAAGCTGCTCTTAGTGTATATACGCCCTTTTATAGGCTTCCTTTAGCTCACTGCAGATGTTTCTGAAGGCTTTGTTATTGGGGGAGTGTCAGCTTTACAAAAGGAATGCAATGCTACATGTGTCCCACTTTCGCACTGTTGCACTTGATTCCAAGATTGTGTCAAATGTCACAGAGGTGGACGTGATTTCTGAATGTTTGTTCTTATCACCACTGTTGAATCATTTAGGTTTTAACATTGAGTGACAGTTGCAGGTAATGTGGTCTGGTTATTAAGTGGATTTTAAAAGGTGTAATGTGTCCTCTGTAGACCTCAAAGTCATTTGTAACCTATGATTTGAAATGAAAAGCATAAACTCACGATCATCATGGGTCTGGTCCTTCTCTGTGTGAACGTTCTTCCAGTTACCATGGCTACCCCCTTTTCCCACCTCCCGCCATCTCCCCTGTGTCAAAGGAGGGTATTTTCTACTATGTTTATGTGCAGAAAGGGTGCATGCTGTGCATTGTCTCTCTCTCAAACCCCCAGAGTACAAGAACAAGAGACCATCGCTCCACCTTTTCACACATGCTGCTTTTTACACATAAGAAATCAATGTGGCTCCCTTTCCTCACAATGGCATCAAGGGAAGATTCTCTGGATGGGGTGCAGGCGCTTTTTTATTCCTGTCCTTATCCTTGAACTTCTCTAATTTGGCCTGAAGTACATGAACTGAGACAACAAAAAAAGTCATTCAGCCATCCTTACTGGACTGACCTTTAATTCAAGTGTCCACTTAAGGTCCTGTTGTTGTCTTCATAGATGTGTCTTTGACCTCTGTGTGAAGTAGCACTTGTTCAGATACTTGGTTCCGTTCCTTTTCTTCTTAGTTAGAATCTCTTTTTTTTTACCCAAAAGAAGGACAGCCTTACTCAGTGCTGGGGCCCAGAAAGTGCATCTATGCTCCACATCAGCAGTAATCCACCTGCTAGACCTGTAGATATTAGTCTGAATAAGTTATTTCAGAGCTAGGTAATACCCACAGTTTCCACAGGATGCATGTTGGTTATTCTTTGAGACATCCCCAAAACCAACATGACACCCACAAGACACCCAGAAAAGAACATGATAAAACTGACTTGACACCCACAGACCATCCTTATGACACCTGTAGGGTAGTAACTGAAAAGACTTCCATATTCTGGAAATGTTTATACAATACATGGTCACAGAGAACCTGGAGCCACAGAGAACCTTAGAGCAAGGTCAAGGAATACTCTGGACAGGGTGCCAAATGTTCATCTATTCAGCTTGCTTAATTATTTATCCAAAGCAGCATTTTAGCAAGTCGGGAGCCTATTGCAGGAAACCCAAGACACAAGGTGTAGGGTGCTGTGAGGAAGATGCCTGTCCAGCTGAGCTGGACTGAGCTGCAGGATAGGGGTCTCATTAAAAATCTGAGAGGGGTGACACGATGGTGCAGTGATTAGCACTATCGTCTCCCACCTCTGGGACTTGGGTTCATGTTTGCCTAGGTTCCATGTCTGTGGAGTTGGCATGTTCTCCCCATGTTGTTGTAGGTTACTTCCAGCTACTCTGGTTTCCCCTCACATTCTAAAAACATCCTGAGGCTAATTGGAGTTACCAAATTGCCCATACTGTGTGAGTGTGCCCTGCAATGGGTTGGTGCCCCATCCTTGGTTGTTCCTTACCATACACCCATAGCCTCTGGGAAAGGCTTTGAACCCCCTGTGACCCAGAAGAGGGTAAGCAATTGGATGAATGGATGGATGGAGGGATGAATGGATAGATAAATACAAAAGATATTGGTTGCACCTTTAAGATTTTGATTATGATGGTGACAACGTCCATGTGAATATCTTACATAAAGACAAAACATTTGAATATCTTTGAACTAAAGGTATGGTATCTGTGTTTTGAAGCCAGATTTTGATCATAAGGAAGATATTTGATGGTATATTGACTAGGATAACTGTGTTTCCTGAAACTTAAGAGTTGGCATTTCAAAATAGCCATGTAGACAGGTTTTGTATTTGATTTTATTGGTATCATGAATTGTACTCTTGATTCAGCTATGGCTGCTATGCTCTGATGATTCTGTCACCGAGATGCTTAGCCAGCCCCTACAAATGAATATAAGGGTTTTGTTGAACCTGCAGTTTACAATGTGGGGCTGGGTGGTGCTCAGGTAGGACATTTGTTTGCAATATTTCATGATAATTCTACTGATCCTGTCCAGGGAATACTCCTAGCTTCTGCTCCATGCTACCTGGAAAAGGCACCAAACTCACCATGACCCTGTATTAGATAAGCAGTATGACAAATGGATAGATGTACTACTGTCCTCTCTAGTTAGGATGGAAACTGTCTCTCTATAACAGCCAGGCTGTCCTCAAAAAGCGAGCCATTTCTTGACAAAGACCATGCTTTTGCAAGCAAACCAAAAATCTAACCAGTAATTCAGGGAGCGTTGCCTGTTAGAGGTTACCTACATCCACAGACACTATTATATAGTGGTACCTCAGTTCTCGAACTCATTAGAACTCTAATTTCTTAAAAGTCGAACCAACAAATTGGAAAAAAATGACCTAGAACTCGATCTGAATCTCAGAAGTTGAACCGTGAATGTAGACCAAAGATAACTTGTACGTGCAGGGAAATTAGTAACGCAGCATGTCTCTCAACGGAAACAAAGGGTAACGCTTCAGTCTCAGCCTCGCATTCGCTGTGATAGCATCATTTGTTCATGATAGTGCTTTTTTTTTTTATCTCAATTTCACTTCTAATTTAGCACAATAAAATGTATAGTGTAGCACTAACAACATAAACAGTTACAGTTTGTTAATCTAGTTGTCGGATCCAGTAATAATTAGATAGTGGGTAGTGAATGTCCAGTCCCACTGTTAATTAAAAATGTCCCTGGCACTCACCTCTCACTCAAAAACTTATTAACCAATGGGGACGCGTCCCTGAAAAAACCCGCCCATGAGAGAAGTTTCTGTCAGAATTGTAAACAAAAACTCAGGTAGTGCAAGCAAGGAAGCTGGCAGCGTAAACAAAGGAAAACATCAAAAGACCAATCACGGTTATAAATTTTACTTCTGAGATGACATTTCTTTTGCTTCAGTTTTTTTTCTTCTTGAAGCCTTGTTTTTGCTTGATGTCAAAAATGTTTTGCTTGATAATATTGGCACAAATCTGATTCCATATAAACGCAGACTAAATACAGAGGACTAATGACAACAACCAGAACAGGCTGATCACATGGGGATTCCACACGAGGTTAATGAGGGGGCGTGGCACACGGAAGGAGCGGACGATCGGGGCAGGACAGGGGTAGTGTTGGGGTACATTCTTTATCGTTTTGGAAGCCATCATTAAGAAAAAAAATGCTGGTGACAACTTTTTGATCTGTTAAAGAAATACTACAGTATATAACCTGTGGGGCCCTGGGGAGCCATTTTAACCAAGGGGCACAATATTAACAGTTATTATTTCTAATAGCATTGTGTCACCAGTAATGGCAAACTGGATCATTGACCAGTTCAATTCAATTTTATTTATATAACGCATTTTCACAACATTTCATTGTCTCAAAGCTCTTTACATTGTCCCTGCCCAAAGCCCCCAGAGATCAATTCAGAAGTAAAAGTGCCAAGGAAAAACTCCCTCGAAGGAAGAAACCTTGGGAAGAACCAGACTCAAAAGGGGGAGCCCATCCTTCAGGGGCCAGCAGAGGAAGTCAAATGAACAAAATGACAAAATCCAAATTTATGTAGTCCAAATTTTAAGATTTGAGACTAAATGTGGAAAGCAGGCAGGAAATGGTGATAGTGACCAATATGCGGGGTATTTCATCTTCAGACTTCCAGATCCTTAGTGTGACCACAGTACTTGAAACTGCAGTACTTGCCCGGTACTAGATATAGTAAAGCCTGAAGGCCATGTACCCGAGTCAGGAATAGCTACATCAGCTGAATGGATCAACTGAGCCCTCAACCTGTTTAATAACAAACAACGTGTTAATGGTCTCAACTAGTGAGTGAATCAAGTTTCTTGGCCACACTGTCTAAACATTTTTGGATATATATGCTGCACCAAGGGCATAGGTTTGGTTTCAGTAAGGGTAGGTACCAAATCAGCCCCAAACTCAGTGCCCCCTAAACACATGTGGTACTCCCACAATAGTGGTAGCGACATGCCCCTACCATTCATATCCCAATCTGCAGTCTTCTGCTGTACATATGGAAAGATTCAAAAAATGTAAAAAATACTGCTAGCAGAGAACATGAAGCATAAGGAAATGATACAGCATTAAATGGTGGCAAGATCTGGGGTCCTTGTCAGTTATACTTACCTTATGTGGGTGAATTATGGTGTAGAAAAAATGTTGTAAGTTTGGCAAACTTGTCAAATGAAAAGTAGGATTTGTTTTTAAAATTAATAATATATGAGTTGCTTCCCAACAGCTTGCCTAAAGACTGTCCGTTGGGCACCTTCAGGAAACTGAACAAGACAACTTACAGGACACCCACTAGCACTTTATAAGTTACCTACCTGACCTCCTCAATGACAGAATAGGGACGGGACTGAGGTAGCCACCTGCAGTTTCCCAGGGGAAGCGCAGATCACTGCTCTTCAGCCGTTGTTTCACACATTCTGCTGTTCAGCCAACATTCCTCCTGACATCCATGAATGAATGTGTTTGACATTGCATAGCTAATCCATTTACAACCTAATTTATCAGAGATTTGGGCATTTTGAACAGTATAAAACTACAGGGCAAACATAAGAGGGTTTATACTGAAAATCTTTGTGGATTTATAATTTAATCGAACAAGCCATGCATTAAAGTGTATTTAAATTATACTCGTTTCAGTGTTTACTGTAAAAGTGTATGTTATCATGTGATATCTTTGAGTATCCCAAAACCAAAGGTAAATATATCATCCAAAAATATATCATCCATCAAGCATTGCTAAACCACTCAAAGGCTCAACAAGTTTAAAAAAAAAATAAAACAGTAAAAAGATGTGATATCTACCTGAATAACTTGTCACACTGGCTATTTAGGTGCCGTTTTTCATCCACACCTTTCACAAATGTGTTCAGAGATGATATTTCCCTAGTCATAAATATAAATACATCCTTTTCCCATTGGATCTTGAAAAAGCTTTACGTTCATCTGTATTTTAGCTGTTATGTTACTTTCAGCTGTTATGCAGCCCAAAGATTTACAGAAATTTATAAAAAATACTTCTTTCTCTTGGCTTTCGCCCCATATGATTCAACCATCCTTTTCTGACACACACTAGGATTGTCGGTTACATATCTTTCCAATAACCAAAAATAACAAAACAAATCTCTTCTCAGAATAGAAAACAAATCCAGGTGACACTGGTATGGGAGGCAGGTATTGGGGTCTGTGTGTGATAAGAGACAAATGTAAGCCTGTCTTATTTTATCAGATTAAAAACTTCACCCTGCCCCCCACTTATAGTATGGAGCTTGGTGTTCAGTTCACCATTAACTGGTATACTTTAAAGCAGGGAAAGGCAATCCTGATGATGCAGCACCAGTACCCAGTTTTCTGTCCTACCTGGTCTCTGATAAACCACATCTGATATCAGGCAGATACTGTAGTAACTCATCAGGTAGGACAGAAAATTTGCTGGAAACTGGCATTCCAGGATCTGGGTTGCCTACTCCTGCTTTAACGGATTTACCACTGATGGTGCACTCTTTTACCTTCAATGCCCATCTCTTTTCTTGTTGAACCGTGCTCCAGACAAGGCTATCAAGACCAGAGGAACTATATAGATCCTGTTCTTGTGTCTTGACCAAAAAATGAGGAAACAGAACTGACATATCAATACACATGTAATTATCTGAGACAAATACAGAATATTTTTTTTTTTTACTGGAACAACATATCCTGGTTGCATTTCTACATTGATCTGTGGGGGTGTTCATGCAACTTATTTGAATAATGATGTTTACATGTTATATTAATGAGATCTTTTATTGATCATCTCTTATATGGGGTCAGTCTATGGGATAATATAGCTCAGTTCACATATGGATATAGTCACAGATATATAAAGGGAAGGCATTTTTTTTTTGAGGCTGAATGTTTTGTTATAATTCCTTTGCTCTCTTTGATTTGGTGAGCGAGCTGCTTGTCTAAGTATATGTCAGTTTTTTTCTGCCACCTTCCTGAGAATTTCAATATATTACCATATATATATATATAAGTTTGGGAACCATATTTTTAAAATTGGACCTAATCCATCATGTAGTTTTTTAAATATTTACAAAAATCCAAGACA
>JAODJU010000062.1:31358204-31372352 GCA_026776725.1 Gnathonemus echidnorhynchus | reverse complement strand
TGCGATGGGCTGGCCCCCTGTCCAGGGTTGTTCCCTGCCTCATGCCCGTTGCTTCCGGGATAGGCTCCAGACCCCCCACGACCCAGTAGGATAAGCGGCTTGGAAAATGGATGGATGGATGGATATTAAACATTTAGATCCATAATAAACAATCATGAAACATAGATTGTGCACATATATGTGCATAGGAAATTTTATTTCCAAAAAAGTTAAACAGATAAACTAGACTTTAAAAACTTGTGAAATGGATAAATAACAAGTTTCTTTGTTTTCTGTGCATGCGTCAGCCCAACCGGAAGGTTCCTGAGAGTGGTGGGCCGGGGCCTAAGATCGATGGGGCCTGAGAAGGGTTGCTGCAGCTGTACTGTATATTATTGAGCAAACGCGTCATTGTAATACCAATCCGCAGTAGACCATGCACCGCTGCCTTTTAAAGGTGAGGTGATGCAACATTCCAATAGGTTCATTGCATGTTACAGTATGTCCAAAACACACCTCTGAATGATTAAAGGGGTTAGCACAACCCTTTGTCCTCCTTGTGCTGTCACACAGTCTGGTTTTTCCACCATCAATATAGCAAAATGGATTTGGACATACCCATAACTGTTGTTGTGCCACTTTGCATTTTACGCTTTGTGTTAGATCGTCAAAATAGAGCCCTATATCTATGAAAGCCCTCACTGGAGGTTTTACCCTTGATAGCTACCAGCTACTGTAAGTATAACTATTAAAATTATAGTGACATATGGGGAGTTCTGTATTCTGTGTTCTATGATTGACATCACTCAAAACCAATGAAAATGAATGGGGTACTCAGTGAGCCAATCCAAATTCAGGGGGGCTTGATGCCACCCCACCTCCCCCTTTAGCTCAGCCACTGTCTACATCTGCAGATCATACAACATCATGAAGTGTGCCATTTAAAATTAGACCCAGATTTCTCATTCTGGTCTGATTATTAAATTCACATAGGCATGTTTAGTGGGTATTTCCTAGCATTAATTATAAAGATCAAGATTTTTTATCATTCTTTTTAAAATAGATTTTTGTGCAAGTAATACAGTGAAGTTATAAGTGCCAGCTGGCATGCTTTGAGGGAACATATTGTATGTAACCTCTTCCCTAAGACACATATTCATATTCAAGCCCAGTTGCACGTGGGAGGAGGAGAAGATGGATTGCTATGATTAAAAATCCAGTAGTTAACAATGGAATATCTGATTTTGTTTAATGATTGTTTGCCTCCATTGACATTTTGGGCAGCACTTCTCTCAAAAGGAAGCAAACATTTCTCTTTCAGAGCCATGATAAAATTATAGGAAACATTAACAGCCAACATAAGCAATGACCTGGGAAACCAAATGGGCTTTATCACATTAAAAAGGCATGTAACACTAACTCATAATGTCCTTAAAGTCACCTTAATGCTGCTTTGGAATATTTTGTTTATGTGCACCTCATGATGGAAAGCAACAGCCTTGGCTCTAATGGATGAATGTGGTCCTCGGTGACAGAGCAAGCCATGGAGCGGAGACAGGCTTCACCATGGTGATAAATGGCAGTGATTAGTTTACCTGCTTGTTTATTAGGTCCCAGGATGAATCCCGCTGCTCCCCTGAGTGCTTCTGCATTGACAGAATGGCAAGCAGAGGCTTTAAAAAGCAAGACAAAGCGGGTGATGAGTGAGCCTGCAGGGCTGTTGCAGGAGCGCATACCAGGGGACACAAAGGAAAGGCCATTTAAGAACTGAGTGCTTTAACGCTTCAGCACTGTGGGACTAATGAATTCTATTAAAAAATAGAAAAGTAATGCTGCTGTCATTTAAAGATTAAATAATTCTCACATTTTTTATTATCTTCAAGATTCTTTATTTGTCACATGCATGTAGAGGTACAACATGCAGTGAAATGTATCCTGATCCTAAGATGTAAACCAGTCATTCTTATTTTTGATTATAAAACACATGCCACTGCACATTAGCCACAGAACATATGTGGCATAAAGGGGGGCACAAAGGGGGAATCAGGCATGAAGTCATGTCCATTTGTTTGCTTTTGAAAAACACAGATAGACCCTTCTGCCTTTTCATTTTTTACCTCACGATGTCACGACTTGAGGGAGGAAGGACTGAAGGGCAGGCAATGTGGCGAAACAAAAGGAGTTTATTGAACTAAGTAAACAAAGATGCTGGAAAAAACAGGACCGCCAAGGGATCCAAAATGGGAGGACTGGAAATAGGGCACAAAGGATGAAACAGGGAGGGGACCAAGGGGGCAAGGGACCAAGGGGATCAGACACCTTGGTGGACATACACGGTTGGGGACAGAAGGGACACCAGGCTGGACAGAGAACAAGCAGGACTGACAAGGTACATGGGGTAGATAGCACACAAGATCTGAGGGGTAGAGCCACAAGACTGGGCAGGACGCATGGCAGAACCATGGACATGGAAAAGACCAAGAGGACAGCAGGAGAGAACAACACGCAACAGAACCACATCAATGAAACAGACCAAACACGGCATGAAACCAGGCACCAGGAACAAACCAGAGGCGACAGAGACGGAAACATCACAGGGGGTACTGAGCACTATGGTGTTGAGGTCTCCACCCATTTTAGGGGTTCAAGGGGGTTGTATTGGCTGGTTTTGATTATTGGGGGGGTTACAACCCCCCCTCCCCCCCCATGCTCCCATAATGGGACCAGTGGGGCGGGAAGGCTTGGAGCAGGAGTGCGCCAAGGGGACTGCAGGACAGGAGCAGTAGAGTGCTGAGGGTTCTTCCCTCTAGACCTCCACAGGCAGCATCGGGCGGACAGAAGGCTGGAAGGTCAGAATGGATGGTATGCTCCTGTCTACCTCTCTGGGAGACGGACACTCAGCTAGCCCCTCCTTTGTGGCCTCAGCCAACACCGGTGGCTACTCCAGGACCAAGGACCAGGTCGACAAAAGCTGTGGGTTGAGGCGGAGACCCATAGAGCAGGGCTCAGGACCAGGCCCAGAGGGTCCCACTTCAATTCTGCATGGGCATCCTCCGGATCATTCCAATCCAGTCTGGCGGCAGCCGGGGAGTCTGGCATAGGGCTGGCAGTGGCCGGCAGGGGATTAGGAAACTGCCAGCAGCGAGCCCAGAGGCTGTGAGGAGGGTGCCACGGTGACGATAGCAGACGAATCAGGTGCCAGGGCGATGATAGGAGATGAGGCAGGCTCCAGGAGGACATCAGCAGACAAGGCGGGTGCTGGTGGGACGTCAGCGGGGTAAACGCGTGACACCTGGAGGCAAGTGGGATGCAGAAGACCCCCTTGGGCCAGGAGATGGGGGCTTGGGCAGAGTGACCCTCTCTGGGCTGAGAGCCTGGGGCAGAGCAGAGGTGAGGACTGCCTCTGGGGGCACAGCAGAGGTGAGGACTGCCTCTGGGGGTGCAGCAGAGGTAAGGGTGGGCAGAGCGGGGCTCTGTGGGCCAGACTCTCAAGATGAGCAGTGGCCCATTCTGGGCTGGGCTTTGAAGGCTTTAAACAACTGAACACTTGGGGGCTGAACTCCGGAGTTTTGGGATGAGCGGAGACCTCCCCTGGGTAGGGCTCTGGAGGCACCAGGTCATGTGAGGAGGCAGCCACAGTCACAGGTAGCTTCCTCCCATTATTCCTCCTGCGGCTGGAGATGGTGAATTCACCTCATGGGGCAGCATTGGGCTCTGGAGAAGCAACGTGTGGTGCCACTGCAGTGGGCTAAGTGACTTCATGCTGCGGAGAGGCAGCAGGCTGAGTGCATCTCCTCCATACACCACCAGACTTCCTCTGCCTCCTGGGGATCCGCGCCTGTGGTGAGCCCCGCCATTATCTCCCCTGCCTGCATGAAGAGTGCTTTGGCCTCATGCACCGTCCACACAGTGGATTTGGCCTCCACTCAAGGTGTGTATCCAGAAATCCTCAACTTGTAGGTGGAGTGGCTCCAATGGACCCTATGACTCTGGTAACCTCAGGGAAGCCTGAAAGCCGGGACTGAGGTACAGTAATAGCCACTAGGTTTCTTTGGGGGTCCAGTCATTCTGTCAATATTTGAGGGATGAAAGATTCAAGGGCAGGCGCTGTGGTGAAACAAAAGGGGTTTATTGAACTAAATGCAGTCTCAAAATAAACAGGGGGATCCAAACCAGGTGGAAGGGAAACAGGGAAGGACACATGCAACAGGAAGGTTCAAGAGTAATGATTGGATTGGGGCTGACGAGACAAACAAATACTGAAATACAAGGACTAATGAGGGGTAAGATCAGGGCCACATTAGGGAGAAGACAGAGGGTCAGGCGTACAGGATACATGTTGCCATTTGGTTAATGATAACATGTAATATACTGTCTAAAAATACAGTTTGTTGGTAGATTTCAAATCACAGCACTCAGTGATTAACCAATATCGTTTGTCTCACCAATAAATCACATTTTTGTTTAAAAAAACATGGACATAACTCTGGCTTTTGTTAATAAAGTCTTATAGATTTGCTTTAATTTTTTTGTAGATATTTTTTTTCTTGATTGCTTATCACTGTATTCTTAATGAAGCTCTACATTTTCCCTGGGATTAGGCCCTGGTGGTTCCCCCAGTTCTACAGTCCATGCCTCTGCATTGAGCCTCTGGAATCAGGCCTCATTTCATTAAAATGCTCAAGTTTTGGTCCTGCTTAATACGTGTCTGGATTTACTTTAGCAGACCCTGTTCCTGGTCATGCCTCCTTGGGAGTGATTTCCCATGATTCTTAAACGCATTAGCGGCGTGAGTCCTGTTGTGCACAGTGCTGTTTATGGTATTCCCTAATCGGGGAGTGTGCTAAATGGGAAATCTGTTTTCAGTCAGTATTATAACAAGCACATGAAATTGCACAAGGGCTAATATCCATGCAGTTCTTTTAGAGAAAGGTACAGGAGTTACCGTAACCCTATGTAGGTATGGAGGATGGATGGATGCATGTGTAGCAAATTAGGTTCCCCCTTGCTTCATTTACCTAATTGGCTTTCATATTGGATTTGATGATTCAGAGGCACCTTATTTACAGGGTGGATTTTTTTTTGCATTATATCTAATCAGATGATGGTTATCTGGTTGTACATTTCAGCTTCCATGTTGGTGGAATGGACTGCAATTTGGCTGGCTGGTCGTGGTGCCATATTACTGGTTTTCGTCAACAAACTTAGCTAGGCATTTAGCTATTGGTATTGCCTGTTTTATCCCAGGGTTGGCACTGTGAGACTTATCTCTGCGTCTTAGCTTTGTAGCATAAGTGGTTTCCTTCTGCAGTGTAGCGACGAGGAAGTACCAGTGAGTTCTGAATCTTTGCTTGACAAGGTTTTGTTCTCGCTGAGCTAAGTTGGTACATTTTATGCTGCCAGCTTTACTTAGTCCCTCGGTCTGTAGTTAACAGTGATCTGAACCATGGTCTTTGGTGTCTCCTCTCCCTTTTCGCTGTTTTCGGTAGCTGTGCTTCTGCTCAGACTTTTATAGGCCAGATGGTGTATGACAGTGGTGGCCATTTCCAAATTCACTGCCTACATTCTCTAGCAAATCTGCTGTTTTGTCTTTACTGGGTTTTTATTTCATTCTTATACTGCATCTTAGTGTCTGTTACGGTCGAGAGCGTGGTGGCCGTCCTGCTCCTGTCCCAGGTACATGGATGGATGGATGGATTCAGAAGTCCTCACAGCCTTGGTGAATTGAGATTCTGCTTCACCCACATTCAGTGGATTCACATACTGTAATGTTCTGAGGGAAGATGGGTGAAAATGCCACAACTCTGAGTGCTGCACATAATTATAATTTTGCTGTGAAACAAGTCAGCCATGCCATACACAGACTGAGCATTAAACATAGGAGCCCTTCAGTCTGCACGCAGTCTTGCTACAGGTTCCTTATCGGAGTGGCAGCAGAAGCAGAGTAGGAGCAGTTTGTTTCACCTCGACACGTTAATGGAAGAGGGGCATCACTTTGGATTTTGTCCTCCATCCATCAGCTGCATTGTTTCACTTGGCTGCCATCATGGCTTTAGCTTTTAAATTCTCTCACTTTAATGAGGTTTCTCTGTTGGAAATTGTTATGGGTGGCAGATGGTGGCAAAGTAGGTAAGATAGAAGGTGAAATAGACTTTTTTATTCCTGAATTGTCACCCACCATACAACATTCCAATAACATAGCCATAGCCCTTATTTCCCAGCCCCCCCCCCCCCCCCCCCAACTCCCTTTTTTGCAGCTGCACATTCCAGTCATTTTGCTTCAACTCTGCAATGGTATGAAAATATTTTGCCTAAATTGGCTGGCCTGACGTGGATGGCACGTTTATAAAGGGTTAGAAAGGGTGGGGGGGTCAGAGGGGAGTGTGAATAGATGGTGGAGAATAGACACCACTTAGGTAAAAAACAAAATGTATGTTTTAAGTAATGCAGATACATTCCTCGATTTAGCTAATTCTGTCAGAAGAATGGATTGAAATACTCAGAAAGGCATAAATTTATTAATAATGTTCTTACAGAGGACAGGATAGTGAGGAGCACTGTTACCTCACAACTATGGCTTTTGGGGTTCAAATCCAAATCTATATACTGTAATCCTCCCACAGCCCAAAAACATGCAGTTCAGCTAACTGATATCTCTGAATTGCCCATAGTGCTTCCTGTAATGAACTGGCATCCCAGACATATGGAGAAAGTGCTAATGGGTACACACATTAAACACAACTGTAAAATTAGGAGTTGGGGGATTATAATGGGGTGGCTGTACGTATGCATTTTTGGGTCACTGTACACATATTGCAGTCAGTTGCTGTATTTTCTACAAAAGGGGTCACCTACCTTTTTGAAACTGAGAGCTACTTCACAGGTACTGAGCCCTATGAAGGGCTACCAGTTTGAAACGCCCTTCTAAGTAAGGGATAATGTACAGGCAGCCGGTAGTTATTGCAGAAATAAGCCCCGACAGTGTGATCAGGACCCGACGCGAAGCCCCGACAGTGTGATCAGGACCCGCTTATTACACGGCTACTTGCCACATAAGGAAAAAAACTGGACATGAATATGAATTTGAAACATTTTATTGGCATATTTGTTTTAAATTAACAATATAGTACCACGTGACTATGCGTTATTACTTTGGAGCAGTTATTATTTGAAAAGAACGAACCTGCAAATGTCTCAACTGACCAATCAGAATCAAGCATTCCAGAGAGCCGTGTAATAAACTTATCTAAACTTCATATATAATAAACATATTTTAAATGCTTTTTTTTAGATATTGTCATTTTCAAATCTATATAAATGCAAATGTGAGTAAAGAAGAATAGCAGCAGGATAAAATTAAATTTTATATGCTGCTCACTGGTGAGTTGTGCTATTTTTAGAACAGGTCTGCGGGCAACTCATGTGGTCCTTGGGGGCAGCCTGGTGCCCGCGGGCACCATGTTGGTGACCCCTGTTCTACAAATATCACCCAGTAAGTAGATTCACCCAGTAAGTAGTTTTTGTGATGGATTCCATCCATCTTGGTGCCACCATCACCCCCTTTTGGGTGTCCTGAGCAACATCTTGTTGAAACCTTGAGCTCTTGCTTTGCAGCCAACACCAGACTGGCACATGCTGGAATGCTGCTGCTCCTTTGGGAACAGTGCATCCTCCTTGATCATCCCATGAAGGTGAGCTCATCCATCCAGTTAGACTTTAAAGAGATGGGTCGCTGTGAGTGGAATACAGATTCTAGCTGTGGCGACACGTTTGGATCTGCAGCCACGCTTTGGGTGCCCACGGCTGGTGCGCAAGTCCACTTATGCAAATATCGCGCTGACAGTTTGTACATTAAAGCTATATTTGTCATCTAACAGTGACTCTAAATATACAGCAAATTATCTTGGATTTTCTCCATGTGCAGCAGATGCTAAATTGATATGTAGGGTGTCATTATGCATGACATAAATTTTTGCTTTCTGAAAATAGCATAGAATATGTGTATGGTAATTTATTTGTGTGGGAATCTGGACTTTTTTTTATGAGTGTTCAGCAGTATTATTAGAAAATACAAAGACAAGCAACCAAGGGTAACACACTGGAAAAGATAGATCTTTATTTCTCTCTGTTGTAACAGTACAAAGTTAACTATTGCAATTACAATTTGACTGAAACTGTACATTCTATCTAGTAATAAAACACACAAAATTAGATATGTATGAACACCAACCCCTGTATTGATATACTGTACAAAGCTACTGAGAGCAGGTGCAGATTACTGTAAGGCAACTGTTACCATGGCAGCTCTGTGGCTGAAGACCCTTTTCCTGCTGCACACCAAGGACGGCTCTGTCCACCAGATGTAACCTCAAAGGAGTCACGGACAATCCGGACAGCAACAATGACCCGCCGTCTCTAATGCACGTTGATGGAAATTTATTCAGTCTTTAACATTTCAGAGGATCTAAAATGAGAGTCCATACATGTGCGTGTGTGTTCTGCTGGGTGGCACTTTACCCACCTGACCTCCGTGTGCCCTGCGTGACACAGTCTGCAATGTCCACATTACTAACTCTAACCCTGTTGATGAGGGTCACACCAGAATGTAGAGACATACAATTGAAAAGGTACTTACACAACAAATACTCCCAGTGTTCCTTATTTTTATTAGATCATTTAAATCACATAACAAAAAAAAAATTAAAAATGTATGTATGAACTCCGTACTGGGTAAATGGTCGATTTGGTCGACACTTCTCTAACTAAAATAAGCCTTTTTTGGATTTTGGAGTGGTTTGCATTGTCAAACATCCCACCTCTTCCAGAAGACATCAGGGAGCACATATGTGGTCCACATGTGATTTATGAATGACTGACATATCATTCCACCCCGAAACTCCATTCATGAGCAGCACAGTCCACATAGCACTCTACTTCAGGCCCTCTCTGCTCTCCAGCATTCACGCCTCCTCTGAAACAATTAAACACCTTTGCCAACAGCTTTTAAACCCCCTTTCCCTCCTGTGCTGTTTCCACGTGGTGAGGGCCCATATTAATCTGAGGCCCATATTAATCTGAAGTGGGATATCATTCCTCAACACGGTAACTTGGTAAAAGGATTCCAAAGGATTGGGGATAGTTACAAATATTCAGACTGTGCCAAAGTACAAGGAGGACTTTGGGTCCACAATCTTCGCATTATTGCTGGTGGTGAGGTGGATTTGAATCAGAGCCAGAACTGGGAACAGCCCTTCAGTTAGTCAGCAGGCACCCAGATACTGCACTCGTGCCAGATGGGACAGCGCTAGGGAGCTCAAAGACAGCAGATGCTATTTTAGTGATATCTTTAACTAGTTAGTATTGCAGCACATGTAAAACATTTCTGCCACAATTCATTTAGCTTGGTTCTGCTGTGATACACCTGATTAGCTTCTTATCCACATAAGTATCAATGTGCAATTGGTCATGTGACATGCCAATGCAATGGCCCTGCCCACCTGCGGTCAACATGTGAATGAACCTAGTCGTGGATAGGAGCTGTTAACATCGTCCCGGCAGTTGCTTGCCAGTGGACATCTAAGGGTGACATGTGGCTCTCCTAAATATCTTCTGCACCCCACTGGTTCTGTTGTCTGTCACATGGAAACGAAGTAGACATTTCTGTCAGAAACGTGTCAGGCCCCTAAAAAGCCTGGAAGAAAAAGCTGTGATCTCACCTTCCAGTGTTGTGAACATCAGACAGGCAGGTTCTCCCTGACATGATAAGCTCGGCGACCATTATGTGTTTCATGGTGGCATAAGTGGTTCTCGGCCCTCCTGTTCTGCAGTAAATAACTGTTGCCTTTTAACCCGAACCATGGATGCCAGTGACTGGAAGAACCACCAGCTGCCCAGAGTCTCAGGTTTTCTCGTTAAACACTGCCAGCGTCTCCTTCACCCTTAGAAAGTTCCCCCGTCCACGATGGGTACCCCAAGCTCACGGCCACAGTCTCACTTAGCAATGCCTCTCTGCAGAGGAGCATCCATTCCTTAGAGTTGGGTCCACAGTTACCCTTGCTGCCGATTCGTCTCCGGGCAGCAAGCGCCAGGGGTACGTTCATTAAAACTGACAGCCTGGGCGAGATCAGTGAGTGGACTTCAGAAGAAAGCTGCCCAAGGACGCCAAGCACTCGCTTCTGCTTGTTGAGGAGGACTCTTAAATTACCAGGGATGTCTTCATCTATTTCTCTCTGTCTCACTTTCTCACTTCTTTTTCTCTCTGAGCTTAGGTTTCATAGCCGAAAAAATAAATCCGGGTTGTTTCACGGATGTTTTCTACTGACACGCTCATTTTGTTTTGCTACTTTTTCTACAGCAAAAAACCTCAACCTCAGTGAGTAAATGTTTACCGTCACGTCCAAACACACTTTTCTTACAAGACGGCAACACAGACGACATTTAGCACAATTTCTCTTCGGCTATCCGACACTATAACGACCCTTTTGGTCGAAACCCTCAGCAGCGCGTTTTACTCTAGCACAGGTTTCTAAAAGAAATAATCCTTATATTTATAAGAGGCTATAAAAAGCAAGTCTTTGGGAGACATAGGCCAGAACAGACACACCTCCACTGTCTAAAATGTATTTTTTTTGTTCCACAGTACACAGATAACTAAAATAAGGCAGGACTTTTAAAAGTTTACTTCGATTTTGTGATTTAGTTTATGATGTTATTCTCTGACCTCTCCCCCAAGACCTATTGATATCAATATAACTGGGGCTAATACTTCAGTTTACAAACTTAGACTCACTAGTGCAAATGACATGGACAGCTGAAGAACTGTGGCTGGGGGGTGGGGTCACTTTGTGTCTCCTCCAGTCTTCATCCCAACTTCCCATGTCCTCCTATGGGTTTCTATGGGTTTCCCACTCTCAGTCCCATTGAATTAGTGTCAGAAGTGGTCCAAGTTCACTAGGTGCACTGCAGGCCCTATGTACTGCTGATACAGACTAGATTGAGTGGGTGGAGAGGTGATTATAAGCTGTCCAGAAGTAGGTGGACCAACTATGCTGTTCTTCTTGTTCTTGTCCTTAACTTCATTCTTCTCAAAAGGACCTTTTTTCTGGAAAAAAAAAACAATCACAGAAGTCACATCATTGCATAGTTTTTGTTTGTACTCAAAGCCACCTGCAATTTATACAGCTGCAGATCTCACAGGAAATCAAACCCGTAACCTCAGCATGTTTAACCACCATGCAGCCACTGCCCTTGATGTGGCTGATGTGGTCCTTCTCTTTCATGTGGTTTGCAGTTTCTCTAGCATTTTGCTTTCGCAGGCAGGCTGGCTGCTATAGGCTGTGTCTCCATTTCTGCACACAGACGTTGCCTAGTCAGCGGGAGATTGTTATGGGGCCCATCACCCCTCCTCCTCCAGACAGTCATACCCAGCCACTCCAACCTCAATTCCCCAGGAAATGCACCCCCGAGAAGCCTGGGGATCTTTCTCACATAGGGACAAGTTTCTTCCTGTTTCCTCATGAGAAAAGGACAATGCGAAGCACCTGGTTGACACGTGGCCCCTGGCAGATACTGTGTGATTACTCTCAGCAAAAGGAAACCTTGTGTTAATAATCAAGAAATGGCATCTTATGGAACTGGGGCAGTCCGGTAATATAAAAGAACCATGAGCTCCTGTGTGTCCTGTATCTAAAAAAGACATTACAGCATTCTGTAGTGAGTTATACAGATATAATGAGATAATGAGAGTAAATTAAGCACATGGAAACTAAAAGTATTAGTCTTCCATATATCATTTTTTTAAACCTTCCCCATCATAGGTGATATTAGAATTTTCCAATAAAAATAATAAAAATGTAAACAAACATACAATTAAATCAATACTTTTACAAAATACAATATTTTGATTTTTTTTCTCGATCTAACAGCAAGCATTTAAAGGGATAGACAGTGGCTTAAAAGCAGTGGATTGAATGCATCAAACCTAATGCAGTGCTTTAAACACAGTCTACTGAAAGAAGTAAAGTGAAGTAGAGTGATTAAGGACCTTTTGAGTAGCTGGAAGTGAATGGAAGAACAAAAATTCTAAACCCACAGTGGGCTGTCAATCGGTTGCTATTTTAATTCACTTCCTGTTTGTTATATGATTGCTTCCCACAGAGAAAAGCAAACTGGTGACAATGCATGGCAGTAAAACTAACTGGCACAGCATGTTTTTGAACATGGGAAGAAGCAGCAGGAGAGTTGATTTTAATAGAAAATGGTGAAAAAGCAAATGGATTAATAACAGACTGTTTTAGAGACAACTGCTACTGCTACTGCATGTTTTTCCATGCTTTAATGTAAATAATAAAACAGTATTAAATGATACATAATTCTGTGCATGCAAATGTTATTAGTTAAGAGCTATGTTGTAGAAATGCTCTGAGCTCTCTATGACCATGAGTTCGATAAGAGATTATGAAGCATGGATGATGGATGGAATATAATGTTTTGTAAGATGTTTGTGTTTGGAAAGAATATGTTAAAAGATAAGTTCTGAGAAAATTGTACAGGAAAATGGTAATATGTGAGCGGTAGGCTATTAGTAAAATAACATTTCAGATAATATGCAAGAGATCAGTGAATAAATATTTCTCTACACTGTAAATGGCATATGAAAGTCACTTGAGTACAGTATAAACAGATGCCAGAGAAAACACAAAGCAGCTTGTGTGTTTCTGTCTGAAAGCCTTTCCCTGCAGCCTTGTAACACACTTGAAAAATATTTCAGCTGTGAAATATGTTTACTGAGGAGTCTAGTCCTTCTTTTAAGAACCGGAACACTTTTGGCTAAACTCATCTGGCAAAAGGCCATTTATGAAGAGAGCTATGATCTCATTTACAATTTGGAGAGGGAAAGTGAAGTTTGACTGTGACATGGACCAAACAGGTTGTTTTGGGTGACAGGTGTACTGTCATGGGCCCTGATCTGTGACCCATCTGATCATACACAGGTGGCAGTGTTTAATTCTGGATGCATACTAAGCCAGAATTGGAGTGTCTATCACCCCTAGCTACCCAATATGAAGCCTGTGCTTCCATGCATCAGCTATGCACACTTAGAGCTGCCTAATATTTGCTCAGTTCTTTGGCAGAAAGGTCGAGCCCACCCACTCAGAGCCAGAACCACACATATTATCTATGTCACACTGACCGTTTAACCTGCTTGCCACAAGCTCTCAGTCACAATCTCTCAGTCAAAAGTAGTTACTGATTGCAGCCTGGAAATTCAATCTGGTCAGTATGAGCAGAATATTAAAATAGCATAATAACCAGTCTGTATCATTCAAATTTCTGTAGAAAAGCCCACTGAATGATCTTCAAAAGTTTCTCTGACTAAGTAATGGATGCTATTGCTTGTTAATGATAAATAACTACCCCTGTGTTAAATTATTCAGTACAGAATATTATAGTGCCAGGCGGACGGAGGCATCATGGGGTCAGAAAAGGACAAGGAGACTTGCTTGCCGGGGAAAACGTGCTCTTTTTTAGCAGTCCTTAACAGGACTATAACAGGCACCCAACGAGCACTGAACCAAATACACACAGCCGAAACACAAGGTTGTCAGATGCTGAATTGTAAGGTGCACAAACGGTGGGAGATCTACACAACCTAAGGACATGCGAGGATCGGACGGTAAACACCAAGATACAGGCAAACACACGCGCAACAATAGGGAAATGCAACCATTAACAACAACCATAAAACAAGGGCTATGTACAATTGCACGCGGGGCATTCTAGGACATTCAACCCACCGGCGCTGCAATATATTTGGGAAGACAGAATTTTAGAAATATCTACATTTATTTAGTTATAAGGATTGCTTGACTATAGGACACCGCAGATATTCCAATATAAATATAAGTAGGCAGGGGTGGAGCTAGTAAATTTTGCATGGGTAGCAAGAGATTGGCATGAAAATGCTAAAGGAAAATTTGAGGGGAAAAACACAAAAGCAAAGGAAAAACTGTACTTTCACATGTACTGGTATAGTTTGATTATGCCACATTTATTGCTGAAGTTTAATTCTGACCATTTGATCCCGCCCACAAATTAACCCTCTCAAGGCAGGCGTTGCTGATTTGCAACAGTTAAAAACTAACTACCTTATTACCCCACATACATATT
>JAODJU010000062.1:31336771-31351205 GCA_026776725.1 Gnathonemus echidnorhynchus | reverse complement strand
AAGGTGCTGTGGACTGATGAAACTAAAATTGAGTTATTTGGGCATAACAAGGGGCGTTATGCATGGAGGAAAAAGAACACAGCATTCCAAGAAAAACACCTGCTACCTACAGTAAAATATGGTGGTGGTTCCATCATGCTGTGGGGCTGTGTGGCCAGTGCAGGGACTGGGAATCTTGTCAAAGTTGAGGGACGCATGGATTCCACTCAGTATCAGCAGATTCTGGAGACCAATGTCCAGGAATCAGTGACAAAGCTGAATCTGCGCCGGGGCTGGATCTTTCAACAAAGCAACGACCCTAAACACTGCTCAAAATCCACTAAGGCATTCATGCAGAGGAACAAGTACAACGTTCTGGAATGGCCATCTCAGTCCCCAGACCTGAATATAATTGAAAATCTGTGGTGTGAGTTAAAGAGAGCTGTCCATGCTCGGAAGCCATCAAACCTGAATGAACTAGAGATGTTTTGTAAAGAGGAATGGTCCAAAATACCTTCAACCAGAATCCAGACTCTCATTGGAACCTACAGGAAGCATTTAGAGGCTGTAATTTCTGCAAAAGGAGGATCTACTAAATATCGATTTAATTTCTTTTTTGTGGTGCCCAAATTTATGCACCTGCCTAATTTTGTTTAAACAATTATTGCACACTTTCTGTAAATCCAATAAACTTCATTTCAGTTCTCAAATATCACTGTGTGTGTCTCCTATATGATATATTTAACTGGCATTTTTTATCGTAACAACCAACGATTTATACAAGAAAATCATGACGATTAACAAGGTTGCCCAAACTTTTGCATCCCACTGTATATATGTTCAGCTCATATATTTATGTTCAGCTCATATATTTGTTCAGCTCATATATATATATATATATATATATAAAATGTATTATTTTATAACATCTGAAAGAAACTGAAATTGAAAACCATTGCTTAGTTTATGATCCACTGGATAAACACAGACATAACAAACAGTTTTAGAGTCCAGTGCTGAATGTTTATCAGCATCATTTTTGTGCCTACTGTATATATACCCTATGAACATACCCCTTAAACAACAAACCAGTGCTGTAGCACGTCATTGTGGTTAAATGTGGGAGGGGTTCCAGTTACGCGATGGTCGCATACAATTTCAACTGTTTTGACGGAGCGTGACATCAAACATACATATACACAACTTTTGTGAAAAATTTTTAAGAAAACATCGAGTAATTATCTTCTTAATAAACAGACTGCTGCGTTTTGTTATTTTCTCTAGTAGAACTCCAGCCATTTTAAATGCTTTTCTATCCCTTTATTTACAGGCTTGTCGTAAATAGATTATAAAATTAATATTTTCCCCCAGAAAGGTAGTACGTGGATCATTACGGAGGCAAATATGCGCTTTGTTTTCCATCTAACGTGAATAATATCAATGTTTTTGGCATCATTAGAGGTGCATTTTGGTGGAACGTGTTTAAAATACATACCTCATTGTGCACAGGATTACTCTGGAATACTTTAGTGCACAATGTTGCACCTTGGATGAACCAATCGAGTAAATTCTCTGAATTCCAATTAATTCATTAATGAGTGTGAAAATCAACGTATTTTGCGTTTGTCGGGTTCTAAGGGTTAACTGGTCTGTGACCACATTGCTAAACACCAACCAGCTAATGGGTCTGAGAGAGGAATAGAGTTCAGCTCATTCTCTCGCTCTTGCCCACATCACTGTCCACTATAAATATCAGTTTGTCTGCGGTAGGCATTCATGTTCAGCTGCAATGATTTTCCTTGTCCATGTCTGTTCTACTGTGAAAGTTCTCATTTCTGGACAGATTCCATTCATACTCGAGTCTCAGTGACTGGCATCCAAATGTTGCAGCAGCACGGATGGTTTCACACATTCGCTTTCCAAGACGTGCGGTTTCACTCAAAGTGAAGTCATGCTTCAGGTTTCCTCACGATGTTTTTATGATTCCCCTTCTGCTGGGAAGCTGCAGTTTCCTGTTTGATACTTTGGGTCCCTTACGGGGGTCAGTTGTCAAGTCATTATTATTTTTCCCACTATTAGCTGTGATACTATAAATCATTAAAAATGATCTGTTAACCCTTGTTCATGTACTCAGACTTGGTGGTAACGCCCTTCATGTACTCATAATGCGGTGGTAACACTCTCTGATAGGCTTGTGCAGAGGGAGGGGCTTGGGGGTGCCTGAGCACAAAGGTGTAACCCATTACAGGGCAAACATGATTATTGGGGGGGGTTGTATTAGCTGGTTTTGATTTATTGGGCGGGCTACAACCCCCCCATCCCCCCCATAATTTACGCCCATGCCTGAGCACCTGTCCCTTAAGCCAAAATTATTAAAAGTCCCTCCCTTTATAGGTACAGAGCTCCACCGGCAAGGGTAAGATGAGCAGTTGCCCTGGGCAACACTTTCTGCAAGGCCTTTGAATTAGCAATGAGCTCCTGGCTCTCAAAAGGTCTCTGCATGGCCCTGCCCTCCGCATACAGTGTACAGACCCCTATTTCATTTTTAGGGCATGGTTTGGTGGGCTTGGTTGTGGACTTACCAGGCTGTGGAGGTTTGCTGGGCTGACAGCGTGGGGCTCTGGGCTTCCTCTCTCAGGCCAAGCTTGGAGCATGTTGCCTGAGCCTGGACCTGGTCCTCCCGCCGGGTGGGGCTGCTCCACTGGCGCCTGGCCTGCTTCAGCCAGTGGCCACCCAGCCCCCACTTCTCCAGGTAGACACGGCACAGCTCATAGTTCATGGCTGAATAGTAGAGGAAGTCCAGGGCCAGCAGGATCATGACAAAGAAGCCGTAGACCCAGACTCCGATGAGGGCGCTGTAGTTACTGCACAGACAAGCAGGCAGGGTAAACGTCCTATTAAAACCAATTTCTATTAAAGTCAATACATACTGTCCATTACAGCAATGGAGAAATTCATAAAACTATGAAAAGCAAGAATGTAGATGAAAGATTGCAGAAACTGAGTTCCAAAATGGACTTATAGTGGACTGTTGATATCGTAAACATATTTCATTGTTTTTCTGTGCTCTTAGAAATTGTACTAATGGTCTCCTGATTATATAATATTGCTCAGAGCAATATCAAAAGCTTCATCTATATACTTAATAGACCCTTAATAAACCCTTATCCATCCGTCGATCCATCCATTTTCTGAAACCGCTTGTCCTATTCAGGTTCGTGGAGGCTCCAGGGCCTATAATAAGACTCATTTTAGGGGAATATCCATCTAAAGGATTAAGGATAATCGTAGAAAATATTCTACTTTTTGTAAAAAAATTCATCTTTTAATATGAAATTAAGGCAGGGTATTTAATCTACTGTGGCTAAATAACAAACATTTGCAGTAACAATTGAAAAATCATAATATTCCTTAAAAGCCCTTTACCTGGATGCGATGAAAACTTAAAAAGCAGCCAGTGGTTTTAGCAGGAAAGGAGAGATTCCCAGCTCAAATTGGTTTCTGAGCCTGTGCAATCAACCAAAGTATAAAGAAAACCCACAAACCCCACAGAAAAACAGTGGAGAAAAACAGACTGACTGAGCATATCGTGGCCTTGAAGCAGTAAAACTGATTAAGTATCAATTCAAGCATCAACTCTTGTCTATATTGAAGTCAGAGGTTATACATGCCTATATTTGATGTATAAAATGTATCTTAGAAATATGTTCTGGGCTGATCATCCCTGTTGTATCAGAATAGGTGCATCTCCAGTGTACGGCTGAATGGGCTGGAAAATGCATCCCCAGGCGAACTGCCAGGAAGCCCCATGTCTTCACAAAAATGGAGGCAGGGCCCTGGTCAATGTTCCACATCAGTGGCAAATGGCCTTTTAAAATCCTGCAGAACAGGGCACTTTGTTCCTGCTGGTTATTTGTTTTGTAGCCAGTAGAATTTACATGTACAATACAGATATCATAAAGACACACGGTTATTTAAATATAACTGTTTGCCCCCCCCTCTTTAAACAGAACAACTGGGTAAAAAAACATCCATCTTGTAAGGAGTGCAGTATGATCACTTCCCCAGAATTGCTGCCATATTTTGTGTTTGCTGTAACATAAGCAAATCGCAGTTATTGCTGATCATTTTCTAGCTGTATTGCTACTATTATGACTGCATGAATATTCTAAACTTTTTTCAAACTTTCTATTGATAAGTACACTGTAAGTACTGTAAATGTGAATAGTAATCTATTATAGGTTTGTTTATTTTGTTTATTTAATGAACACCCATATCATTTGCACTCTCCATTCCGGCTGTTGACCATCATGTATAAAGGGCACATTCTGAACTCATTCAGGGCCTCAGGGTGGCATCAGTGACAATTACAGAGATGGACTGAAGCCTCATTAGCAACGGATGGCCAGCAGATCATTGTGAGCATGAAATCAGAGCTGGCGTGGGGTTGGTGACATCAGGACAGGCTGTGCATTAAACATATCCCCCACCTTCAGTCACCCTTCCAATTGAACTTGATCTTATTTTTATATTTTTTATCCTAGCCTAGATCACTTTTAAAGGCCTGTATGGCCGTGTCTGGCCAGAGAAGAGGAGTATTGTAATACTTCCCTTGACATTTTTGCACTGGTACTGTTTGTTCTTGTTTATTATGTATTGTTACTGTCTGTTAATATTTAAATTTCTTTTTCTTTTGACTGGCACGTCACACTGCTTCAATGGAAGAACTGGTCCTGGCACCTTCTCGCATGTCTCTTATGTGCCCACTGGCTGCCTGTCCTCAGTCAGCAGTACAGTAGGAACAGCCTTTCGCCAGCTTCAGACTCTTTGATCACTATTTGTACACGTACACATCAAAAGGCAAAGTGAGCTCTCCATGTTCACTGCAGCTGGAAAAAGAGTCTAATTGAACGGTATTGTGTGGAGGCCAGGAGTCTGAAGCTGATGTGCCTTTGAAGGAGCTTTGGGGAGTGAAAAGTTAATGCTTTGAAGACACGGGTGTTTATGCACGTGTGTGTGTGCTGTGTGAGAGACCAGGAGTGGGAAGGAGAGAAAGAGTTAATGGGAAGCAGTGAGCTTTTTTTCCAGCATGTCTTTGGCATGAACAAGGGGAGAACGGCTCGGAAATGCAAATCCGGCTCTCCGTCTGGTTTTTTTTGCACACTTTGCAGCGCTTTATTCTTAAAAACTGTAAGAACAAGCAGTATTCATGCTCTCTGTCACCCAGAAATAGCCCTCTTATTTCCAGACAAAGGGCTGCACTTTTGGTGTGTGTGTGTACATACTTCCTTCTCTATGGTGCTCTCAGAATGGTCCAAGGTATGTTGAGGAAACAGTAACTTGACAAGACAGGTGGACCAACTAAAGCTGTTTCACTGAGCTTTGCTGCTATAGATAGCAGACAGTGTGATTCACTTCAGTTTATTCTGCTGCCTCCTTCTCCTTCTCATACCGACATGTGCATCACCAAGAACACAGTAATAAACAAACCCTCACTGTTTCCACTGCATTATGCTGTCAAAAATTAACTTCTATTTACCTTTTTCCCTCAATACTTATCTAGAACAGCTTCTCAGTGATCCTGAAGCCAGGACAGTAGGCAGAGTATTACCTGGACAGGATGCCAGTCCATTGCAGGGCATGAGCATGCACAGCAATTTAGAGACACTAATAAATACAGTGCTATGAAAAAATCTTAGGCAGGGAAAGGAAATGATTTTTAAATGATCTTCATGTTGGTATGAAACTATGACATTATGTCTATCAAAATGTGTCAGCTTAGCCATTTCAAAACCTCTCCTAGATTCACTACAGTATTTTCCCATACCATTCGATTCAACCACTACCCTACTTTATTTATCTATTTAATATCTCATTTAGTTATTTGACTAATTACGTTAATTAATTAATTGAGTTGGTGTTGAAATTTAATGAATATGTGGAATGGCTGGGGTGCCGCTGAGAAGAGGTTTGGGAACAAGATATCCATCAAGATATCAGTGACTATTCTGAGAACAGAACAAATTTTGGTTAATTTTGATTTTGGTACTATTAATTTGCGTGTATTCTAATATTAAATTATGTTTATTTTCTGAGCAAATATACACTGACTACCAAGATAGACAGCTTTAAATATTTTCTTTAAGACTTTTACACAGTGCTGTACCTGTATGCTGTGAGAGGAAACCAGCTGTATTGAGAAGAAACCCAAACACAGGATAACAGGCAAATTCCGTAGACATACAGTAGCCTTGGAAGGGACTGAACCCAAAACCCCTCTGAGCCACTGTGCTGCCCCCTGTTATTATAAACATATTTTACATATCACAATATTGTTGATAGCAGTAATGATAGCAATAAAAATATTAAATATGGTGTTTCTTTTTCTGATTTTCAGCCTATTCATATGCTTTAAATAATGTGGGATACTAATTTGCCATCATAAATGAGGACTGTAAAGTGCAGGACTTACTTGTGAGAGAAGCCATCAGGGTGCATTGTCATGTTGACCTGCATGACATGCTGAAACTCTGTCTCATTGCAACAGTACTTAAATGCCGTGTTATTGTGGTGGCAGCAGAACATATAGGTCTTGTTGTCGGACAGGCGGGGACAGTGGAAGCCAAAGTGGTAGCGCCCCTTGTGGTCAGAGTAAGGTTCACACACCCGGAAGTGTGCCGAGTAGGCTGTGAGGGACAAATGGATTAAGATGGAAGTTGTTAGAAACACCAAACAGACCACATGACTTACAGAAAGCATTGACACAGCTAAATAATATCCTGAATATGATATTAAAGAAACAGATGGAAAAGGCCAAGAACTTTATTCTTCCAAAGATCTTCATATCAAAACTGAAATATTTTAATCCAGCACAGTAATTAAAAACTCAACATATTTCATATCTATATCTATTTCTCTAGTCCAGGGGTCAGCAACATGCGATTCTCTGAGCACGAGGCTGCGGCTCTTCTCAGAATGACAGACGCATTCACATTTTCATGTCTTAACATATTATGATAATACTTTCGTAAATATAAATGTTTTATTTATGGGTTAATATTATTTTTCATTTAGATATTTCTTTAGCTATATGTGAATGAGGTGGTATGTTGTGCGCTTCTGTGATGTCTCAACTGCATAATTTACATCTTCCTCAAAGTCATTCTCTACGACGAGATTACGTCTCCGGTCAAATTGTATGCTTTCCGGAGTTTTCTTCTGTGTCCGAGATTGGATGTAAGTGTAGTAACTGCTGTTCGGCGAGGAAGCAGGAAGTGGGGAGGGACAAGGCAGGCAGGCGAGGATGCAGGAAAGCGGGTTTTTATTAGGGTAAAGACAGGGCAGACGGCGACGAACATCAATGACAGATCTGGGGAAAACGGACTCAGACGCGGACTAAATACACAGGACAAGCCGAAAATAACAGGCAACAGGTGATCACAATTGGGAATTAATACGAGGTAACGAGGGGGGCCTGGCACACACGAGGATGGTACGAGCAGGTCATCACAGTAGGCTTGAAAGTTTATTGGGATTCCTAATTCTTTCATATACTTTTCGTAGTAGAAATCCTCACAACGCCTTCCTAGGTCTGCGTAAAATTATATTTTCTCCAATTTACATATTATAGCCAGCTGATGTCGGAGTGGTGAGGACATTTTGCACAGCTCAGTCAGCACAATTACAGTAGTGAAGTGGAGAGTGAATGGCAGACAACTGCAGAGCCAAACAAACTTTATTCAGAAAGAAGGGATGAAGGTGAAGACTATTGCAACAGAACTGAACAATATTGTGATATTAGTAGTCACCTTTGCGCTGTTACGTGTCCGAGTGATTTAAATCTGAGAGCCCCCAATTAAGGGGGCTTAATTGTTTTTCTTTATTTTTTGTAAGTACTTGAAGTTTTATTTTTGTTTTAAATGCATGTATATACTGACATCGCATTAAAAATCGTATCTCAAACCCTCTTCTCTGTCAATTGCAGCTCTTTGTAAGTCTTGGGTCAGACATTTAAGATAAAATGGCTCTTTGCTTTAACAATGTTGCCGACCTATGCTCTAAATCAAACATGATGTCCTAAAGAATAATGTCCAAACAAAAATTGAAAGCAAAATAAGCTGTTAACGCCAACCAAAGGCCACTGAGGAGCCCTTGAGATATGCTGAGATTTTCCTCAGCCAGAATATCACAGCATTTCAGCTACAAGTCAAGTCCATCCCCCACCTGATTGCAGTGTTCACATGGTTACACACTTGCCATAGTCATCTGGGAGGTGGAGGCCAAAGAAGGTCAGCCTGCAGACCTGCCCTCAGCCTGGCACAAACAGACCCATCTCACCTGTTTTGCACTAGCTTATGTTTGGCTGCCATCTTGCCGTTGCTTCTTGGCCCTCAGAACAACCCAATTCCATCAAAATTACCATACAAATATTATCAAACGCGAATAATATTTTTCAAACACAAATTGCACAAATTGTAGGAAAAAAGCATGGTAGTTAATGAAACCCAGCTGGTTTTATTTGGATGTTTTTTACTCAAGAAAAATAAACTGGACCATCTTCAGGTTTGGGAATCTGAAGTAGCTCAGTTCAGCAGAAAATAGTTTTGTGAGCTGCTGTGTTTCCCTTTGCACTTCTGAGAGCCAATAAAGATGTTTTGATCAATGCTGTGCTTTTCCTGCCTATAACTGTGCATCCTATTTTTTGTTGTATAAAAACCCTGTCCGACCCAGACTGCAGACGTCCCACAGCCTCGTACAACTGCCTTAGGCATCACTGAAAGCATAATCTTAAAAGAATGAACTGAAAACTCTGAATACTTAAACTGAAAGTGATGCTTTCAGCCCAACATTACAACCAACACTGCTACATTACTTTAAAATCAGTTTATGCCGCACTTATGTAATTATCAAGATCTTTAAACTGCATTGCACTTCAGAGAATTGCTCATAAACATTTACCATAATTTACGAAAGGACAAACAACTTGGAGGCTTTGATTTGTGGAATGTCACATAATCCAAAAACATACATTTTGCAAAATGAAAGCACAGCAGGAAAGTAATTTTACCTGTCAGTGAATTAGTTTGGGAAGAGAGTCTAAAAGCTTTCATGCTCCTGCCTGTTTTATGTCTTACCACTGTGCCTCAGATAACAAAGTATTTAAAACACCACAAAGTTTCCTAACTGTGCAAATGGTGTAATAACAGATCAAGGAAATGGCAGAGGGAGACATGCTCTGTAATCCAATTGTCTTGTGATGGCAAACAGAAAATTGCACCATTAAGGATGAAAGAATTTCCATCAGGATGTTTATAAAATTGAATTTGATTCCTGTTTTCCTCATGAGCGACAGATGGACCCAGTCTAGTTAAATTACAGGGAGGAATTATCTTTTGTTTGTCTTGTCCGTCACAATAGGATTTCTTTTCCACCAGCCTTCTTTGTGAGACTAAGTAAACAAGTTCACTTACAGTACACTACTACAAAGAAGAAGAAAAAACAGAACAAAGAAAAGTTACACGGTGGTAAAAATAAAGCTGATGCATAATTGGGGAAGTTAATAAAAATGACAGTAATATATACAGAGATATCACTAGGCTGGTGCAATTGATTTGCAAATTTCTGTTAGGTTAAGATACATATTTGCTGCATTGTATTTGATTTAAGACACTAAATTCCTTACCCTGTTACCTGATATATAAAATGCCCTCAGGTACAGAAAATAGCATTTTATTCTTCATTTGCCCTTTACCTTAGTTATTTTTCTATACTATACAGCAGATCTAGTTCTTTTTAGCTTAATATTACCTCTAAGCTATAGAAGTTTAATGCATTAAAATACCCTGCCGACCTTGGGCAGGATAAGCGGTTGGAAGACAGATGGTTGGATATAAAATATGTGAAATAGAATGAAAATATAAACCACACTATTCATCACATGTTTAAAAATGCTCAAGGTAAAGGCAGTATGGTAAAATGGATAGTGAATTATTTTTTTCTGGAGATGCGATCAATGTGCAATTCTTAGGAGACTGACTTCATTTCTGTAAGCAAAATAAATAAATAAATACATAAAAAAGATGCTGTGAAAACAGTCTTTAATGGTCATTTATCCAGATGAGGTTGTCAGTGTTTTGTGTCTCCACATTGAGGCTATATGCAGTGGGGTTTCCAGAAATTCTCCCCATTCTCTCATCTTCCAAGTAACAATGAACGAACCTGATGAGTCTATATTCACCCAATTAGGTCAACTGTGTGATCTTTCCGGAAACCAACCAAAAAAAGCCATCATCCTGCAAGCGGCGCAAAGAGGAGATGCTCATTTGCATGTAGGTCTAATAGAACAAGGCTATTTGCATACAGATGAGTGCTAGCTGGGATTTAGTGAGGCAAAGTATTGGTCTGCGTTTGGACATCTGAACCTATGAGGAAGCCATTCTAAGGAATGGGTCTCTGGTATTTGTCTGAGCGAGTGGCAAGCAGGAAGAAATGGATATACATAAGAGTGAACAGGCAAATAGTGACACATTCTATAACTATTGAAAATATTTCCCCAATGTAGCTTTATAAATTCATGGATTCTTTGAGCAAGAGATCAATGTGGAACTTGATATAATCCATCCATCAATGTCCAGGATGGGGCAGGGCAAGGGATACCCTGAATGACATGCTAGTAAATTATAGGGTACCCACTCACAATCTACAGGTAAACTCACTGGACCACGAACAGAAACCGAAATGGACATAGGGATACTACACATAGGAAGTGAACCCACAGTCAACCACTAAACCTCCACCATATTGCTTCAGATATCTGGAGGGTTAAGAGTGAAACAACAAATTATATTAAAGTGCCAACCAAAAAACACCCCCATCATCGCCATCCTTGTGTAACCACAATTCCAGCCAGCTGAAAGCTGTTTCTACGGATATCCAGCCCTTTCGCGAAAAGATGATAAATATGTTTCACAAATATTTCCTCTGACTCATGCTAATCTAAAAAAAAAAGCACACAATTGTCTAAAATGTAAAAACAAGTCAGAAAGGTCTGAATGAAAAGAAATTAGATTTGACAGATCAGAAGCGAGGGCTGGATAGACAGCGCCTCCAGTTAACAAGCCGGTGCCAGGGCAGGAGGCGGAGGAGTGAGGAGCACAGCTGAGAGGAGGCTCAGTGTGAACCTCCTGTTTACATTCATTCCCCTTAGAGTGCTGGTTTACTGTTTACCTGAACCATTTGGGTTAAGTATTTCACTCTGGGGTACCGCACAAACAAACAGACAATCATCAGATTATGAAAACAAAAGACGCTGTGGACAAAAGCATCTGATAAATAAATATATTTAATATAAATGTATAAATGTTATGAGTATAATTGCTATGCTGTCTATCATCTAGTGCAGTTAAAATTCATTCATAAAGCCTTAATATTAATTCATAAACCTAACACTTTTAAAATAGTTTCCATTAGACCATTATTCTATAAACATTAAACCTTCTATTTTGATTGCATGCAGAATACATAAATAAAACAGTACTTAGGCTTTCATGGTTTTTATCTGGTTTCTTTTAAATTTTCCAGGCTCTAAGAAACAGAATAATTCTTATTCTAAAGGACTCTGCACTCTGAAAATGCTAAAACAAATATTTATGAAATCATAATTAAACCTTAGAAGTCCTCTCTTGTAAGGTAATTTTACCTCAGTTAGATTTTAATACTGTCTTTCAATAGAACCCAGAGTAGTGATGATATTTTACTAATTACTAGGCTAATTACAAAAGGCAATTGCTTGTCTAAATTAGTGTAAATGTTTACTCATGCACACCTGGATATTTTAGGCCTAATAATGACAATATTGAGATTGTTGAAATCCAATCTGAGTTGACATCATTATGAATAGCAGTCTTTAAATTACTAGTAAATCAATTTAACTGTTTGGATTTTATCTGTAAAGTTAAGTTGTTTGTAAGCTGTTATTTCAGAAACACTATTGGTGTGGTAAGCATTAAACAAGGATGAATTACTTATATTGTCATATTTAATATTGAATTTGATAGTGAAAATCCTGCTAAGATAACAGAGCTTCATAGTTATCTTCCTCATCTTCATCTTCTTCACACCCCTTTTCATAGTGAGCATTGCAGTGCTTAATAGTTTAGTGATCCCCCACTCCAGTTAAGGACGACAATATGGATACAAAATTTGGTACAATTTGGTGTGTAGCCATGATGGCAATTCTATATTTTGTATTGGTACAGAAAGCATTATTTAATCTTAAGCAGCTGGAACTGTATTTAGAAAGGGCATCACTGTGACATCACAAGATACTAATGTGAACGTTCTACAAAGCACTTCCCTACTTCCCTAGCACATCACATCATTTTAGTTTAAAATTCAACCCCAGGGTAAAATGCATACTAAAACCATCATATATTAGGTTTACAACTGAAGAGTTACACTTTCATTTCCAATAAGCTATTTGAATTGTATTTTAATTGACTTCACAATTTTATATTATGACGTTCCATTTTTAACTAGAAAAGGCAAATCATTTGTTCCCTAGTACAGATAGTTTTACTTCTAAATTGATTGTGCATTGTGAAATGCCTGCTGAAACCAAAAAAATTGGCAAGCCGTTTTAGCCATTTGAAATGTATTTTGATCCAAAATTGACATCTGACAATGCTATTGTCAATGTTCTGTAATTTAAATGAAACAGTCAAATCATATGTTCCCTGGTACATGATTTTAGCTTAATATTAAACTAGCTTAAAAATGAACCCTGAAGTTAATCAGTGGAAGAGCAGAGCACAAGACCTTTTACTATATTCAAAACCTGAAGTATGTTCCTGTTCATTAATCAGCAAATTATGGCTTCCTAAACTGGTCTTAAATCACATAATTTTGCTTTAGGCAGGAAGAAGAGCCTCTCCATGTGTGTAATTATGCAGCAACTGCCACCCCCCCCCCCCCACCACTGTATATCTCCTAAGGAGTGCCTCTGTAATTATACCCCCGCACAGGCCAATGAGATCTGACACCTGTTCAGTCATTAAACATGTTCATTTTGAAGTTAATAATGAAAACCTGGGAAACAGCATTCAGAAGTATTCACTAAGCAAATAATAAACAGGCAGTGCTTCATTTGTGCCGCAGCTATTGCCAGGAACTCAGTGAAGGCTCAGAGCAGTCTGCACTTTGGCACCTCACACACTACACCCAATATAGTTAAACTTAAAATTAATTTTAGTTAAACTTTGGAATGAATGCAAATAGAACTAAAGGACTGTATATTTATAAAATCATTTGTATTGTATGATTTTTTTTTTGACATACATCAGCCTAAATTAGCATATTTTACTTATATGACTTTTGATTTGAAAAGGAAAAAAACACACCCCAGACATGCAGAAAAATCTAGTTTCTGGCCACTAAAATAGATTAAGTTAATACAGCAAAATTATTAAAAGAAAATGCCAAAACCATTGAACCCCAAGAAGAAGAGAAATGAACCAGATAACCTGGTGGAAGAACAAGCAGATAGCAAGGAGGGGCACTAATGCTAGTGAGAAGGACCACGAAAAGGAGGTAGAAAAGTGCAAAGCAGATGAAAAATTTGATGTAACTAACCGGTGTTCATAGAAAATATAGAAAATGATCTTTATCAACTCCTGCACCTCAGGATTTACAAATTAAGCACTGCCCATAGGTGTGGCGATTTCACTAGTGAAGACTCATAAATCTCCAAAGGTCTGTGCGAGCCTCTTACAACATCCCTCTACCTTCATGGTTCACTAAGCATGACTCTCTTCAAATTGTCTGAGGGCTTCTATAAGTGTGGGAAAGCCTCACTGATCCATAACAGCCTCACAATAAATACTCCAAGCTCCATTAATTCAAGAAGTCAGAGGGAATTGGTGTTCTACACCATGTGAAGGTGTGTGATATATATTATCTGTTCACTTTATTTATTTATTTTATCATTGCAATAATCACAATACAGAGCACCGCTCCCGGAGAGTATAACACTACCTAGCTTGTCTTGCTTCAGTCCCACTGGTCTGCCACACTATGGTGATTGTGACTGATATTGATGTAGTTTTCAGTTTAGTTTCTCAGCAAGGAACTAAGGTTACTATAGTTAGGACAAACACTGAGGAATGTCACTACATTGCTCTAGTTATTTTAAGCTGACAGAAGGCAAATCAATGCTGCAATCACAACATGCCTTAATTCTGAGTGAGTGGCAGTGGTGACAATTTGTTTTACAACTAAATCTGTCACTTTTTTGTTAAAGTTATTACCAAGATGTTCATTATCATGCATTGGTCATGTCTACTACATAAAAATACATAAAACAATACAATTTAGAAATGAAAGTGTCATGGTGGCGGGCAGCTCGGGTGCGAGAACGAGGCATGGCCGGGAACAAAAAGGGTGGACGACCCACTTGCGG
>JAODJU010000062.1:31322994-31336671 GCA_026776725.1 Gnathonemus echidnorhynchus | reverse complement strand
AACGGGATGACCAGCAACACCTGCTGGCCAAACGGGGAAGGGACACAGAGTGAGACAACAGGGGCTGACCCTGACAGAAAGGGAAGATTTTGGCATTGTATGTTAATTAGAAATGGAAAACTGATGTAACTTATTTGAGTTATAGACATAAATAGATCCACACACAAAGGTAGTGTAGGAATATCAGAAACATTGTATTAGCAAAAGCTATCACTAAAGTACTGGGCCCTTCTCAAGCTGTAAAGAATACCACTGAAGTGCAGGGCCAAAAGCCAAGTGTAAAAGATATCAGTAAAGTGCAGAGCCATTAGCATTCGGTAAAGGATATCCCTGAAGTGCAGAACAGTTAGGACAGTGTAATGGATATCACTGAAATGCAGGGCTATTTAGTGGGCTATCAGTAAACTGGAGGACTATAAGCAAAATACAAAGGACATATGAAGGGCCCAGAAGCAAAGGCATACATTTTCACCCTTGGCTGACTTATAAACCAGTTTAAAATGATTAGTACCCAACAGGGGGCCACATGGTGTCCCTGCATATATTTGAATTTAGTGATTGTCATTGTTGACACATCACAGCACAACAATAAAATGTGTTCTCTGCATTTAACCCATATGTGACATAGCAGGGGGCAGCTAATTCAGCACCCAGGGAGCAGTGCTTGGGGGTGGGACCTTGCTCAAAGTACCTCAGAGAAGCCTTGCTGGTCAAGGATTCTAACCTGTAATTTTTCAATTACGAGTGTGCTTCCCTAACTATTAAGCCACCACTGCCCATATATGCCCTGGGCTTCCTTTGATAGGCTCCAGGTTCAACACATCCTGGGCTATGGATGATAGAAAGACAGTAATTAACAATATTATTTCTCAGTGTGTAAAGCCTGGGGGTCCTGAATTCAGAGTGTGATGATGTCATAAAGAGGAAAGGATGCTGGTCAGCCTGCAGCATGTGGTGGACGCTGGATCTGTCAGTTATCGAGCCCCTTTGCTCACCTGTGGTCAACAGCAATAGCAAGGCGACTGCCAGGAGATCACAGGACAGCCAGCTTGGGTGCATCTTCTCTTTGACATGCAGAAGCGGAGGTAGAGGACCAAGTGGGCTTCAGCTGAGCACCAGCACGCTTCTGATGGTTCTTCTCATGGTCTACGACGTCCTGCCTGGAGGAGATGTCCAACTGATCATATTGCACATTTTGCTTTTGATTCTCTAGCAAAACAGTGTGTGTAGTGACAAAAGGGGTGAAAGATTTAAAATGTTGTCTTTGGCAATACAGTAAGACCAGATTTTATATTCTCTACTGGTTTTTGTAGGATTATGACATGTTAATATGCTGGCTAAGCTTCTTATATCACAGAAAGAATACTTACTGTTTGCTAGAGAGTTTGTATCCATCTGGTCTTTAATACAGTTATCAATCATCTGATATTTTAGGAGCATTTCCACTTACAATCAAAGGGTTGAATAAGGTCAACAAAGCACGGAGAAAATGCCCAGATGAAAATACCCCTATGCTATCTCTACTAGGAAAGTGACTTAGAGACTTATTCAGGAACTGAAGTCTGAGCACACCTAACAGGGACATGAGTCACAGAGCCACGAAATAAGTAGAGTATTTAGGTGACAGGCAGCTTCGCATCAGAAGCCGTGAGGCACGCGATGGAACAAGGTGTTCCAGCACCAGGGACTTTTCTCCCAGGTTCCCTGCCCTGGGGCCTCCCTGTGAACACGGGTGGCCTCAGAGTGCCTGAGTTCAGTTTCCCAAGGCAAGAAATACAGAGCATAGCTGGAGGAAGCTATCACAGTAACAGGCTTTCCATGTCTTAGTCCCAATGGTCTGCTCGATATAATGTTGTCTCCCTCACCCTCCCCTGGGAGCTCAGAGGGGGTTATCGGTACACAAACCAGATGCTCTGGAAGAGAAGCAGCCCACTGAAAGGCTTTGTGATGAAATGTGTAATAAAACAAACTATTTTCCTCTGCCCTTTCCTTCCATCTATATTAAATGGACTAATCTTGGCAAGGCATGTTAAGACAGTTCCAGAATGAAATGTTATTAACTGATTCTTTCCAGGATATGGACAGTATGAAGTGTATTGTTTTAATCACCCTTATAGCTGTCTTTATTTATGCAGTAGTATGGTTTAAATTAGATTTTCATCTAGGGGATAATTCATATAGGGTTAAACTGCCCTCTGCCTTTGATGATGAAGTAGCCTGAATCTGTTGGCTGTTCTCAGTGTGCTACTGAAGTCTAAACATAAAGGGAGGAAACTCTTTATAGGATGAATTCAGTCTTATTTTTAATGATTGGATAACAACAGATGGCTTCCAAAAATAAATGAAAAACGTCACGCCTAACATAGCAGAGCACAAGAACCCCAGTGGTGGCTTTGCAAGTAGCAAGTTGGCTTGTGTCACGACGGAAGGAACAGGTGCTTCAACCTTGTTCTAGCAGTTCAGGTTGGTAAAGGTTGTGATTTGTTCATACTTTTGTTAGATGTTAGTATGTTACATTCACTACACACTCTACTGAGTTTTCTTCTATTAGTACTTTTGTGTTTTTCACATTGTCTGCATGCATGTTGGATATTCCTTTAACTACTCAAACATAATATTATTGTGGATAACTATTACTGTGGATCAATAGCGACACATGGAGCTAGTCTTCTAAACAGAAAAGGGTCATAGTCCCTGCAGCTTGTGGTTTGTCTAGTGTATAGAGAAGATGATGAAAGGTGAAAGGCAGAACACAAGTGAGAGGGTCCTTGCCCTCATATTTAATCCAAGTTCAACTATGAATTGTTTTGTGTGGATTTCCAAAGAATGATTTGCCAAATTTTATTTACAGGTGAAGTCAAATCCTAAAATATGATAAAAGAGTTGAGGAATCATTTCTGACAAAGGTCTATTTTAGCTTTCATCAATGAACATTATCTGACATTTACACCTTAACTTGCTAGGTAGTTTAGGTACCTTAATTTTAATATTTGATGCCTTACAAATGGCTGGATGCCAGATGTGCACTGCTGAGTTCAGTCAAACAAGTTTAGTTTGTCTGTGATGTTGACCCTCACCTGGGTCCATCAGGACCAAATGTGAAGTAACAGCAGTTAATTAGCCTGTTAGCTATTGTGTGACATAAATAGAGAAATAGAATACAGGATCTCAGTATTTTTACTAACTTCTGATTAAAGGTTATGAAAAACAGAAGTTTTGACATATTCTGAATTTCTTTTTTTTTTTAATAAGGAAGAAGAATTTATAAAACTAGTTCCCTCTGACTTTTTGAGTTTATAAGCTAAATAAATTGCTATTAAAATGTTCTGGTAGATCACTTGTGTTTAAGAAATGGAATGCATTTCAATGACTTTGTTGTTTGACTGCCGCATGTCTAATCATTCCCTTATTTCCATAATACAATGTTGCTGGAATAAATGTAAGAACATTTTATTCAGTGACTCATGCTGCAGTTGTACATATACTTATGCTGAACTTCTGTACACAATATTACTGATCTTTTTGAACAGTAACTTGTAACTTGATTTTTAACTTATTTTTAATTTAATAAAAAGAACATGTTTATGCTTACTCAAGTTGTTTGACACATGCAGCAAACTAACTTGACGTCCAACAAAATCAGTTACAGGTGAGTAGAGAACTTGTCCACCTTAAAGTTAATGTTCTCCCTGAATTTTACAAGGTGATTACAAGGAGTATGGAGAGTGATAAAAGGAATGAGGAGGAAAAGAATGAGAGCCTCACTTCAGGACAAAGTATATTTCTTAATAGCAATAATATGAAAATGTTTTATATGTTATAGGACATAGTACACATAGTGACCACGTATTTGTATGTATATTGCTGTAAATGGTGCAGGAGAAAATTCTTCCTTTGCTGTAATCAGAAGCACAGACAGCAGTATTTGTACAGTATTTATATACGTAAATCTATTGAAATCTGCATACAGCTCAGCTGACAGGAGCTGGTGAGGATGGTGCTGAAGGACAGCTCTCATTATTTACTCAGGGCTCACACTGCTGTCTGCTCTGTGTTTACAGCCACAGAGGCACCAGGACAGCAGCAGCAGACCCTCTAAACATCAGCACACCTGACACACAAACTACTTCCTGTTTCAGGCTTGGAAGAATGGAACAACATACTCCATCAGTGTCCTGTGTTAGTTTTTGATAGTTCTCTCTAAAACATGACAGTCCTCCAGTATTATTTTCGTGGATCTTCTAGTAGCCATTATCAGATTTGCGAAGGTTTACAACCATCTGTCTGCCTGTTTTTTTGTTTTTTGACTGGATGGCAAAAAGATTTGGCATGTGCATTACCTATTTTTATGTACATGAACAGGAAGTGATGTCATGACACAATAAAGTTCCTTAGTTTATGAAATTAAATAATTTTAAATAATGTTTATGAAATTAATTAACTGACTAAATGACTTTTAATGCTTTTTAAAATTTGACAAACACAAAAGAACATAACTGAAAACAAATAGGCTCCCAAGGGTTCTGAATGGAAGGAAAGGAGGACAGCAAGGCATAGGCTACACAGAAATAAAATGATGGATCTGAGAAACACAGGACTGGGAAGCACTTAAATACATGACTAACAAGGGAGCAAACAGGAGGCAGCTGGGGGTGATTAACACGAGGGCAGGAATGAGAGATAAGATAAACAAGCACCAAGCGTGGCTTGTAAGGGACATGCCAGGGGGAAAAACAGGAGGGTCAGATGGGCAGGGCATGACAATAACCCTGGAAGTGTTAATCCAAGTACTTCCAAAAGAGTAGTCATAAACAATTTGTCTATGTGGGGACAAGTTAAGGAGGGCCAAATTCCATTCATCCTATCCCAAATTCTCCATCAAAAGATTCACCCTGAGCTGAAAAGAAAAGTGTTGTTTGTCTTGAAGTGCACACTGGGTCCAAACAGTAAGCATGAAAAGTCAAATTGTGTAGCACTATGAAAGCCACGTGTGTTGCCTGTGGTGGGGGCTTCTTCTGTTGATTACATGCAGCATTCAACCTTAACAGACTGTGCAGCAGGAATCCAAACAGTAGCCTATACTTACTGCCATTGGTACCTGGGGAACAGTTTGCTGTTACCCTGGAAACCAGCTATTGCAGAAAGAAAACAAAAAAAAACAGTTAACTGCAGATTGTCCAAACAATAATTGTCTCTTTTAGTTACTGGAAACAAAGCAGTGTGGCAACACTGAATAGAAAACACAGCAGGGTTCTGGGGGCAGCTGACATACCTGATAAATTGGATCCCATTTTGTGTTTGGCTCTTTGTTAAGTTCAAATGGGAAACACAACTGCCGAGGCTCCTGAGCTCCTGAGGTCGCTTTTTCGTTATCTCCCAAGGCGAATACAATTTTTCACCTTTTTTTCCTGCTCTTCAGAAGCTCTGAGCTGAGCACTGATTAAAGGCACTGAGCTCCAGGATTGAGCAAAGCAGCATATTGTCTTTTATGTTTGTTTATTTATTTTCTTGTATTTATGACACAAATTCAACCTATTCGTAGTATCTTACTAGTGGTAATTGAGATCTGTATTATATGGTTTTATGTCACTGGTGTAAAACACAGAAAGATGTATCTGTTGAAGAGTAGATGATGAAGGTGTAAGGGAGGGGGTAAAGCATCTCAAGTGACACACTCTTTCCAAAACAGTTACTGCCACGTAAATTTTCAGATGCCAGAAATATAATCTCACGTGCATTTTTTTAAAACCACAGGAAAGTGTGCAGACTGATCACTATACAGGTGCGTACCATAATTACAAGAGAAACTCCAGTCCTCATGCAGGAAGCAAATTTTATTCACAGACACATTCATTCTAAAATTTTCGTGGTCCTCCCTGATGAGTCTCTCTTGTTATAACTGTCATTGGGAACCAGGGTACGTATCTGATTGGCTTTGAGAGCTTGGAGATGCAAGTCATCAGATCAATGGATTAATTGAAATTGATACATCGTTTGCAGCAGTGTGAGTTTGATCCTTGGTTAGAGTAACATCTGTCAAGGAACAGCTGTTCCAACATTTATTGCATTACATCATCTAAAAGTCTTTGTAAGGCATTTATATTCCATAACTAGTTATGCAGTGCAGGGCTGTGACTAGCCTGAAGCTTATCCTAGGGGGCAAAGGGCATAACTGAGGAAAACATACTGGATGGAATGATAAAACTCTTTGCAGGGCAAATATTCATACTCACAATCACACACAATGGGCAATTTTTAGAAACAGTTTACCATAACTGCACGTTTTTTTATTGTGGGAGGAAACTGGAATATCTGGAGAAAACCTATACAAACACAAGGTAAACATCCACACCCAAAGACAGGGGTGGGAATTGAACCTACAAATCTGGAGGTGTAAGATCACAGAGCTACCCACAGAGTCACCAGGCTGCCAAGATGCCTGCATGATGTGGGTTTGCATTTCAAAGAAGATAAGTCCTTGGATAAACCAAGTAAAGAAGGAACATATGTCAGAATTTACAGAAGATTAAAAAGAAAACAAGTTAAGCAAATCAATAAAAAGGCACTTTATTCTGAGAAGCCTGGAGCTGGTGTTTCTCTTTAGGGTCAGGAGGTGGCCTAAACCTCAAGACTTCAGCCGCAGAGCAGAGAAAATTAAGAGACCACAGCACGATTTTTTTGTTTCACTCATTTCTCAATTTATGGGTGTGCGTCTGTGAATAATATATATTTTTCTGCAAACTGCAGCCTGGTTCTTCTCTGTTTCTCATTAATGAAGGGTTTCTTCCTTGCTTTATGGATCTTCAGTCCTGCTTGTAGGAAGCTGATATGAACTGTCCTAGCAGTGCACTTCATATCAGCACTTAATGTTTCCCATTCCTTTTGTAGGTCACTTGATGTCATCATACGATTCTCGAGAAACTGTCGGATAAGTTGACGATCATCTCTGACATTAGAATGTGGCTTCCACCTTTTACCTGGCTGGTTTCTGGTCGTTCCGAGTGTCTCCTGCTTCACCTTATTTTTGTGTACTGGTGTACTGCTGTCTTAGAAATTTTGAACCTGAAAGCATCCTGCTGCTCAGCATAGCCTTCTGCCAGCAGAAGCACAGTCAATTAATTAAAATATAGAGTGGTCTCTTAATTTTTTCCACGGCTGAATATGCACTTTAGCTACTTTACTACATTTGAGTGGTGTACTTTTACAATAAAATGTCCAGCTGTAGAAATGGTGTGTGGGGATGTTTTAAATAAAATGGCTACCCGAGCAAGTAAAATCCATCTGGTTGTAAGTGTTAAAAGAAGAACTTGACAGAGCAGAGGAGCTTTATATAGGATATAACCCAGCCTGCTTTATATGTGATGTATAAAAATATATGGGATAAAGCAATTTTAAGTCTTAAAATAAACATAAAAAATCATGACATTTAACCAGGTGATGTCATTCTCTCTGAAGAGCTTCATGGGGACATGCACACAAATGCATTGAAAACACATTACTATCTTGTCACAGCAGACAGATATGGAGAAAGAAAAATTAGAAAACAGAAAATAAAATTAAAATTGACAAGAACAACCAACTGATCTCCCCTGACTCGCCTAACAGCCAGATTCATTGCTTGCTTAATTTCAAGGTATAAAAAGTAGACTCTAAACTGATTTCTTAGTGTATATCTGCTGTCCAGCCTTTGAGCCTGGGGTAACGGTAACACCGTTGATAGTCATTTAAATGAGCGTATCACTCTGTGCTGCCTTTTGAAATAGTCATTAGGAGGTTCAGTGAACTGGTGTGGAATCTTTTCAAGAGCGATTGGTGAGCTGAGCGAAAAGAAATCAGGTTCATTATAAAAACACCTAATTTGTTTAAAAACGTTGCCATGCTACAACACCATACTTCTTTTGATAAGAAATAAAAAAGTGTCTTATTTGCATTTTAAAGCCCTTTGAAATTAGTTCACCCTTCTCTGTATTTCAGATGAGAGTGGCTATGTTTTACTTTTCATTAAAAAAAACCTATAGCAGATCACCAACACTCTGTGCATTGTCAGCTCTGATCTGGTTGTTAGGAGACCATGCCTAGATGAGGCTGACTATGGCTGCGGGGTTCTGATTAGTCCCTGGATGATGCTTTCTCATTTATCTATGGGTGACCATAGATTACTGAGCAATACTCAGTAGGGCAAAAAAAATTCCTGAAAGAATTTTGCTTGCATGTTCCATCCATCCATCCATTTTCAGAAACCGCTCAATCCCAACTGGGGTCGCGGGGGGGACCGGAGCCTATCCCAGGAACAATGGGTGTAGGCGGGAACCAACCCTGGGCCATCGCCAACACACCGCAGGGCACACACTCACACGCACACTACCACAGGGCCAATTTAGACTGCTTGCCTGTTGTTTCTGCAAATGATTGATCACGATTTGAAACAATCGCACTTTCACTTGCTACCCCAAAGTGTTTATTTCATCGATGGAGCTTTTGTTAGGCAGCAGAACTTACACCACTTCTGGGAGATCTTGACAGCATTGGTGCTCTGAGTGATTTATTTATGCTCGTCAGCAGAACTCGTACAGCTGTAAGGAATACACGATATATGTCCTGCCAGGACAAAACATACAGCATATGTGAGGTGAATTGATGTAAATTTCTGAGTGCTTATTTCTGAATTTCTTAGTTTGAAAATTCTCTATTCATTCCTAACTTTTGAATGGGGGAAGCTCTTTTTTTCTCAAAATCCTGTGTTTAAGACAACCTGACCTCAGGAGTAAGGATGGAATAAAAAGGCTGCAGTGCACCCAGAGGTAAGTTTTTACTGGGCTTTTTCACTGGCTTCACTGTCACAATCCATCACTTTCTCTGGCCCCCACAATCCATCTCAATCCATCACCTTCACTGGCTCCTCACAATCCATCTCAATCCATCACCTTCACTGACTCCCACAATCCATCTCAATTCATCACCTTCTCTGGCTCCCCACAATCTGTCTCAATCCATCACCTTCACTGGCTCCTCACAATTCATCTCTGGAGGTGTCATGGGGATTTGGAGATAATTGATTAAAAACATCTACATGGTATTATGTGGAACATTTGAACCAGTTAATTGCTCAGTGATATTTACTATTGTATGGTCTTGCTGTCTTGCGTATTTTTTTCTGTAGATAGTTCAGTTTCCTCCAAGAAATTTAAGAGCCAAACTCTCTGAAAAGGTACAGTGTATAGCCCAAAAACACTGTACCTTGTGCAGAGCCACTGAACATAAGAGCAGAGAAGACAGAGCATAACCAGGTAACACCACATAACACCAGGTAAAGCTTGTTAGCTCAATCTTGGTTTTTCATGGAAAATTTACCCATATTCTCTCCAAACAGCACAGGAATTTTGGCTGCTTAAAAAACACTTGGCATGAAATCTTATGCAAAGACAGAGGACTTGAACCATTTCTCAAGACCCCCTCCATGACTAAGACAGTAACTAACACAGATCTCAAGCCCTGTGTGTGAATACTAACGAACCTTTAAACCAAAGAGTGCTGAAGCAAAATGAAAAGGGACACAAAGGGTGCTGTAAATGTTTATTACAGCCAGGCAAATTATGACCTACTTAAATACAATGTTGCAATAAAGTCTCCAAATACTCCCTTGGAGGACTAGGAATATAAAAAATTAACATATTGCCATGCCCACACTACAACATCAGAATTATTTCTGTCCCACTTAAAACTGATTAACATATGAGGGGTGTGTTAAGGGCATGTCCCCCCTCCTTACTCATGAATGAAGAATGAATCAAAAGTTTGGACACACCTACCTATATAAAGGCTTATTTGTACTATTGACTGTATTTTATAATAATTATACAGACGTTAAAACTGTAAAATAACATATAGGGAATTATGCACTGACCGAAAAAATATTAAACAAAAAAACTTGTTTGGGGCATAGCTCTGTGAATTGGGACTTGGAAGGTTACCAGTTCAAATCCATCGGTCGGCAGACTTATCTCACCATTGGGCCCTTGAGCAAGGCCCTTAACCCCAAATACATTTTATGATGTGGGATACCTTCTGGGATTCCTTTCTAGCTGTCCTGAAGGATCTCCCACATTTGCTGAGCACTCATTAGCCTATTTTCCTTCACTCTCTGGTCAAACTCCTTCAAAACCATCTCTGCTACATTTAGGACAGGTGCCAGGTCATGTGATTCAACACTACATCGCTGTCATTTTTAGATTGCTTGGCATGTCCAAACATTTGATTGGTATTGTATCTTTTACTCTGCAGGATGACCAAACTAAATATGTAGGAACACTGTCTTTTAACTCCTCATCTGATAGGAGCTTCTTTGATCTTTATTCACCTTATTGGAATTCTGTGTCGACTTTCCATCTGTATTCTCGAAATTTTTTGATAGGTGTTAAACTCACTTAATTTCAGTTTCTATATACCTTTATATATGAGTGACTTTAAACAAAAGCTTGAATTAGAAATATTTGGAAAATAAGCCATTTCCTTGCAAATTTTCTCCCACAATGCATTGCTGTAAATCTCATGAATACAGAACTGTAAGTCTTACTAGCACACGAGCATTCAGTAGGTACTCAGGGTTAATAGGCTTGTGTCCCCAGCAGGTCTCCCCATTTAGCCTTCCCATCGTTCACCAAGTGTGTGTGGAACGGCAAACAGGAGAAGCAGTATGGAACATCAAAGAAGGTGGAAAAGGGGCAAGTTCAGCAATGACTTTATGGTGGAATGCTTGTTCACAAATTACATGAATCATTATATAATATTATTAAGATCAAGCACAATTCTGCATTTGTGAGAATGTCGTTTTATAAAGCTTGGAAAATTTTTAAATCAGTTTAATTGTACTGTAGTTATGCTTTCAGGTTCAAAATTTCTAAGAGAGCAGTACACCAGTACACAAAAACAAGGTGAAGCAGGAGACACTGGGAATGACCAGAACCCAGCCAGGTAAAAGGCGGAAGCCACATTCTAATGTCAGAGATGACCGTTAACCTATCCGACAGTTTCTCATGAATCGTAGGATGACATCAAGTGACCTACAAAAAGAATGGGAAACATTAAGTTCAGATGTGAAGTGCACTGCTAGGACAGTTCATATCAGCCTCCTAGAAGCAGGACTGAAGGAAGAAGTCTTTCATCAATAAGAAGCAGAGAAGTACCAGGCTACAGTTTGCAGAATATATATACTGTGTGTGTGTGTGTGTGTGTATTATTCACAGACGCACACCCATAAATTGAGAAATCAGTGAAACAAAAAATTTGTGCTGTGTTCTCTTAATTTTTTTGCGTGGCTGTAGTATCTGGATACATTCATGTGAGAAGTTGTTCAGCCTTTTTTTTATTATCTCACACTTATTTGTTTAGCAGATGCTTTAATCCAAAGCAATATTTAATTGAGGAAGCAGGGTCAGCCAGTCTCTGGAGACATTGGAGTTAACAGCCTTGCTCAAGGGCCCAATGGTGAAACACTTTGCCAACCATGACTCCTTTGACATAATTACCCTTTTCCTGGGACTCTTGTGCCCTGTTGTCCCACAGGTGATGCCTCTCCATTACAGTGCACAGCAGTTTTCCCCTTTACATCATTATCACTACAGATTGTCGATTGTCAGGATCATCTCACAATTGAGACTTCCCCGTCCTCATGTTCCCAAAACACTCATTTTTTTTTACCAGTTTATTTATATTTCTGTTTGGCCTACTTGCACATCTTATTTCTACACCAAATGCCTTTTGACTGCAGAAATAAGACCTCTGCTTCTAGATTCCTGAAATCAGTATCTCTGTCCTAAAATCCAGAAACTCATTTCACTAAAAGAAACGGATGCTTCTGCCACATTTCACAGAATTGACCAGTGTCTTGCACTGGACAGTCTCATCTGGATGACTGTTTAATTCTTTCTAACTGTTACAGAGATAGAATGAAATCCTCAATGCTGAAGGTCTTAATCATAATGAAGGTGTGTTGACTTGCAGAAGATAACCAGCATGCAGAAAAGATTATGAAGCCAGAACTGAGCTTATGTTTCTGCTAAGTGTCACGGTGTGGAGTCTGGAGTCTCAGAAAAGGGCAGAGTGACCGTAAAGAGTGAAATAAGAAATGCTGTTGGCTGGATGCTGCCAGTCCATCCCTTTTGAACATTTGTAGAATTGAAATTTTTTGGGAATCATTTCTTACTGATGCTTGAAGCACTTTGGTCGAAGTTCTCACAGTGATCCAATTTCCTATTTTAAAGAGATTTCTAAGCCTGGACTTTTTTGATGTTTTTTTACAAGTAGGCTGGTGAGTAAAAATAAAGAAGTATGAGTAGAACCAGACCTGCTAGAATCTGATTAAATCAGCCAGGCCTCATTTAAACTGTGAGGAAAAAGATTTAAAGAGTTTACGTAAATTCTGATTTAATTACCTTTGGAAATATTCAGAAAATATTCTTCTTTTCGTAAATGTTATTGAAAAAAGCTATTAAGAATGGGGACAAAAGTTGCATCATATCTATCATGGAATCTTAGCTTACAAAAAGGGGTTCTAAGCACAAGAGATCAATACATTTTAACCCTCTTAAATTAATGTGAGGAAAGAAGAAATTTCAGAATTCTATTGGCACATCCATCCATCCATCCATCTATTCATTTTAAATTGGCCTATTCAGGGTCACAGGGGTTCCGGAGCCTATCCCGGAGGCTATGGGAATAAGGCTGGGAACAACCCAGGATGGGGCATCATCAACTCATCGCAGGGCACACTCACACACACCATTCACACACACACCATTCACTCACACACCATTCACTCACACATGCACACTATTGGCACATTTATTATATAAATGTGGATCATTTTGTAATTATACTAGATGAAATAACACAGGGAGGAACACATGTCAATGTGCAATACATTTTTCCCTCTAACTAATCCAGGAGCCCTTTTTAGACTGGCCTGTTAAATCACACTACAACTGTGCTCTAATGAAGCTCCTTTACCATGCACCTTCTATTGTATCAGCAATCGCATGTCACAATCGCATGTCACAATCGCATGTCACAATCGCAGGTCACAGACATGTCATTTCTCCATCCCTTTTAAGAGTCGAATGCACTGTTCCTCTAATTATCATTTCCCGCCAGACATCTTCAGCCCTCCCCCTTCCACACAGGGCAGTGTGCTCTGCTTTGATACCAAATCTGCCATTTCGTTTGGCTCGAAAGCCTGTTTCTCACCTGACGCTGATGACAGTTGGGATTTTCACTGAATAAATTTAGCTTCCAGTTATCTGGGTTTTACTGAAGGGGGTGGGCACATCTAGACTTGAGCACGAGGAAATAGAAAATAAAACATTTAAAAGGCTGGTTACAGTACAGTGTTTTTGGGCACCTCTTATCACATACATTTAACAAGCTACCAAACATAGGAAATCACCCCCCTCTGGAGGACACTGCGAAACTTTCAGCTTCCACAGATTAGGCTCTACCACCAAGCTATGACATCATCTATCCATGAAATTTAATGTAATAAGTACATTCACCAGTTTAGTGCCTATCCTATCAACTTTGTTTTTGTTTTTTGTTTTTTCCTTTTCATACATTTATTTAATATTCCCCAGAAGGAAAATTTTATACACACACACACACACATACATACATACATACATGCAT
>JAODJU010000062.1:31297465-31315866 GCA_026776725.1 Gnathonemus echidnorhynchus | reverse complement strand
ATATAAAACTAAAATGCCATGTATTAAAATATTGATTTGGCATTTTAGTTTTATATATATATATATATATATATATATATACTGTATAAAACATACTTCGTTCGTATGCATACTTGCATACTTCGTTCAGCAAATTGTTAGGGGACTGATTTTGAGTAATGTCTGGAACCATGTATATTAAATGTTTATTTAAATTCTGTTGTAACCTTTTCCTTAAACAATTTAAAATCCATAAAGCATTGTCACTGGGTCATTAAAATATGACTATGAAATCAACAGGTGTGTTATTCCCATTGATATTTGTTTAAAATTAGGATAGATATTTATAGATGTCTTTGAGAAAGATAGTTCTGAGCTTTCATTCATTTCTGTGTAGGAAGTAAACTGTATGTCTGGGTATATCTTTGTTTTCGGGTATCTTATACATTTATTCTCATGTCAAGGTTTGTCAGTTGATCCTGGCTCTTTGTCAGGGAATTAATGATGCCTGCTGTTGTTTTGTACTAGATTAGAATACTTTTAGCTTTGTGCAGAAGGGCTCACTCAGGTCTTGACACTTACAAGCAGCAAAGGTGTTGATTATTCAAACCTTTCAGCTGGACTGGGTCCCTAGAGGTAAGAACATTATCACCTAGCTGTGCATTATTAACTCTAGAAGAATGACTGCTTTTGTAGTTCTTATCAGACATTTCAGTATAAGATTAAGGTTTGAAAAGCTATTCTAGGATGAATTTGTCTAAGAAACATCACCAATCTCTTCTCAAGGGCTTTATGTGCTGGCAGTAGGCAGACAATGGCGTATGGCTGGGTCTGGATGATCTCATGTTACCATGGTGATTGATCACTAGCATGATGCTTACACCAGCCTCAGGTATTGAAATCTAGCTAGCTTTGTTTGTTTTCTAGGGTTAAAAATGGTCAGCCCGGTGTATATTAAGAAATTCTTGGTGTGCACTGGTTTCTGTTTGCCATTTAAAGGGCCTGTGGTTCAATTTTTATGGTTCTTATTATATTAATAGTCTTGCTTTTGAAAAAAAGGCAGTTTGTTTAAACTGTGGCTCTGTTCTGCCCATGTGGGAAAGGTCTGTTCCAATGTGTGCCCCAAAGGTTGACCAAAACATTTTTTTTTACTTCTAACAATGTTTTAATTGTCACAAAAAGGGGAATTATTTCACATGAATGGGGCTTTGTCTAGGTGGAATGACCTGTTTGAAGCAGCATAGTGCATAGAAGCATGATCAGCTGTTTCGCCACCATGGCTCAGTAGAGATAATTGGACTGTTATCAGACAGCTGGTCTCATTGAAGGACTTTGTGGTGTGGGAGGTGTGTGGGGGTAGAAATGTGGGTTTGTGGGTTTCACTGCCTCTATTGTTAGGCATGATCTTCCTGTGTCTGGGCCGGTCCCCACTGTAGGCTTCTGTACAAGTACTGTAAAGGGATAGTACCCAAAATCACAGTTTAGGCTGCACTGAAATTGCCTCCAAGTCGACAGTATTTGCCTTTTTCTGGATGGCCCTTGATTGAAGTGTCTGGCATGGCACCTCACAAAGATGGACAGAAAGACGCACCAGAAATATTCAAGTTCTAGAGCTATATTTCTTTGTCTAACTTCACACTAGCTAGACATTTTAATGAGTTTCAAGTCTCCAAAAACCACACATTAAAGTGCATAAAAAGTTTCAGTGAAACTAAGTCTGAGTATAGGATGTAAAATTAAAAAACTTATGTTGTTGTTAGCTGAAATTTCTCATGTGGGTTTTGTCCCACTGTGAGATGATATCCATCTCTAAATTACTTGTAGTGTGTGATTGTGTGCGTGTGCTATACCATGGGTTTGCATCCCACACAGGGTGTTCCTCTGCCTTGTGTCCTGTGCTGCCTGGGTTCAGCTCCAGACTTACCATGACCAAGACCAGGATGATTGGATAGTCAAATGTTTAATTGCTGTTTGTTCCAGTCTAATTGCTACTGGCCAAAAGAATTAGATTGTGGCTACAAGCAGCAGAAATGTGCTGTCTGGGCTCAGTCTTAGAGAGAGGGTGAAGAGCTCGGACATTTAGAAAGGGTTTCAAAGTTGAGCTGGTGCTCCTCCACGCCGAAAGGAGTTAGCTGAGGTATTTCAGTTATCTATCTAGGATGCGCTCTGGGAGGGTATTTTTGGCATGTCCAAATGGAAGGAGACCCCAAGGTTGACCCAGGACACTCTGGAGAGATTACATCTAACAGCTGGCCTGGGAATGCCTTGGTATCCCTCCGGAGGAGCTGGAGGAGGTGGCTGGGGAGAGGAAGGTCTGAGTATCTCTGCTCAGACTACTGCCCCCGTGACCTGAACCCAGATCAGCAGTGGCAAATGGACGGATGAATGCTGTCTTATTGCTAACAAGTTGTTCAATTGAGTGAGTTTACCAGTATGCACTAAAGATCCTGTTTGCTATTACTGACCGCATTTCCCTCTCCGATCACACATACCATGCTTTATGGATTTTAAATTGTTTGTTAACTTATAGGCATGTTACAGCTATGGAATAGCCCAGTGTCTGTATTTGTAATATGTTTTTTCATTCTATCCTTTGTCATTCAGAGAATATATGTGTATCTGCAGGGGCACCTTAGTGCACAGGCTAACTCTGGTCAGCAACTGCACCATCATAGAAAATATGGGGGACACTGACAACTCAATCAACCCAGCGGCTTCTAACCGTGTTAATGTGCCTATGGTTATCTCGTTGAGAAAATCAATATCATGATCAACACTTGATCGGGAAAAATGCACCAAATGATGCAAATTCCCATTATTTTCAAATGCACCATATTGTCTTCGATGGCACAGGAAGTGTCAATCAATAATAAGAATCGTTCGGTTGGAGTTGGGTTGCATGGGAGTATAGCGATGAGTGCTGTAGCGTCACAACACTACTATATGTCTGGAGTTTGCATGCTGGCCTCATGTTTGGGTGCATCTTCTACAACTATAGCAGTTTATTCTTGCACTCCAACATATGGTGGTGCAGTGGTTAATACTGTCACCTCTTAGACCTGAGTTCAAGTCTCTGCCATTGCTCCATGTATGTGGAGGTTGCATGTTCTCCCTGTGCTGCTGTGGGGTTTCCTCTGGGTACTCGAGGGAGGCTGAGGCTGAGGCTGGAATTATCAAATTACCTATGAGTGTGTGCTGGGTTGGCACCCCATCCTGTGCTGTTCCCTGCCTTTCACCCATAGGCTCCAGATCCGCTGTGACCCTGAATAGGATAAGCAGTTTCAGAAAATGGTGTGGGGAAAAATGGACAGATGGACTCCAACATGGAATTAGGTGTATTGCTGGCCCTATGATTCCCATTGTGTGTGAGTTTGTGTCCTGTGATAGACTGACATCTTGTGCCCTGTTTTTCTTGGGTTAGCCTCCAGGCTCACCATGATCCTCTACTGTAGAGGCAGTTATTTAAGATGGATGTATGTCACTTTAGATCATTTTATGACACTGTTTCTGATCCTGGAGCCCATGTACTGTTTTCATTTCTGGGCTGTTTGACTGACAGATGAAAGGCATCATAGCATCGAAATCTAACATAGCATCAAAATCTAAAAGAATGACACAAATCTTTCAATGTTTTTCACAGGTAGTCACAGATCACCTAGTTAGAAAGTAATAATTTCTGAAGCGTTGAAGCAAAATATTCCATATTTTTATCATGTAAAACCTAAAAAGGCTGTCAACTTGTTTAAAAACTACTATAAAACACAGGGTGACAATCAGTCATAATACTTCCCTAAACTTTGGTGTATTCTTTATTTCATAAATACACTTAGCAATCCACCCATCGTCCATAACTTCTATAGAGGGTCACAGTAGAGTAAAACAATGCAACCTTTTACTTATTCCTTCATAACTGTTATTGACTAACAGTTGGTTGATAAGTATGTTAAACTTTAGTGTTAATTATTAACTCCATGCTCACTCCATTAATCTGATGACCCCCTAAAACTGAGTGGTGCATGCAACAGAAATCCACTTTCTGATAAATCATTAAATTGCTAATAATTAATTAAATTTTTCATGTTAAATTTAATTATTCAACATTCAATTAATACAAATTTTTAATGTTTTTTATTATTAGCTGACTTTAAAACCATCTTTGAAGAACAAAACAGAACTGTCACCTACGTAGCAGATAACCCCCTGAATTTAATCAACAGCTCCTTAAAGACTAGTTAATTTTATCACAGCTGGAACAAGGACCATCATTCTCACATGTGACTGGAGAAAGGATCAACAATCCCTGGTCTTCGGAGTTAACATAAATGCGGCAGGGGGCCAATGAAAATGGGGCCACGGTCCCAGGCCTATTGGCAGTTGGCTCATTAAGTGTGGTTGGTAGCCAGTAAAAGGGGACCATGGTCCCTGTCCAGGATTGCATTGGCTATTGGCTTGTTAAGAGTGGCAGGTGGCCAGTGAAAGGGGGCCAGGGTCCCTGTTTCACCTTGCACTGCCTGTTGGCTCATTAAGTGCAGATGCAACTATGCAGAAGCTCTCTGACAAAGGGAGTGTCTTGTAGTCTTCCTGAAACGTACAACCTGTAAATTAAATTTCCTATTCATATTTTTTGCATTAAATTTCTCTTTAATGATGTTTTGGAAATGTATATTTGTTAATTAAACATCTCTTCATGTTATTAAACTTCCCACTGTCACCTTGTTAATCTTACCCTCATGTTTGCAATCTATTGCTATCATTACACTATGTGATGTTTCAATTATAATTTGGTTATTTACTTTTTTCATCATAATGACAAGCCTGTTGGTGTTTCCATGACAACTTGGCTGAAATCAGCAGACCCCCTTGGAATATATATAAAGTGTTTGTTCCTCATTTCCAATAAAGAATACAGATCCATGTAAAATTTACATAAAAACTTCTGTTTCCCTTTTTCCTAAGGCTCACTTCTCCTTGTTTCTTGCTGTCAGTGTGTTTCATCTCCACACTGTTCAGCTGTGTTTCTCTTATCAATGCAGTGCATTTAACATGAAAATGATCAGAAGATGTCTTGTCTGATTAGCTTCATTTAAACATCCCAGCATTGTTAATTTCACCTCACATAACAGCTGTGTGTTCACTGAATTCTGGTGTAAGTTTAAAGTTTTCATAACTTATATAATTTACCACATTGGTAATTCTCTGACAGTCCACAGATCCTGTAAGATTTTAACCCATCTGTTCTATAGTTTTCACTGTACTGGCATTAGCAAACTTCCTTAACCATTTATCCACTGTAAAATTCCTTTACTACATCACACCATTAATTAATGGTCCCCAGATATACAAGAACAATGGATGTGGGAAAACAAAATCTCCCAGCCATCAATTCACTGTCCCTAATGACATATCCAGTGCAGAGTCACAAGGAGCCTGGAGCTTATCACGGGAAACACGGCGGCACCCTGAACAGAATGCCAGTCCATCTTGGGAAACTCCCTCATACAAGAGCAATTATTTTTATTACTATTATTAGTTGCTGCCAAGTAGACATGTGGTCCTGACAGTACTCCCCCAGAATGTTCTGCCTTATGTCTGGGTCTTCGGGCTTCAAAAACCATGGTCGTTGTTGTGATGAACGAGTGCATCTCTGGTGTTGCTGGTGATCCCTTTCCACTTTACTGTCAGCTTTTCCAAATATTATGGTCTTCCCCATTCCACTGGGTCTTCTCAAATATTTGATTAGCGTTAGTATATTTATATTACACATTTTCCTATCTCCCAGCTTAATTTAAAATATGTTTTTTCTAGTTATCAGTTTTTAGAGCTCAGGGTGTGACTGTCTCTGTGTCATAGAAAAATTGTAAAATACTGAAAAAGTTTATCCATAATGTCATTTCATTTCACCAAAACTGTAAACTGAACATGTCATGTTCCATATTGTTGGTGTGTATTGGAAATCACCATGAATCTGCAAATTTTCACAATGGTTGTTCTTCTGATTCACTGAAAAAACAGACTGCTTTCCACTGGCACGCAGTGAAATGTACACATCAGATTAGTGCACCCCCCAACCTACATACACAACACAAGCTCAGTTTACACCAGGCATTACATACCTTATGTTTCTGAGTCACTGGTTAAAGTCCACAGGTTATATTGATCAGAACATCAGAACCACAGGACTTTTGCAACAAGAATCCAAGCATTGCTGGAATCTTCAAAATATAAACGCAACACTCAACATTCACGTTAAACAAAGATTTTTTTGAAAAGAAATTCATAAATGGAAATGACACATTAAATGGATTATGAAGGCTCTAAGCACTGATGGCCTAATGGGTAGGGAAGTACACTTTTAGTTAAAAGAATGCGGGTTCAAAACCCCTACCAGCACAGTACCATTGAGGTGCCCAGAGCAAGGCACTGCCCCCAAACACTGCTCTGCAGGTGCTGAATTAGCTGCCCCCTGCTATGCCACATATGGGTTATATGCAGAAGACATGTGTGCTGTGGTGTGTCAGCAATGATAACTAATCACTTCACTTTTGGTTACCATTATTCTGAAAAATAAGGTAGGTTGTGGAAGAGAATTCCCACATTCATATCTGGTTTGACCACCATTTGCTTGTAGCAGCAGAGTTGATCAAGCTGTTGCTGGTGGCCTGTGGAATATTCAATATCAGTGTGAAGTTGTCTGATATTGGCGGATGATGGGATACGTTGTCCTATGTGCTGATCTAGAGCTTTCCAAAGATGCTCAATGGGTGACAGGCCTGGTGAGTATGCAGGCCACATGGTCTGTGATTGTGAAGCCAGCTGGACATGCTGGCAAAAGCAGAGGCGGCTTATGCTGGAGAAATGGGCGTTTATGACTCTGGCAACAGTTCTACTGGGCATTCCTGAACCCAGCATGCCAATGATACAGTACCACACTACTTGAGGCATATAGGCCAATGTGTTGCCTGCCCATTTTAGAGTGCCCCTTTTATTGTCCCCATATTAAATGAACATCTCTGTAGTGAGCTGCTCAACATACACGCAGGGAGGATATCTCTCTCTCTCTCTCTCTCTCAGCTCTTTGCATACCCACAAAAATGCATGGAATTTCTTTTTTCAAACTGCTGCAAAATGGGAGCAAAATCTAAAGTGTTGCATTTATTTTTTAGTTCAATATATGTTCATACTATCATTGATCTTAACGGGTGCTGAATCAATTACAAACGGATTGCCATGAATAAAAAGCAGTTATCTAACTTAATTGCCAATAGCTATCTAACTTAACCTTTGTCATATGTTAGTTTTCTATTCCTATCTCTTACGTTAAACAGGTTGGTGCCGACCCGTGTCTTAAATCAGCCATAAAATATCCTCAAAACAATTATTTATCATCCATTTTGTTTCTAACCTCTTGGTTACCTTGTTAGGCTTCCTTATCCGTGAAAAGATTGGTTTTAATATGTTTGGTGTGGCTTTCTGGACCTTTCTTTTGACAGCATACCTCTTGTTTTCAATAAAAAAATAATGGTAAAATAAGCCTCATGAGAATTACATAAACAAACTGAATTGGTCTTATCTTGCCTTACATGTCTCGGCAAGCCTTATCTAGTGATTTTTTAAAAATTATTATTTGTTTTTTAAGTAGAGGTTCCTGACAAAATCAAAAAGCCTTGATGCAGTACACAAATTTATGTGGTGCTTTTATACATTTTAAACTTAAAAACAGGTTGGTGCCGACCCCAACACCAGAGGTGTTATAATCTTGACCAGAGCCTTTATCCATCTATCATTGCAACCATTTAACCCCCACTGGGGCCACAGAGCCTATCCTGGGAACAATGGAAACCAACCCTGGGCAGGTGCCAATACACCACAAGGCCAATTTAGACCCACCAATCAGCTTACTCTGCTTTTGGACTGAGGGAGGACACTGGAGCCCCCAGCGAAAACCCACGCGAACACGGGGAGAGCGTGCAATCTCCACACAGAAAGGACCCAGGATTTTCTTGCTGTGAGGCAGCAGTGCTAACCACTGTGCCACCATGCTGCCCTCTCTCAGGTAGTCCCGAAATCTCAAATAAGATTTGTACCCTAAGTCTGTCTTTAAGTCGAATTTGTAGGTAAGTTAGTTACCATAAGTCTGGGTTTCCCCGGACATATCCTCTTTTTGGGCACCCATCTGGGCGGTGGTTTAGCACTGCAACCTGTATGACCCAGGATTGCAAGTTACAGTGGAGCACGAAATGAAGGAAAAGGCACCAACTTTCAGTACACAGCAGCCACTCAGTATCATCATACAGTGTTTACAAGGCCCATGCCCATGTTTACATTGCAAACTAAATGATATGCACATCCCAATCTGTCATGCTGCTCAAGAGTGACGTCAACCTCTGAAAACCATTGATACTTTGACACTTTATTTTTGTTTTTGTACGAACTTTAGCTTAGCATTTTGTAACTTTTGTTGAAAAAGACCTGTATAGAAATATATTGCGTGAATTGTGTGTAGATTGTAAAACAAGAGTTAGCTGTAAGATTACCATACCTCCAGGTTTCCCTGGATGTGCATTTTCATTTTACAGGATGATTAGGGAAAACTTATTAATATTCATGAGAGAAGCACTACCAGAAAATGTAATATTCTGAACCCTGGACATATTCTCTTTTTCATCTCACTAAATGCGCTAACCCTAGGAGCCGGCATATATAGTTTTTATTTAACATCAGTCAAATATTTTTTAGTAAATAGAACATATATCACCTTTCTATGCATACAAAATATTTAGAAACACTTCTAAATACACTAAAACATGCAGGTATCTTTGGCATACTGCAAATTTCATATTTTTCATACTGGATATGACATACTAGTTAGTATATACTAGTAGTATAAACACAGCCTATGATTGCTGGGCCTCTGAACAAGGGCCTTAACCCTCAGTTGCTCCAGGAACTAGCTGATCCTTCTTTTTCAATGATACATCATTTAATATTAAAGCATCTGCTGAATAAATAAATGTTAATATGAACCGGATTCTAGCCTGTGAATTTTTCATCACATTTACATCATACAGTATTTGGAGGTTAAAAGTAGCATATGAAATAAACCTTTTTACAGTCAACGTCATCAAAAATATACATACACATTTTGGCAATGGAAATGGTGTTTTGTCCCAGCCATCCAGACATGTTAGGAAACTTTCGATGTTGAATTAAAACTATTACTGATATTAACATGTCTGGTAGTTGTGTGTTCGGTTGTCAGGATCGATATATCATATAACAACATTGCATAAAACTGTCATCGAGCTCTGAACTAAGGTGGGGCCGATATCTGAATTTGCATTATCAACTATGGCTGCTAAAAATATCAAGATCATTTCTAAACACATGATCATGAATGAGAATACCTTAATATAGCCAATTTTGCATTTTGGTAAAATGCCATTAAAATAGTGCTGTACGACCTATAATTTCCAGTTTTTGGCTTACATGCTTTTGTAAAACATCCATTTTATGTGGCAGAGGCAGAGATACCACGCAGAAAGTTTTGCAATCAAACGCATGTCTAGCACGTGAAAGCCCCTTTTATCCTGTGCTAACAACACATGACACAAATGCAAAAACTACTCAAGACACAAAGTGTTCTTTTGAACTTCTATTTTCCCCAGTTGAAACAGGTGTAGAAAATATTTCCCAAACAAAAAGCGCACAGGCAGTGGTCATAATTGTATAACGAAAGTAATGTATGCCCAATACAGAAATAATGGAATTTAATAATAACAAAAGGCATCTAAATTCTCTGTAAGTTTACGCTTTCGTTCCGAACTGCCATCGGCATTTGGGAGAGGAACTTAAACAGTAATCAGTTTACACATTTTTAGCAAGAAACACGGGCTGTTTACTTTGCTGGGGTTTAGGTGTGTGTGCAGAGAACATACTGCGTGCAACTTCATTTTAGCGTGATGTGCTTGTCACTGAGCTGCATGGAAATTAATTTTTTTTTCCATGTTTGTTTTTTAATCCCATAATGCAGTTTGACCCAATGTAAATAGAATTAGCTGTAACTAACAGTGAAAACTACTGACACATTTTCAATTATATCGATATAACTGGAAAAGAATCCATGAGGAAAAAATAATGTATTTATCGATTATATCGAGTATCTGCCCAACCATACTCTAACTTTGCTAACTAGCAAGCCAACAACACAAAAAATGCTTACATTGCTATGCAGATACGATTGGCTGTCAGGATGTAGTTTTTTGGTTTGTTAATTATGACCCAAGCCTCATACATAGTGGTGTTGCATCCTTGTCTTTGTCTAGGGAGGATTTCTGATTTATTGACACAAAGCTCGGAGTCTGTGTCATAGTATGTGTCATTCTGTACACAACCACAAATAATGTAGTCATAAGCATCTAGTGACTTGCATGTTTGTGTCTCTCTAGTTTACATGTTGGTTTTCTCCACCAAATGCCTGTGTATATCTGGCCACTGAATATTCAACCACTTGCTAATGTCCTCTACACACTCACTAATAGCACATGGACCTGGAAGTTGATCACCATTTGCCAAAGTCAATTTGTTTAGGTAGCATTTGTGATCTTTGGTGGTTAATGTTTTTTTTCTTTCTTTTAGGTGCACATCTTAGCACATAAAGTAAATGTTTGTTTGACATGCTGATTATTTATACTAGACTAGGTTCTGATTATGTGGTCCACAAGAGCCCACTGATGGAAAATATTATGTGCTTGCAAAATAAAATGGTTCCTAAACCAAATGCATGTTTAATTATACAGAGTACCTAACTTCCTTCACTGAATATTCATAGACTACTATGTTGAATATTTATAGCACATTACTGTAAAGTAATGCACTCCACAAGGCTAGAATGAAGTAGAATATAAAATACACAGATGATGATGATGATTATTATTATTGTTGTTATTACATTAATATTACAGTGAGTTGTCACTCGCTGCCTGGTTTAACCTAGTGGAAACCAATAAATTAACCCAAAGCCTCAACCATGATTAACTGGCAGAAAAGTATGTCAGGCCAAATTAAAATAACAATTTTCGTAATGCAGAATTTTCAGGAGATATCGAACTAAATTAAAACAAAATATGAGAAAAATTCAGGATGGAGAATTTAGTCTGATTGTGCTATTTTAGAAGAGAGCACAGCTGTAACAAAATGTAACACATATCATTAAACCGTAAACTGTACCTTGATGGCATAAGACCCTGAATTGGCAAGGAAAAGGTTAGAGATCAGAAACACCAAAAACACAAATGGAGTTACCTGAGCAGTGTCTGTACATGAGAGCTCAATCACCCTCTGCTAGATCAGCTCAGTCTGACCCTGCCATATTATATATTCATTAGATCTGATCCATACAGTGGGGAGACAGCTAATGGCTAATTTTACTTATCGTCTGTCCTGTGCAAACACGCACACACACACCACACAGCAGCCTTATCTGTAGAGAGCAGCCTCCAGTGCAACTGTTGGTTGTGCGTCACTTCCCCAGACAAGATGGCACCACCACACTGTTCAGTACTCCAGTGAGCACGTCCTGTCTGGAGGGGCCCTGACAAAGGCAAGTGAACTGTTCTCAGGAAACTTCAGGGTATGTTTGAAGAACAGGTCCCATACACCCTGTCCAAGGGATATAATGGCATTTGATGCATGTAACATCTTACCAAACAACATTCCCAGCAACTAACTACCCAGAATTATAGGATTGTCTTTTGCTTAAGATACATTTTCAACATAACAGCCTCATTTATTGACCTGCGATTACTATTTTCTTCATTTTCTCATGCTTGATTAGTATATCAAATTCCAGTAATGGAACCTACCATCAAAATGAAGCTAAAGCAGTGATATAATTGAAATGCACCCCTCTGTGAACATAACTTAAGATATGATCTGATTAAAATTTACTACATTTACACAAAAAACAACCAGGAACAAGATATTTCTGCCACTCTACAGCCTCTCTGTGAAACACATCCTGAACTCAGGTTACTTTAGGGTAACAGAAAGAACCTAATAAAAGCCAGGAACATAGAACAGAAGTACGGCTTTGTGTACATAAAAGCACTACAACAATATGGCATGTGGCTCTGTTAATTTTCAAGTTGCCTAGCTTCAAATGGAGAGAGAAGTAGGTCGTTCATTTGGCATGGGACCCTGTTGCTGGAAATTTTGCTGGAGAAATGCATCTCTGAGGCAAACAAACAGTCTTGACCCACTTCAGTCCCAGGTAAACCTATTTAAAAGTCCTGAAGAAAATCACTAACCTACATAGCAGAGCCTCGCAGAAGGACTATCAGAATAATGACAGAAGTAAAAGAAAGAAAGGTGTGTGACTCTGGGGGTTATATCTTGGGAACTGTGTTCAGAAGGTTTCCAGTTCAAATCCTGTGGTTGGCATAATGATGTTCCTGCATTAGGAAATAAAGCTGAAATATAATTATACACAGTCTAGACTACATCTCCTGTGTTTTTTTGATAAAGAAAATTGCTGGACCACTGAACTCCATAAAAAAATCATTAAAGAAATTTGTAATCCACACTTCAGAAAGGAGTGTGTTTTCCTGAGAAAGATGGCAGTCGGAATAATTGCAGCTTTTGACAAATGTCATTCCTAGAAAAAAGTGATATGTTTGTAGCATTTAGCTTGTAATTTATCATGAACTGCATGGCTGCTCTATCAGGAGGACATAATTGAGCAACATTCTCATCACCTGAGCAAGCTCTGCTCAGGGACCTCCTAGCTGCCTCTCATTACGAGACAGGCAAGCAGAATTCATTATTATTGTCACTGTAGTCTTAATTGCAATACAGTGTGGTCATAATACCTGCAGGGGGCAGTGTACTGCCTCAGTGAGTGGTTCCACACCTCATGTGTGTTGATTTGCAGCCCCTGGATCTGTAAGCATCGAGTTTGCCTGTTTCCACACATCCGGCTCATGTTTGTCTAGGCACCCTGGTTTCCTCCTGTTGTATAGTGACTTTTGATTTAGATGAAGTAGTGAGTTTCCAAATTGTTCTCAGTGTGTGCACTCTATAATGGGCTGGCATCCTGTCCAGGGCATTGCAGCCTTGTACCCTGTGTTTTCTGGGATACAATTTAGCTGTACGATAAGTAAAAGGGCCAGTAATTGGTATGCAACACAATGAGAAATAACTAGTTACAGCAGCAGGTCAGCAGTCGAAGACACCAACATGGGTGCTTTCCTTATTCAGGAGACATGATGTTCTTTAGCATGAACCAACGACCCGAAAGTGACAGATGAAAAGTATGGCTGGCTGAGTGTTTGAGGTCACCATGCAAACCAGTTTAATTTCCTCCTCATAGGCTGCTGACAGAGCTGTGCTAGTCGCAGCATGGTTGACACTTTCACATCAAGTTTGCAACAGCATTTTATTGTGAAAGCTGGAAGGCTTAATTAATGTCTACAACAATTATATATATTAATTCTAAAATGTGTTCCCAGCATCTTAAATGGAAGTTGAAAAAAGAGACAGCTGTTTTTGACATTCAGAATAGACAAGCATTACCACAAAGGATCAGTATTTCTGTGAGACTTTAATGCTAATACTTTAATAACAATATGTCTCCACTCCTTGTTATAAAAATGTGCATAATTATAACACCAACTACTCAACTCAATTGCCTTATTGTGTCTGAGCTCTAACGAGTTATCTGCATATTTGAATTAAAGAAATCCCGCTACCATAATCTCATCTGTGCAAACTGAGAAAGGGTGACAAATTAAGAGAGGACACTGAGCAGCCTTATTTGAATATGTTAATTTAATTTAAAACCATTAATGACAGTGTGATCTGTCAGGGGGAATTTCCCCAAAGCATAAAATTAGAGTTAGAGTTAGAAGGAAAATTTTATGAGTTTAAATAGTATTACTGTATCCATCCACATTCCCTAAATGTAGAATGGAAGGCTGTGAAAGGCTGGAACTCATCCCAGGGAGCACAGAGCACGAGGCTGGGGACAGCACAGAGCACAAGGCAGGGGACAGCACAGAGCACGAGGCAGGGGACAGCACAGAGCACATGGCAGGGGACAGCACAGAGCACGAGGCAGGGGACAGCACAGAGCACAAGGCAGGGGACAGCACAGAGCACGAGGCTGGGGACAGCACAGAGCACGAGGCAGGGGACAGCACAGAGCACGAGGCAGGGGACAGCACAGAGCATGAGGCAGGGGACAGCTTGCGGTGGCATGCCAGTCCGTCACACGGCTCACGCTGATGCTGCAGGCAGCCCAGAGAAGTCTGTCCATCAAACTGTTTTTGGGTTATGGGAGAAAACCGGAATCCTGGCAGGAAACCCTAGTTGTAGATCAAATGATAACTTAAAAGAGAACTCAGACTAATAAACAGATACACAGCCACATATCCCAGGGAATATCTTTGGTGTGATCTTATAAAAAAAAAAGCTATTATTTGCTTAATACTATTGGCAATCTTTCTGGAGAATACACAATATCACAACATTGCTAAGGAATTCTAGGGATTCTTTATCAGCTCTTTGTTTGCATTTTTCTTAATATGAGCGCCAGCTGGATGACAGAATCAAAATATTTGCGAATTGGATTTGAATGATTGTGTTAGCTACAGCTTGGCAATATCTGGTCCTTTCATGTCGAGGGCAGCTGCTGTATTGGTTTCTGTGCTAACCATAACACTCAGACTGGCCTGGGATCACAAAGAAGCGTGGTCTCAGGGTGAGTAAGACTGCTGATGCTCCAACAGAGCTGAACCAAGCCTGCAGTTTTATTTACTAGATACCCATGAAATACTACAGGGCTTTATCTTCCTACAGGGCAGTCTGACTCATAGAAAAATAATGGTTTTTTTTTGTTTGTTTTAATGTCAAATATGTTTCCTTATATATTGATAACACACAATGCAATAGATGGATGGATAAAACAGAAAATCTTATTAGACTATAACGCATTGGCATTGGGGTCCTCTGATGTTTTTAACAATAGTCTGTTCTTCAAACACTGATACATCCCTTGTCTGTCATTAAGCTTAATGGGGCTACTACTGCTTACAAAATATGGCTGGAGTGCTGGAGTAATCCAGTTATGCATTAAGGAAGCAGCTACTTGAGATGTCAGGTTTTCATTTGAGGGCCTTTGTAGATTCTCAGCTGTTGACCTGAATAGAAATATGTGAAGAGTGAGCATTGCGGGCACTTAAGCTAAATCAAACCTTACTTGCCTGAGGGCAGTGACCAGTTGCGCTGGCAAGTGAGGTAGAACATCAAGAGGATGTGTGTGGAAACAGCCATTGCGAGTCACCCTGATGGATCTCAGCCAATGTGACAGTTCAGGGATGGCAGCATGACTGCTATTGCACAGCTGTTGCATAAGTAGCAAGCTGTATTAGCGAAACCTGAGACCCCCCATCCCAGAGACACCCTGGGAATTTGTATGCCACCCCTACAGTGACAGTGACAGTGACAGGCACAGCGCACAGAACAAGTACAGTGATGAAGACAGACATCCCAAACCTCCCCAACTGACATCTGAAATTCTAAACAAAAACACAGTCCAGCTGACACAGTTTATCATAGCTGAGACAGTTTATCATAGAAACTAATACTGACACCTTTTGGTTAAAAAAAAAAAGATGAAAAAATCATATTATGATATGATGCCCAGATACTACAAAAATATAGCAAATTCGGTTAATTTCTTACCTTCCTGTAAAACATCTTGTTTTTTTTCCACTTGACTGAAGTATACATGATGTCCTGTATTATCTCTGTTTGAAATCGCGTGTTCATTCATGACTGCATTTGCATGCTCTCCCCATGTCAGTGTCGTTTTGTCCGGGGACTCTGGTTTTCTGGTCTGAGGTCAGAGGTTTAGGTAGAGAGGTATATATGTGATGATATGTGGTTGTGTGGTACATTGGACTCTCATTGATGGTGACCACTGCCTCATGACCTGTGATTCCAGGAAAGGCTTATTGACTCATTGATGGGCTCTGGCACTGATCACACCCAGGGGCGTCAGAAGTGTTTGAATGTGAGGGGGACATTGACGTTGGACCCCCAGAGGTTTTATTTCTCCCTACTTGGGAGTGTTTGGTTCCTCTCTTTTGATGTCATATGGCTTTTTAAAATTTCTTTGTCTTCCCTTTTTCCTGTTTTTGTATTAATGATGTTCTAATGTATCACAACACACCCATGAAAAGAGCCTGGGGGAAACTCTATGGTGAAAGGCGCTATAAAAAAATAAATTGAATTGATTTCTCTTTGAATCTGCCCCACATACATGGCTACGGAGAAGACATCTGCCCTCTGAATATTTAAACCTTGACAAATTTTACTCTAAAATGTAGTTTTTCAGCTTTTTTTACTTCTAAATGTGCCAGGAACCCATAGCTTCACATGAAAATCCAGACAAATGTTTATCTCATGCTTTCCCTGCACCTGTTTGTTACCTTTCCTCTGTACAGTGTGGTGTCTTTTATTATTTTATTCAGGAAAAATAGGATACCTGTCTGGTTTTTACTTTTGCAGTTTACACTGGAAGGAGTACTCAGCCAATTTTGGGAGAAACTTACCAGGTGATTTTATACATTTAAAAAACAAGCAATGTTATCTTTTAGAAATACTTTCATCTTATTTATGTTCCAAATTTTCCAGAATATGTTTCATCACGTCAGTCTTTAGATGCTTGCTTTTGTTACAGTCTTGTCACCGGAGGTAGCTGGCACAGGTGGTTAAGGCAGGGGTGTGGTCACAGGTGGACAGGAGGATCATCTGTGTTTGCCCGCCCAACAGAGACAGATCAAATTTAAACAATAATTAGAGATAGTAAATAGAATCGTCCTAGGAGACTGCCCCCCAGTGAACAACTATTACCATTACTACCCACTCCCCTGATCATCAACATCTTCCCAATCAGGGGATACAAATTGTACATTGGCACCCGTTCAGCATACCCAAATGCCCACCCCAAGATGGCTTCCGAGTAACACCTCTGCATTATGGGATTCGGAGTCCCAGGCTCTCCAAGCACACTGGCCTCTCCTGTCTGCTCTGCCTCGTTTCAGTGTTTGGAGTCCTGGTTTTGTGATCTGTGTTTTTGGCTTATTCTCATTCAGTACTGGGTCCTGGTTCTTGTTTCCTCCCGACTCCACAAATCATCTGCATCGGAGTCCTTCCCCAGCTCGCCTCATTCCGGAACCTCTCATCCCGTCTGCGGTCCCAAGCCCCAGCTGGTACCTGTTTCCTGTTGTGTCCTGTCCAATGGAAAACCTGCCAGAATGGGTGGAATGGTCCAGTTTGGGTTGCTTTGTGTTTGTCTTACTAACTTAAATGTTCTCAGAGTCAGCATTGTGACAGCATTAGAAAATCATTTAATCAAAACCAAAATATGGCAACTTAGGGGGGAAATTTTTTAACTTTTTCATTCTCAGCTCTTTTGAAGTAATGGACAACAATTCTAGATTAATGTTAAATTGCAGTTCATTACATGTTAAGATTTAGACAACCCTTGCCAATTAAAAATGTAGGATATTTTGTTGACCAAATGGAACAAGTTAATTGGAGTACTGCTTCAGCCTTACCCAAATACAAGACAAATTACAGTGTACCTGTTGAATCAGTAAACAGACAATATACAGTGCTCACAGAAAGTTGTTGGATGCTTGCTTAATTCTGTAAAAATATTTCAAATTTATTGGTTTCGTAACAAAAGTCCATTGACAAGCATTGTTTAACATATCTGTATATACACACAGATGTTTTTTTGTTGTGTCATAATTTTTTGACTGAGTCATTCAGTTCTGTTCTTGCCATTTTGCTATTAATTGCAATTGTAGTCACTGGTTCTCAAAGGAATACTAAGCACAAATGCTTGGTGTTTTATATTATTGCAAACACATTACTAATTAAAAAGCACAATGAGACAGCTTGTCAACTAACTTTTTAAACTCAGAACAGCTCTTTGAGAACTATAATTTGGGTTTCAATTTATTGCTACTTAAAATGAATGTTTTACTCAGAACTACTGGGTTCTAATCTAATTTTTTTAATTTAAAATTTGCAGCATTTTTAGTGAATTTAGCAAGCATCCCAAGACTTTCTGTGAGCACTGTATATGCAATTGTGTAGTGAAAATAAGTAACATTTAACATTCATGTAAAGTGCAGTTGCAATAGTGCACATGAATGCAATAGTGCAACAGAGTACTTGATATGTAGCTATTGATGCTGTCACAGGTTTCATCATCATCTTCCATCTCCTTGGCAGTCTCAGGAAAGCAAAGGTGCTGGGAGGCTTTTTGAGGGTCGATCCATCCGCCTCAACCTATCTTAGATGTGGAGACCAAGAATCCAAAAATTGTTGACTGCTTCCACAGGAGACCCATC
>JAODJU010000062.1:31261615-31283755 GCA_026776725.1 Gnathonemus echidnorhynchus | reverse complement strand
CCAGACCCGTTAGAATCTTATAGACCTGGATCATATCCCCCCTTAGTCTCCTTTGCTCAAGGCTAAACAGATTCAGCCCCGCTAACCTCTCCTCATAAGACAGTGCAGTGGTGTAAAGCAGGCTGCCACTGGACCCTAGAGCAGTGGAGATGTGTTCTCTGAAGTGACAAATCATGCTTCTCTGTCTGGACGATTCTGGGTTTGGCAGTTGCCAGGAGAATGGTACTTGCCTGACTGCATTGTGCCAAGTGTAAAGTTTGGTGGCGGGGGGATTATGGTGTGGGGTTGTTTTTAAGGGTTGGGCTTGGCCCCTTAGTTCCAGAGAAAGGAACTCTTAATGCAATTTCATGCTTCCAACGTTGTGGGAACAGCTTGGGGATGGCCCCTTCCTGTTCCCACATGACTGCACGCCAATGCACAAAGCAAGGTCCATAAGGATATGGATGAGTGAGTCTGGTGTGGAGGAACTTGACTGGCCTGCACAGAGCCCTGACCTCAACCTGATCAGTGTCTGACCTCACAAATGCTCTCCAGGAAGAATGGTCAAACATTCCCATAAACACACTCCTAAACCTTGTGGACAGAAGAGTGAAGCTGTGTGTTCATGTGTGTGTAAAGGCAGGTGTCCCAATACTTTTGGTAAGATAGTGTATATACCATATTGGCCCAAATATTAGATGATCCCAATTATAAGGAGACACCAATTTTTTCTGGAACTATTTTTGAAAAAAAGTTTTGGGGCCTCCAAGCCTCAACACGCCTCATCCTGGCTGAGCAGCAGCGTCTCGCAACCACACAATGTGTCTAACAATGAAGGTCCAACCACACCATGCATCTCCAACGAAGGTCTGGTAAGGAATGAACAGATAAAGGGTCAGGGCAGAAAACATTATCCACTATCCTCTATAGTTAGTTAGTCTCACACTCAGCCTATTCAGCCAGGTAGCAGGGGATAGTGAAGGTGCTAAACAGAGGAATGGCCAGCAACCCCTGCTGGCCAAATGGGGAAACATTGGACATGATGAGGCAAGGACTAATCCTGACAAATTCCAGGAATTGAAAGTGAGCAGGAAGAAATGGAGGATGACTGAGAGTCTCACAGGGTCAGCATAATGGTAATTATAACAGGCCTATTTAAGACAGGCATCTGATTAGTTGTATAAAAGCACATTTCTCAGGGTCAATACTTATGTCTTTAAATGTATTGGATTTGCTTGTTTTTGTGTCCATAGAAAAAAAAGAAGAGGAGTCAGTTATTTATGTACAAACTACCAAATTTTAAAAAACTGAAGAAAATGATTGAAATAAATGATGAAATGACAGCTGAGCTTAGAAAATTAAGGAAACGTAACATCTGTGTTCAAGAACAGCTCCTTCAAAAAGAAAAAGGTGTAGAATTCGCAAAATTTCATGTGTATTTTCTCAAGTTAGTGGAGGGCATTATTCATTATTCATTTTCTGGGAGTCTTATAATATCAAAGTTATTTTGCCTACTGGTTGAGTATTTCATTGTAATTATAGAGAGGGAATAATGAACATAGTAAACAATTTTAACATAACAAATACAAGTATTTTGAACACATTCAATAAGTATGAATCCACCTATTAACTTGTACTTAAGTGATACATACACACACACGTGGGTGTGTGTGTGTGTGTGTTTGCACATACATTATATTCACAGGAACACCCTTGATTTCCACAAAACAATGTCAGATTCTCAAGCACTATCACAAAAGTTCTTACTTCAAAGGATGCCCTGTCTGAATCTACAAGTCTCACCTTGGAAAAAAAAATGGAAAAAAATTACACAGGACAACAAAAAAAAAACATTTAAAAACATTTTTTTTTTTAAATCATCAGAGACCAAAACACATTTTTCCAAATCAGTTTTTCATGGTGATTCCATATCTGTTTTAAGTTTTTTTTCCTGTCACGTCAACTTTTTTGAGTTATGAGTATTGCTAGTTAATACCGTAATTGCAAGTATTGTGTACTAAAACAAAAGCATCACTGTAGCATAGGGTAAAATATCTCTAGAGCAAAATCAAATAGACAGTGGGCATAAAGAAATTGAAAAGTGTTTGTTAACCACCATTGATTCTTCAAAAACACTTTGAGTTTGATTTTCTTGTGTACGCCATGTCTGGATTGTCGCGGTACAGCATCCAGCAGTAGTTGGCCATCATGCTTTCATTCAAGAAACCTTGGTATCGATGCTCCATTGACTGACTGTCTTGATGAAAACATTCTCCTTGCTCATCACTCACCATACCAAGATACTCTGGAAAGAACTCTAAATGGGAGTGCAAGAAGTGTATTTTGACATTCGACAGCCAAGTTTCTGGCATGAATCAAGCAGATTCTGAACTCCTGTTATGCTATTGTACATAAATCAAAGACAACAACCACCTCAAAATCTGAAGCCCATAACCATGAAAGTGCATGGAAAACAAAATGCATTTAATATTTTTTCCTCTTTGCAGCCCCATTGTGCCATTCAATAATGTTATTATTAAATTTCCAAGAAGAACTTTCATAAATCTGGGTGACCTCAAAAAACAGATCATAATTCCTTGAAATGAAGCCAACTTTGTTTAATACACTGTTCCAACCACATAAGTCATAAATTATAATTCACCTTCATATTCTCTCTCTCTGAACCAATTCCTGTATTTTTCTAACATCTTCTGTTTTTAATGCTGTTAAAGTGATGACACAATTAGCTGATTTTGACATTTCAGCCAATGGCCATCAAAGTTTTGAAAAGTATCGTATACGCAGTTAATATGGTTTCTTTTAAAATGCTTTGTTGCTTTTTGCCTTTGAAAGTCTGCTTGAAAACAAATGCTTCGATATTATTTAGGCTGTCTAAAACAGTTTCATCCCCTACAAAAGAACTATACTGTCGAATTTTTTGTGGCATTTCTATCACCTCAGCGGCAGAGGGAATTGGTTCCAAATCTTCGTCCGCATCTTCATCTTCGTTGTCATTGCCGCATGCAGATATGCTTGGCTTTGGTTTTGATGGGGATTTACCTAGATCGCATTTCACCGCTGCGTTGTTCAGCAAATTACCATGTGAATGCGATTTGAATACGCGCTGTTTATACATTTTAAAAAGCAGGCGATTAGTCACGGGGATCGAGATAAACGATGTTAAGTGGCGATTTTGGCCCTCTTTCGTGCTCGAGATATTAGGGTTCGGCGACATAAAAGAATCGACATAACCGATGAGAAATGCTAATGCAAAGAGGGAATTTCACTTCAAAAACGTCGACTTAATGGGGTTGGCGAGTTAGCCGAGGTCGAGATAAGTGGGTTCGATTGTATCCCTTCCTTAAGTTTTGCAGCACTTATGTTTGGGAACTTCTCAGCCAGGTATTGAAAACCTTGTGAATTAATTTTACCCATGGCCTTGACAAGGTTCTTTATCAAGCCCAACTTGATATGGAGAGCAAGTAAAAATACTTTATGTGGATCAACCAGAGGCAGAAACTGAACGCAGTTGATGCTGTCTGTCACCGCTGCCTTCGATTTCCAGGACGATGACCAAAAATTCAAACTCGAGAGTTAGATTTAGTATTTCTTTTGCAACAATTTGAGAAATAATAAAAAATTTGTCAAGAAGCTTACGTCAGCAAAACAAAACCTGAGGCACAACTACCTGTGTTTCCTGCCAAACTAAGTTGTATACCCAAGATATGGTCAAATTAATTATACTCGAATCGCAACTAGGCAAGTGTCAATAAAACATAACTCAATATCTAGTCACCTAGAGAACGGTGATGCTGTCTATAAGATAAAAAACACAGATACAGTAACTCTTGTAATACACTTAGGCAGACTACATGTACATAATATCATACTACATATAGCTTCATCACAAAATCTTGACGTGCTAGAGAAAAAATAAACACAGATTTGAAATCAGCATGAAAAATACTACAAAACCCACATAAAATTACCTCTGATGAAAATGACCTGTTAACCTGTGTTATTATTAACATTTAATCTGTTCAGTAGGATAAGAGCTACAGTCTCTGATCCTGTAGTTTCTGTAGAACATTGTTTAAAAAATGATTGAATATTAACAGTGTAATATTCAGTTGATTGGTTTGTTTGTAATGTTAAAAAGCAAGGGCAGGCAATTAAAAGTACAGATAACAGGGTATGATGAGAAACAGGTGTGCACCATTACAAATTACATGCAAGGGACTAGAAGCTACAAGAACAGGTAAGGGTAATTAACAAACACTAAGGATGGAAACACTAGGAACACTGTGAAACAAGATATACTATAAAATAGGTATGTAACGATACCAAAAACTCACGGTACAATAATATCGCAATAAAAGGTTCAAGATACGATAATTATCACGATATTGAAAAACGGGGGAAAATTCTCTTAATAATTAATAATCAACATGTTTGTTTATATCAAATTAGTTCTTTTTAACATAAAGTGCTTCTGCTTTTCTTCATTAGTGAAATATCCAGCTATGACCTTAAGCCTTTGCCAGAACATAGCAGTAATTGTCCTTTGCAATGAATGACTGAACAATGCATGTAATTATAAAACAAAAACAAGCAGTCAGTAGTTCCTTTATAAAATATTAATTATTACTGCAGCAGCTGGATCTTTTAATCAAAACACAATCTGCAATTCCGAAGTAGAGTTTTCTGCCATTTATTCCGCCGGGGCTGTTTTCACTGCATGAAATATAGGCCATGCCCATACATACTAACACGCTAAATAAAACAGTGCACATGTAACACATATGACCCTATTTTAGGGTCACTTAGTAGTGCTACTGGCCAGTTCTAGGTTCGATGGGAGTGGTGAGGGAAAAGATAATGACATCTCAAAATTTAGAACAGCAATCTTTAGTAAATATTAATTGTAGAACATGAAGACTTGTGAATACATTTACATACATTTGCATTTAAATGGATAAGGTAAATCTACCTCTTTATAAAGTATGGATTTAAATATTGTTTGTTTTGGATTCTGAGTCCAGTGGTTAAATAAGTTATTCCTAGTTAATCCTAAGTCTAAATTTAGTTATATCCTAGTTCAGTTTTGCTAATTTTTATTAATAATCACATAATAAGTCCTTATTTAAATTCTCTATCCAGTATCTTTAGCACCTATTTATCTTTCCTTTAAACCAGTAACCTCCCCCCACATATCAAACTCAAACTTCAACACGTATAAAGGGAAAAAACAAAATCACATCGTATACCATTCAGGCATAACAATATCCAAGGGTTAATATACCGTTCAATTCAAGCATAACAATGTCCAAAGGTTAATATACAGTTCAATTCAGTCTATCATATCCTAACTGCACACGTTGTAAGAAATTCAAAGTTCCCTCTACTCATGCTTCACAGTTGCTCCATAGGTCTAGTTGCTCCATGGGTCTAGCATGGGTCTATGAACTCCATATGGTGTGTCCCTGTTCAGTGAAGCACATGCAGGAATATCTGTTCCAAATCTTTGGAAGTGTCAATGTAGCGCAGAAAAAAAACAATTTATCGTGGTTTAAAACATTTCTTCCACCTTCCTTTTAGTTTTGTTAATTAAAAAAAATCATCTTACACCACATAAGCTGTAAAATCAAGTTTCTTTTTACCATATTCTAAATCCTATGGCAGCACTCGCTGCAGCCGGCCTCAACCGCTTCTGCAAAAAAACAACCCGTGCTCTCCACATTACTTTGTGACATCACCTCACAATCTGCATACAACCGTCTTTTTTCTTAAAGAGATAAATTAGTTTTGTTAATATACTGTAAATGTGTTTTTGTTTCTATTTGACCAATTTGTAAATTATTGTTGTAATAGTTGTTTCGTAATGGACTTAATGACCTATTATCATGTGGGTTACACACAGCCATTAGAGCACTAAGCATTCGTTAATGTAGTATGTATTTTTTGAGACGGAGCTTATAGGAGCGAAATAACCACGTGATATGGTTGATATCGTAACAGTCCGACAACGGTGTTGAGGTATTTTTTTAATTGCAATATCGTGATATTATGGTTATCGTTATATCCTTAATATAAAACCAGACACAGACAGGGATAACCAGAAACAAAGATACAATAAAGGACATAATAACCAGGGGGAAAAAACACACTTAAAATGTCCAACATGTCCAACCCATAACAGCATGGATGCTCAGTTGTAAGACAGATGTTTAGCTCAAATAGCTACATGGTGGCCAAGAGAGCAGGGGAACACACTAGGGAACCTAGGGAAACTTTGGGAAAACAGGATGGCCATTGACACCTGCTGTCCAAATGGGAAGATGATGGACTGAACAGGGCAAGACAGGGCCCAATCCTGACAAATTGGGGATTTCACTGTGCTGGGGTACATTTTCTCAGAATTGTAACCCTCATTTACTTTGATTACTGGCTTAGCCCACTGAGCCCCATATTATAAGACGATTACAAAATATTAACTCATGAGTAAAACAAAGATGCTCACTATCCTTCTTCAGGCTTCCTCTTTTCAGTTTTTTTTGCCTGCTATAGAACCTGGAAATTCTCCTAGTCCTCTCTTCTGCCCTCTCCTCTTTTTCCCAGTGAAAGTGTACTGTGGAAATGTGGCCAGGCCACAAGCCCAGACAAAATGCATGACCAAAGACTTCCAGCATCACACAACAGCTGCCGATGAAAGTAACATGACATCTGTAAAACTGAATAACCCCTGGTGGCTCTTGAAGCTCATTATAGAAGTAATAAGGAACATGCACCTTAACACCAAAGCAAGATTAATTAAATCCCAGGACTGCCATAATTTCATTTTTAGAACTTCATCTGTTGTTTTTCCCCAGTAAAACCAGCTTTATAAACTGGCTATATACAAATAACCTTGTTAGCAGATGGGGATGCAGTCATAAAGAAATATGCAATGTATTTAAAATATATTTTTAAAAATGTCGTATTTTTAAGTGGGCAGTATGGGAAAACCAGGATTTATAAGCTGCCAAAGGAAAATGCGTAAATCTGGATTTTATATCCCTTTTGGTCAGCACTTGGGTGTAAGGCACTGAGGGTTTTCACCTCACTTCCAGGTCTGGGGCATTGAGTGCTGACTCTGACTCTCTGTGCATGGGTTCTCCTATATAATGCTGAGTGGGCCTCCTCTGGGTCTCCTGGTTTTTGCCCCCAGTCCTAAAATGTGTGGGGAGGTGAACTGGTATCTCTAAGTTCCCAGTGCTAATGACCTTGTACTGAATAAGGAATAGGAAGCAGAAGATTGTCCTTGTACACATACACGCAAACACACCCACAGTAACATATTAAATGGGAAGTCAGCTCTACCCTTAGTCTTCTGAATCAGCCCTTTCTGCAGTAAGGACTGAAGAATATTTATCTGTAAGATAATGAGAATGTTGTGAAATTTGGCTGTCAGTAAGGAAAAGATAATGATATACAATATCTTAGATTTTTCTTTTAGTCAGAATTTATTTTATTCGGTCTAGATGACAGGAAGCTAAGTAGCTCCTCAGAGACTTACATTAAAGAAACACGGATTTTAGGTACTGACATGACATGTGTACACAAATAGAAATCTACAGCAGTGAAAGAGTTTTCTATAATGCATTTTACCTCTGAGAAAAGGGGGATGCATTTTTTTCTGCTTTTTTTTTCATTCCTCAACCCTTGCCGTTTAATGGGGTCACCTGAACAGGAAGACAGTTACCTTATATTCTGAAGTGGGAAAAAAATGGTTCAAAATTAGATAAACATTGGCTTATGGGCAATGAAGCATTTATGAGCCAATTACCTCACAAGTGCTGGAGCTGTTTATGCAACTTTCCAAACACAAATATACTACATTAATGATATAATCATTATCATTTAATTTTTGCTTCCAGGAGGAATGGCAATTTAACAGTTAGAACTATTGCCTCACCTCCAGGGTAAAATCCTGCTTCCGCTTGAATGCAACCAAAAAAGTAAAAATTCCAAAAGTCTTGTATTTTGTTGCCCATTTTTAATTTTGTTTTATTTTTTCTGTAATTCTAATATTGGGTACGCCAGAACATTTTTAATTTATCTCTTGCATTTTGTTTTATTAAGCAAAAGAGTTTTTCTTTATGGACTAAATTATTGGAAGATAAACAATTATTTCTGTTTAAGTGCTACTTGAAGGAAATCCACGTGACATGAGAACATCCACACACCGCTTAGGATCTACTCTGCGAAAATCATAAAGAAACAAATGGCAAAAATACTGTAAGAATCCACAGTTGAAGAGCCTAAACAGATCATTAAGATATAATTAAATTTACACCTTCAAAGTCTTAATTATTATCATTACAGCAACAGTCATGTGACTTCTGACATTGACAAAAATACTAAAGAATATATTTTTGTTGATTTCTGAAAAACTGTACTTTTATTTCTTGAGAATGAGAAAGCCCAAACGCGATCAAGCCGTTATTCCTGACCTTTTTAGATGAGCATCTGGTGCGTGATACATTTTTCAAGCATGTTCTTCCTGTGTGATGATCCATACAGGCGTGCATTCTCTGAAGACTGGGAAGGACTTCACAGATATTTCTCCAACAATGACCAGTTTACAAAAAAATTGAATTTATTTTGATCTACCCATAATGAAAACATTCTGGTTTCAACCCCCAGGAGAAAGAGAAGTGTGACAGCAAGACTCATGGGTCTAATTGTATGCCTAACTATCTTATCCTACATGTCAATCAGAAATCCATGACTTACAACAGCAGTGAGTCATAACTGCAGCCATAATTTGGTTTGTTTGTTTACCTGTTTTTTCTCTTAGTTACATTTATCACAATATGAATGGTGCATTAACACACAATGAAAAATTTGCAGCAAAATACTTGATTGCTCCATTTATTCAAAATGTTTTAGTACATGTATGCAAATGATGATTTACAGTTGTCCTCATTGTATAATGGTCAGTTGCTTAAGTCTTGTTGGTCAAAATGAATTATGTGAAATAATTTTACACCCAAAACTATATATGTAAGTGATCATTGTGTAAGCCACCACATGCAAAGCAGTTCACAAATCTTTCAAGATTATATTCCATAAATTGCACTGATAGATCACTGTTGCATTTTTGGTTCCTAGGTACTAATAGTTGATAATGTGTTTGCAGTATGTGGACACATATAAATGAATTCTGTAATGTTCACCTGTAGTCATGAGATGATAAACATACAGAAGGCTTTCCTCCATCACAGAATCAATCTGTGCTATAATGTTCCTGTTTTTGTAGGGATGCCAAACTATTAGCCATCTAGATGTCAATATAGCAATTCCATATATTCACATATGTTTATTTCCCTATTCATCTTGTACACTATATTGCCAAAGGTTTTGGGACACCCCTCCAAATCATTGAATTCTGGTGTTCCAATCACTTCCATAGCCACAGGTGTATAAAATGAAGTACCTATGCATGCAGACTGCTTCTACAAACATTTGTGAAAGAATGGGGCGCTCTCAGAAGCTCAATGAATTCAAGTGTGGTACCGTGATAAGATGCCACCTGTGCAATAAGTCCATTTGTGAAATTTCCTCGCTACTAAATATTCTACGGTCAACTGTTAGTGGTATTACAATAAAGTGGAAGCAATTGATAACAACAACTCAGCCACGAAGTAGTAGGCCATGTAAAATCGCAGCGCGGGGACAACGTATGCTGAGGTGCAGTGTGCAGAAATGCTAACTGTCTACAGAGTCAATAGCTACAGACCTCCAAACTTCGTGTGGCCTTTAGAATAACTCAAAAACAGTGCATAGAGAACTTCATGGAATGGGTTTCCATGGCCAAGCAGCTATATCCAAACCTTACATCCCCAAGTACAATGCAAAGAGTTGGATGCAATGGTGTAAAGCACGCCGCCACTGCACTCTAACAGTGGAGCCATGTTCTCTGGAGCGACAAATCAGGCTTCTTTGTCTGGCAACCTGATGGACGAGTCTGGGTTTGATGGTTGCCAGGAGAATGGTACTTGCCTGACTGCATTGTGCCAAGTGTGCAGTTTGGTGGAGTGGGGATTATGGTGTGGGTTGTTTTTCAAGGGTTCAGCTTGGTCCCTTAGTTCCAGTGAAAGGAACTCTTAATGCTGCAGCCATTTTGCCATTTTTGACAATTTCATGCTCCAACTTTGTGGGAACAGTTTGGGGATGGCTCCTAATTGTTCCCACATGACTGCGCACCAGTGCACAAAGCAAGGTCCATAAGGACATGGATGAGTGAGTCTGGCGTGGAGGAAGTTGACTGGCCTGCAGAGCCCTGACCTCAACCTTTGGGACGAATTAGAGTGGAGAATGACAGCCAGGCCTTCTCATCCAATATCAGCGCCTGATCTCATATATGCTCTCCTGGAAGAATGGTCAAAAATTCCCATAAACACACTCCTAAACCTTGTGGAAAGACTTCCCAGAGGAGTTGAAGCTGTTATAGCTGCAAAGGGTGGGCCAACTCCATATTAAAGCCTATGTATTAAGAATGGGATGTCATTGTCAAGTCCATGTGTGTGTAATGGCAGGTGTCCTATTACTTTTGGCAATATAGTGTGTGTGTGTATGTGTGTGCCCTCCCCCAGATCTGCAAATTGTATTGTAGGGCCTACCCCATCATCAGAATTCATCCTGGGGTTCTCAAAATCCAGGGTCCATTTTTACTTCCAGTCCAACCTTGTTACACCTGTATTTGTGTGAGAGACTAAGAAGGGATATGCAGAACCTAAAGAATTCCTATGTGCCTGTACATGTACAAAGGAAGAATAAAGTATTATTATCCACTGAAGGATTGAAGAGAGCCTGCATCCTGTCCATGAAACACAGGGCACCTTTGATGGGATGCCGTTGTATCACATGCTACACATAAGCATGTATTACAGACAACAAAGGCACCAATCCACCTAATGCTTTTGGAGTCTGAAAGGAAAGAACACAGTGAACTGCACACACACAGAGCTGGGGTCTAGAACCTAAGACACAGCTGCCTGCACTGAGGTGCTGGGCCATCCACATTGGGTCGCTCATCCAAGGTGGATTTGCAGCTTTTTGCTGCCATCTGCTGTACATAAAGGGAAACAACATAAATAAATTACTCCTGTTCACTACAGAGCAGTGGCCGGTACTAAGAAGCGGGGTTACTGGCTTATCGGGGTAACTTGTCAGATTTAAGCTACCACAGTTTAAATGGACTTCATATTCGTTCTCCTACATTTTGCCCAGACTACCTTAAATCCGTCAAGCTACCCCGATAAGCCAGTAACCCCGCTTCGTAGTACAGGCCCCAGGCCTGAGATTCCACCACTCATGACACGAAGTAGGGGATTGGTTTCAACACTGGTATGGACCAAATCAGCCCCAAACACAAACCCCCTAACCACACAGTACTCCCACGATATTCGTAGGGACATGTCCCTACCATCGATATCCAACCCTAAGTCCTTGCAGGGGGACACCTTGCAAGGATTGGATACATATGCATGTTTTATTTTTCTCAATTGTTTACAGTTTTTTTTGCGATTGCTAGCAACCTCTTAGCAATTAAGTTATTCTTAATATGGCACAATACTGCTCTGTTGTGGACCATACCATTACCACTTAGATACAAAATTAATTCAATGAACACTTTTAAAAAATAATTTCTTTTACACAAAGGTTAAGCCAAGACCAAGACTATAGATTTTTAGATTTGACTGGATAATTAGTTTTTACTTCCAAGTTTACAAATGCATGTACAATGAATATCAGAACTGATAACCTCATGTTCTAAAGCTAACTTACAGGCTGCAGTTGAAGGGATCAGCAGTTCACATTGGCTACTGAAACAGAAATATTAGTTAATTGCTATAGAGAAACGTATTAAAGTTATGCAGTTAGACCAATATTTTCCTTGCAATGTTTAATTTCTTTGATCATTAATTTATTTTAAAGTGCAAGGGCAAGTACTGGCTGAAAACTTTAATTCTGGGGTTGCTGTGAACTGTTAGTTACAATATATGGAGGCTGCAGAACACAGAAGTTCATGAAATTGGTTTGGCAGCAAAGAGTAGAAAAGCAGTAGGAACAGGTAAGCTGCAGGTGCTACAACAGAAAGAAGTAGCAGTCAGTGAGGAGAAGGGATGTATTTTTTGGTTATGGACCGTGAGGACGAGTTGTCTTTTTCCAAGCCTTTTTTACCTGATTGGGGGGAGTAGTCTGACAGACACTAAACTCAGTCGGGTGTTTAGGTGTCCAAGTCCAAGCAGAACCTGGATTGCAATTGGCAGCCCCACTGTGCAAGATCCCTTTCATGGTTTATAGATTTGTCATCTCTACTTAGGTCCTTCTGTACTTAAAGGAGCTGAGTGACCTCACCAGGTGCAGCTGTGGATGCACAAACTGTACAGAGGCTCTTAGATAAAACTTGAGGAGAAAACCAATAACGCTTCTCAATTATTCACTGGATAAATTTATTCCCTTACTGAACATAGGATCATTGTGATTAGATGGCAGTTTTAGTGATGTTACAATACAGCAGACTGCCTAAAACAGCAGTCAAAATGCACCAGCTATGCTGCATTAGATGATGGGCAGGTGCCCTGGTGATGGTGGAACAGAATCCATCCAGCCTTGAGTCTGCCTCTCTCTGCTCAGATCAGCTGGATGGTGGTTCCCTTAGAGCAGAATTCTGATGGCTGGTTACTCTGCATCGCATTTCACTGGCCTGGCCAGGACGCCCTCAAGCCCAGCAAGATCTCCACATCACTGGCCGCCAGGCGGTACACCCCAAGCTCGTTGAGGGCGGACTCCCGGAGGGGCTGACTGGCACTGGAGCCCCCATCTGCCTCCTGGTTTTGCTGCAGGACATCCCTCAGCAGGAGGGCGGACCCCAGGTTGAGGGTCAGGATGATGCAGGCCTCCTTCACCCTGGGAGGGAGGGATGAGGTGGTGCTCAGGGCTATTAGAGACAGCATATCCAGCAAATATGTCTGTGTGGGGGGAGGCGGTCTAAGTGCATTTGCTTGAGAAAAACTGCACATGAAGCGAGGCTGAGTCATGTAAGCAGGTGATGCAGGCTCCTCTCGGTCAACACTCACTGCTTGAAGTAATTATCTGGCCTCTTGCAGTAGTGTCCAAAGAGGGGGAACAGATTCCTCGTCATGTCAAACTGCAGCTGTGCAGCCCCACCCTCGTTAAAGTGGTTGTACAGGATCACCTAAGACAGCCAGAAGTGCAGGGAGCTGCTCACCTTTATATTGTACAGCTGGCTAAGATGGAAACATAGGTAACAACTCCCTCTCTCCAGTGTAAGACTAGCATATTAATGTAATAATGACAGTTCACACATTTAAGGTATTAATTTATCCTGAGATTTGCAATTTGTTCCCCCGTAAACTAAGAATTTGCCCCCATTAATCTGATGCCAGTCCAGCTCAATGCGGCGCAGTGATTTCTACAAGAGATCAGGCACGAATAGCAACTCACAGCCCAGGCCCACCGTATAACTCACATCCTGGTAGAGTAAAAGGTCTAATTTCTCAGCCAGGCCCTGCCAGAAGCTCTGGAACAGCGGCAGGCAGAGCAGCTGCTGCAGCTGTAGCAGCCGGTCACGCAGGCAGAGCATCATGGGACACGCCGAGCTGGACAGTGACATGGCGGCCTGGTCAGACTGCAAGGGCATGGAGAGCCACCTGCGGAGGTCACACACACAGAATGACAGCCAGTGAGTGATAAAGGGACAGACACAGAGCCAGCAACCCAGGGAACACATAGGTAATAATCAGCAATAATCTACAAGGACCCCACCTTATGGCACACTGCCACCAGCTGTCACAAACAGCCACTACACTAAAGCTCAGTGAGATTGCACTGTAGTGTATTAAAAGGTAAAGCCTGACCAATAATTCAGCGTGCTGGTATTATTGGCCAATATGAGCTAATTGCACATATAACAACATCAGGATCCTGGTTGCCCCCCCCCCCACCCAGCCAACACATGGTCCAGTCCCACCCTCCAGAAATGGTCGTCTATCTGCCGCAGCCATGAGTTGCATAGGCGTCCCCTTGCCTGGTCCAGCCGCTCAGGTCCTCAGCAATGAGGATCCTGTGAACTTGACTGTAGTGCTGTAACTGATGCTTCCTCACAATGCAGGTGATGTGCCTTGTTCAGGAGTCCCTGAGCAACCGCTCATTCAACACAAAGTCAAACAAGTGGTACCCAAGGATTCTTTGAAGAGACACAGTACCAATGGAGTCCATCCTCATCTCAGGTTTCTGGATAGCATCAATGTTTTGCTACCACACAGTAAAACAGGGAGCACCAGGACTCTAAAGATATCGGAACATCACAGGCCCCTTTCCAGCAACCTCATGACCCCCAATCTCTCCAAATCTGTCTACTAACTTCATAGGAAGAGTCACCAGAGACATGGATGTCACCCATGCCTTTCCAGATAGGAAACAAGTCCCGTTATCCAGTTAGTTGGGATGACACCTATTTCCCAAATAGAAGCAGATTGCTTTATAGCACACTGAAAACGGCACAGTGCAATCTCACTGAGCTTCAGTGTAGTGGCTGTTTCTGGCAGCAGGTGGCAGTCATACATACAGTGCCCTCCATAATTATTGGAACCCCTTGCAAGGATTTGCAAAAGGGGTTAGAAAAAAATCTACCTTTTGGTGAAGTAGCTTCATCTCACACTGAAAAAAAGTAAGAAAAATCCAACCTTTCACTGAAATAAATTTATTCAAAGAAAAACAAATCCTTCATCAAGAAATAATTTTCAACAAAACACGTGCCACAGTTTTGGCACCCCTGGAAATCATAGTGAACACACTGTAAATTGTACATCTTTGAGTTGATGGGTGCCAGTAATTGTGGAGGGCATTGTATATGGTGTAACATATTTTTCTTGTATTTTTATATGACTCACATTTATCAAAACTAATATATTTTGTTGTAATTATGTTCAAAGTACTATTTATGACAATCGAACAAGCTTACTTTTAAACTACAGTATATTATCTTAGTCAGGACTACACATAATATATGTTGGAAAAAAACGTATGTTATGCGTTTTTGGGGGAAAAAAAACAGAATATCGGCCAATATATTGTTATCAGCTTTTTAAATCCTCAAATATCAAACTTGGTATGGGTATCAAAAAATCCTGTATGGTCAGGCTCTACTAAAAAGACCACCCCAAGAATTTGGTCTCCTGACATAAGGTTTGTCATTTCTTACTGAACCCCATTCTGATGTTCAATGGCCTTCACCAAGGTCCCTCGAATTGTAATTGTTGAATGCATAATGAAAACTGAGTTTCTGTACAGTACACATAGACTGGGGTGCTCTACTGTGCCACCTGGTGGCCTCTCACTGACCTGTCCTTGCAGTAGGGTTGGGCCTTTTCCTGCACCTCTCTCATGACGGCATCGAGGAGGCGGCCCATCATGTCACCCCGCAAACGCTCCAGGAGTGCCTGCAGCTCCTCAAACAGTGACCCCTCCAGGGAGGCCAGCCGTCCTACTTCAGTGGCCCCCAGGGGGCCAAAAACCTCATCCCCCATGGACACGGCCGCCTGCTGCAGCTGCAGGAAGAACTGGAGAGTGGGGAGTTATATTCTATGTACCAGCATACAGCCTCAAACTAACAATCTCTAACTCAGCCATTTTTATGATAAATTCAGTTCAAGGCATTTTCTCAAAGGTACCAGGCATATTGCTAGGATTTTCACCTTTAATTGTTAAGTTGTTACGCTGATGCTCTGGAACAGACTACCACTTCTCCATATGATGCAGAATCAGAGGTGTAAAGTACAAATGCTTCATTACAGTACTTAAGTAGTTTTTTCTTGATATGTTCTTTACTTGTGTATTTTGCTGCAACTTTTACTTTCACCTTGCTAAGTCTCTAAGCCAAGTAACCACTTTTTACTCGGATACATTCTGCGCGACCATCATTACTTACCCCGTTAAAAAATACACTATTGTATGCAGTGCACCTGAATAGGCCTGCGAAATTCTGAGACACATTACATATTGTCTTTATGAAAATGGAACAAACAATGCGTATACAATATATCAGTTGCCATACCAAAAATGTCCGATATTTCATCTTGATCAATATTCAAAGTTAGCAGTACTAGAGCTACTACTGAAATAAAGGTCATGATTTCACTGTACGATCAGCCATTTTTCATAGTGGAGGAAGAGGGTTTTAGTAATCTCATTCACCACTTATAAGAGGTCTAGAAGTATTGGCCCACAAAATGTTTATAATTCATTATCAAATCTGACCTGTAGATTGACCTTTCTTTTTCAAAAATTAAAAAGTCATTCTGCTGGTCTGCGCCATCAAGCCCCACAAGTTTAACATATTTTTTTCCCAAATAAAGAGAAAATATACACTTGCAACTCAGTTTTCCTTATTGTGAAACACAGTAACTTGAAATGCTATATTCAAATCTGTCTTGATTGTATTTAAATGGGTTTTCGTAAGATCAGTAGATTTGAATGTATTGTACTTTTTACTTGACACTTGAGGACTTTTAAAACCAGGTATTTTTTACTTCATCGTCATCCAGTACAATACTACTTAAGTAACAATTTGGGGTGGTATCAATACTTTAATTGAGTACTATTTCCACCATTAAGCAGAACTTTCCAGAATACTCCCTCTGAATGATGATGGCTCAACCTAGCGCTAGGGTAACTACCTAATCCATGTCACGAGGGACACTATGTGCTATGACAGGGTTTGTAAACTACCATTTCAATTAAAAGGGCCCAGATTTCACTTAATCACTAAGTTCTTGCTGTGTGCTGATTAGTCAGTCTCCTGTAATCATGCATGTGTGAAAAAGCTGCAGTCTTTCAATCAAGGAAACAAACCAGTAAAAGTACAAAATGAAACAAACAAGTTAGCCAAGCACTGGAGCCTTTTGATTTTAAGGTAGTCTGTAAAACCTGAAGGAGCTCATGGCATCCCTCCTGCATTGATGAGGTGGTCATTGTACCGAGCCCAAATAGCATAAATGGAGTATTATAGGACAGGGCACTTACCACATTGTCAGCCCAGTCAGACAGTACCGTAGAGATGTAGTTGGCGGCATTAAGGATGGCACAGTAGCGCCCACCCAGTGGCCTGCGGGACTCCTCCTTCATCACCTGGGTGAGCCGGATGCGGAAGTCGTCCACCAGCTCTCTCTGCAGGGCCAAGAAACTGAGCTGGGCCCGCGAGCAGGGCAGTGAACGGTAGCGGTCTGAGAATAAAAGGCACCAAGAAAATGAAGGACCAGGGATCAGCATGATGTACTGTCTTAAAAACACTATTTAACCTGTTATATCATATTTACAACTGCACCTATTATGGCATATTTAAATTACACCTATGCCTACCAAAGGGGGCAGTACCCGTGGCGGCCACCAGAGGGGGCAGTACCCGTGGCGGTACCTGTGATGACAAGCAGTAGGGTCATGAAGGTTTCAGCACAGTCGGGGGCCTTCAGCTCATCCATATCAGTGATGTCTTTGTACTGGGAGCACCATGCACCCTCAGCTGAGAGCATGGCATCTACCTTTTCCAGGGCCACTAAAGGGGAAAAACATGACAGAGGCAAAACTGGAATACAGTTTACGAAAGACACAAAAGCCCAATGCACACAGTACTGAAACTATTTAGGTTCTATGACTCATACAAATTTTCTGGCCTCTAATAAACAGATCATAACTGCCAGCCCACTGGCACAGGGCATTTAGCCAGTAATGGTAACATAAGGACATTACATAGACGAGTACACCCACAGACGATTAGATCCGGACCCAGCGAGACCAAGCCCGGAACACACATCACCCGCTCTTCCTCTCCACACGCCACTCACTCTTCCTCTCCACACTGAGCCACTTCTGAAAGACAGACTCCTCCAGTAGGATGGGCAAAGCGCCGGGCAGGATGCTGGGATATGTGTGTGTGCCGCGAAGCTCCCGCTCAAACTGCAGAACCTCGTCCACCAGGTGACAGAAGAGGGCGTCATCATAGAGCAGCCTCGGTGCATCCAACGCCAGCTTCTCCTGCACTAGAGAGAGAAGCCCACGGCACAGCTCCACCTAATGGTGGGAAGACAAAATGGCCCATAAAGCACTGCCATACTTAATGACAGTGAGCAAATCTCAGTTTATCACTCAGTTTGTTAGCAGGCAACAGAAAGAAACATGTATGTAAACCTGCTGCCGCACCTTTGCATTGGTCTTGGTTCCAGCATGGTCCAAAATGGGCTGGATCTTCTCCTCCATAAACTTGGAGTTGTATCCCATCCACATCAGAACCTGTGTCAGGTACCACTCTGGCTGTAAGATGGAGACAGTCCAGTCACATACCTAAAGATAAACTCATGGGAACTTATACATAGGAGGGTCTGACTGTAGACCTCCCCTTCAGACACCTGTCAGGCCAGGTAAGACATATTCTCAAAAGCAGTACCGCAAGCCCTACCTTTCAGCACAGACATGCAGACAAACATAGACAGATAATAAATTAGATAGATATATAGACAGGCAGACAGATGGATGGATGGCTTAATGGATGGATAGATAGATGGATGGATGGACAGTTTGTCCACTGTCAAGCAGACCTGTTTCAATAAGATGACATATGCTAATCCTGGGGAAAATTTCTGCGTAAGATTTAACAGCATTTAAACTAGCAATCTGCAGATCATCTTCTATACGCCTTTACTTATTTTCAAATTTGCCCTTTATTAAGCATAAAACATACCATCAGCCAGCAGATATCCGTAAATTGTCTTATACCAGAAGTGCTTTCAAAATAAATCAAATGAACAAACTAGAATCGATGCTGTTTTATGTTGAGTTTTTCAGTCTCAGTCACCAAACCCTTGTCCACTCTGCTCGCCGCATATGCTCTATAACATCTGAGAGTAACATACATGCCAGTTCTGACCTTGCTGAGTGAATTGGTCTGCCGGTTGCCGCTGAAGTGGTACCGGAACCTTTTGCTAAGTGGCAACAGCATGATCTGTATAGGGAGGGACAGGGGTGGGCCTGGAGCGAGGCCTGGGCGGGGAGGGGGAGACCTCTTCTCTGAAATGAGGTCATCACTGAGGAGGAGTGTCAGGGAACTCTAAGCCAGACTTTGATTGGAGCCCTGTGGTCATGCTGATATCATGAATCTGAAGGAACCACAAGACTAGCTGCAAGTTTGTTAATACCCACAGAAGTATCAATACTAAGACTCCGAAGAGAGAACTAATAGAACCTTCTAGCAGGTGGGTGGAGCAGCGAAACAGAAGGATACGAGGTCTGAAGGGACAGAAGCTGGGAGACCAGAAGCTCTAGCTGATTGTGGAGGTCTGGACCATTGGCGGGGGGCGAGAGGGAGGCCACGGGGGGAGACAGGAATGGCCACTGCAGCTGGGTTAGCACCTCCTCAAGATCACTGGTGGACAGAGCGAGAGGCAGAGTTGGAAACGCATAACTTCTCAACAAGTGTCTAGACATTCTGCCATTTTGAATAAAAGCTCTTTAGGTCAATGTCCTCCAAAATAACAAGGGGGTTGATAAAACAAGAACAAGCCACATCCTTCACACAGGCCACACCCCCCAGACCAAGAAGGCCACACTCCTTACCCAGACAGCCGGTCTTTGAGAATCTTGTGCCAGAACTGCAGTGTCTCCCGGACATAGGACTTCAGGTGTGTGCAGCCTGACTCCTGCAGGCTGAGATCCAGTTTGGCCATCTGCCCCACAGCCCCCACCGCCTCCCATATGCTGCTGGTCATGAGGAACTGCTGGATGCTGTCACTGGCCATTTGGCCAGAGAAGGACCACACATACATTCACACAAGCAAAAACATGTTACAGAGAAGCTGGTAGAAAACCCAGATAAGATCAAACAGGAGTGGACAGCACCTTGCTACTGATAACACTTTCGTAATCAATTTCCAATCTACAATTATATGCCAGAAAAGTGAAAAGGCTTAATAACTAAATCCTAACCAAATATCAATTTAAGTCTTCAATCAAGGACTAAAGCAGGAAGATCTGCATAAGACTGCATGTTTAACACTCTAGAGCACCTCCGGTAATGGCCATGTTGGCACATCAGCACCAGCACGGGATTTGGTCCTTACCTCAGCTCCTCAATGTAGGAGAGGCACTGTAGATACTTGAGGTGGCGCTCGATGGTGTCCAGCCGGCCCAGGGTCTGCCCCAGGCTGTCGGCCCAGGCCTGGGCGCCTTGCAGGTGCTGCTGCAGGGTGTTGGACAGGGCCCGCTCCCTCTGGAGGATCCCTTCCAGGGCCTGCTGGGACTCCTCCGCTGCCGACAATGCCGCAGACACGCGGAGAGGCACTGAGCTGGAGATAGTAAGCACCTGTGGGTAGGGGTGGATTTGTTGTTTCTGGAGCCCATTCAAAAAGTCATGTCTGAAACTGGTCAGCTTATGCAAATTTCCCATTTTCCCATCTTTGATTTTCATTCACTGGGTTATGATTGATAACTGGTTGCACACAACATTAACCTTAGCTAAGGGGGAAGAGTCAGAAGATTGTAGCTAGCTAGCTGGTTAGCAGAATATGCTGCTTTAGCATATCTTAAATAAAGAAGGTGTATATTTAATATTTAGTGTGTAGTTTGAACTGGTGGCAAACACTGCCTGCTGCAAGTGACAGACCCTGACATCGCCTTTGTGTTCATCCTGTGTCTGCTCAGCACTGAAATCTGAAGTACTAGGTCTATTCTAGTTTGGGATAAAGCCAGGCTTTGCTGGATGCTCTTCAGCTTGCATCCAGTAAACGCACTAAATCTAAAGAACGAACAGGAGTATCCCATACAACTTTCTACAACAAGAAAACATAATTCACTTCAGCTATGTTTACTCCCGCGAATATTACCTAACTTACACACGGATTAAACGGTTACAGATATCACATGCGCGTATTTTGGTTTTATACACTTAAAACGGAGAGTAACCAGTCAGATGTCTGCCTAAACACAGTTTTCTGACACATGTAATGGGTAAGCCATGGTATTTGGAGCCAAACTGGATGAAATTCTTAACTTCCCAGAGGGAAAAACACAGTTGTTTTCAACATCTAAGTACTGGCTTAATGACTGGTAAAGGTCGATTATGCAGACGCATGTAAACAATAGCTGAACTGTCAACAACTAGTTGTCCTTTAGTACAGCGCAATGTCTCCGGTCTGCTTGCAGGTGTAATATGCACCAGTCCAACTCGCAAGCACTACCTGCTCCTCCAGGCGTATGTTCTCCGCCGTCAGCTTCTCCAGCAGACCCTTGACTTTCTTCAGCGATTTCAGATCGCTGCCGATTTCTCCCTCAATCAGTTGGATCACGCAGTCAGGCATCTCCTGGTCAAACTGCTCCTCAGTGAGCGCCGCCATGTCTGTGACGCGCCTCCGCTCCACGTCTACAGCTCATACGCCCCCTGGCTGAGCGAAGCGACACGTCAGCGCATTTCCACACGTTTCCAAGTTCGATATTTCGCGGGGCAAACCAGCCATATCAAACTAACCGTATTTAAAGAATACGACCTATCTTCCAAATTTGTATTCAATATAGAATTGAGGGGGTCTGAAAACTATCACAGGCAGCAAATAGCACATTGTTTTGCACTATATGCGTCTGTGTGCACTTTACATGCGATGCTGATGTATGAATTACAAGAATACCCCCCTGGAATCAATAAAGTTTATCGCATATTCAAACCGTGGTACACACGATCACACGTTATGGGCAGCTACATAGACCAATATCAACATCAACACAGCAGCAACTAAACTGGAATAATTCCGGAAAGACAACATCCTGGGAATTAAACAGCATATACAGAACCTTTTATAATCAAACCGTATCCATCTTGATAATTATAGTACTTTTGGTTGCTGATCAATACGATTCCTCATGTTACATCTTTTTGAGGTCCCTGCTCGCACCTTATTATTTATTAAAGGTTACAGCAATTCCCAATAGACATCCAAACCAGCGTCCATTTTACTGGGTACGACTGTTCCTGTAGAGCAGTGGTCCCCAACCTTTATTTCGTCACGGACCGGTTTAATATCAGAAACTATTTTCACGGCCCGGCCTTTA
>JAODJU010000062.1:31246347-31261515 GCA_026776725.1 Gnathonemus echidnorhynchus | reverse complement strand
TTGTGACGGCTGACTGGACAGCTAAGTGACACGTACATTTTTTTTATGTTTCTCCATATAATCACCATGATTTTTTTTATATATTCTTAGTATATTTTTAATATATATTCATTTAATGATAATAATAATAATGACAGTAAAACCCGCTCAATATTTTAAAAGGCAGCCCAAATTTTATAAACCCGCCCAATGCCAATTTTGCCAGCCCAACATAACCAAAAGAAGCCCAATTGGGCAGAAAACCGCCCAATCTGGCAACACTGATTGTACCTCAGAACCTGCATATTGTCCACCTTAAGCAGATAGTTTTCCTTTTTCTTAAGAGGACTGCCCTCTGCTGGACAACTCCCAAATGTGTAGTTGTGTATGTGCTGTCATGTCTAAATTACATTGTGGAGACTAATGTGATAAAATCCTGTTATTTTGACCGTGTAGTGTTATTTTTTGTCGGTTCCCACAAGGGCAACCAATATTATAAAGATGCAATCAAAAAAGTGAAAATGCCAAAGGTCTTGTATTTTGTTACTTATGGTTAAGGTTGTCATAGTTGGGAATAGGGTGTTGCCGATAGAAATCAATGGATACTCCCTACAAAGGTATGATACCTAATTTGTGTCTGTGTGAGAGAGAGACTGGATTGTAACCAAGTCAAATCAGATTCTGCTAGAAATAGATCCTGTTCTACAACTTGGACACTGAAGGGTTTTTGAGGTTTAAATGACTTAATTCACCCTTTCAAAATGAAATAATTCAGAGTATCTTCCCATACAAGAGCTCTCCTCGTCGTTACTAGAGGTACCGTAAAATCAGTAAGACCACAATACATGGAGTTACTTAAGGTTTAAATAAAGCTATGTCAGGTACAGTGATATGGCAGTTTTATTTAAGAAAGGTCACTTTAGGGGAACAAAGCCATACAGGTCATATTAAGGGCAGGGTTAATAGTGTGCTCCTTAGTAATTTAATAACCTGGCCAACAAAAGTTAAAGATACTGGGGACCATTGGAGCATCTTGAGCCTTCGTCTGCAAGAGAATATTCAGAGCACCAAGGGTGAGGACAATGACCTCAGACTCACTTAATACCCTAGTTACTGAAGCTATTCATCTTGGAATTAAATTCTGACAAGCTTTAAAATACAATTAAATGAAACTTAAAAAACTGCAAAAGGTCTGTGCGAACACGAGCAGCCTGTTCCCCTTATGAGATTCCCCTAGGGCCAGCACACACACCCCTGTACAACAGCACACACAGTCCAGAGCCCTCAGAATATGCCCCTGCAGCTGTGCAGTCTCAGTTCAGCCAGGTGGTGTTGAGCTGCGTCTGGTTTTTGATACTTGTGTCCATCTTCAGCACCTCCCTGATGGCCATGGTGGCGTAGGTTGAGGATGGAAGGGAGAACTCCATACGGAGGGCCCTGTACTTCCCCTCTGCAGCAGAACCATAAATATCATCTCAGAACTTAAACCCATGAATAGGCAGATTGTATATAGAGGAGTAACACACTGCGCAGTGGGTACTCATGTGAATAGTGGTGTAAATTATAAGTCCTCATGTGGACATCACGGGGCGACCTTGGGGCTGACCTTTGGGGAACACAGGGGGAGGTTTGCCCTCCAACTTCTCCACATCTGTATGCACCAGCGGGATTCTGGGGTCGTCGTAATGAATCACCTCCCTGTAAGGGTGAGACAGAGTGGAAACACAGCACTTTACTGTTAATGGTGGATAAGAGCTCACTGGGCAGGCTGACAAATTCTTCTGCCTCCCCTTCCTCCTGTTATGTGGAGGACTAGAGGTCAAGAAAAACTGAAGGAGCCATGAAAGCCCTTTGAAGGAGACTCAAAGACATTCTCCAGCTCAAACTCACCGATTACTAGAATCCTGCAGGTTTCAGTACCATGCTGATTCATGAAGCTCAACTGATTTGTATGTGCTGAATTATATGTGAGATTAGAGGTTAAGTGAAATCAATCATTTCACTGAAAGGACTGCAACTGTTAATATTGATACAGACTGTCTAAACTGAAACTAAAGTGCCTTTTTTGCCAGTGATAGCTTGCCACTGCTGGACGTTGGCTTGCGACATCAAACACTGGAATCGGTCTAAGACAACAGGTGGCCTACACGGAAACCTCAACCCAATCCATTTCTGACTCAAATGTTTCAGATGAATAGCTCCTCCACTGTCACTATGGGCCCACATCAAGATGATTTTATGCTTGATTAGTTTTTAAAAGTGTCTATACATTGGTGAATGATGTCTGATCATGGGACATGTGTTCAGAAAATTTACAAAATCTTAATACCACTTACAAATCTAAACAACTGCAGCAAGTTCTAGAATGCACCGGATGCCAATCTAGAGACAACACCCTATTGGCAGAATGCTGTCACTACAGGATTGATGGGTACTAACCAGCTGACATCCCGGGGTCGTATAAGGATGCGTCGGTAGGCCCCTGCTAGTGAGTAATCTCGGATCTTGTGCCTCATATTGTTGATGTCCAGGTCATCAGAGGCCAGCATGTCTTTGTAGGCCTGACCAACTGCAGGAGGGGACACCCAACAAGTAGTGACAGGTAATGGCGTGTGAAGACTGAAGGCAGTGCCCTTAACAATTATGGGATGCAACACTGCAGAAGGGAATGGGGAACTCACTATGGTGCGTGGGGTAAATGACATCAAACCCAGGCAGGGGCATCACCACGTCGTGGATGGTGTGTTTCTCAGCCTCTTCTTCAGACAGGACATGTGCTGTCCCTGAGAGAGGACATGGCAGGGCTGTTAGTGTGGTTTGGGTATGACCCTCCCTTCAATTATGAAAGCTCCTCATGAAGATTCAGTTGGACTTATAAGCAATGAAGTACTACAGAGCAGTGTTTCCCAACTTGGTCCTTGGGGAACTCCACACAGTCCATATTTTTGCTCCCTCCCAGCTCCCAGAGAAAATATGTGGACTGTGGCAGGGAGCTGATAGAGACCAAAAGCATAGACTGCCTAGGGATTCCTGAAAACTGTGTTTGGAAACACTGCTAGAGAGAGCCTGGGGAGTCAGCTGGCTGCTCAAGGAGTCACCTAGGAAAGAACCTTGGTTACCACATGCCCATTGTCGTCATGAGCCCAAATCAATGACTCCATTGCTCAGTCACCAGGTACAGTATAGCCTAGGTTTCAATTCCTCTCCGCTATTGACCTGCACTTCTTTATCACTCCTTGAATGCAAATGGCTGGGACCTCCGGACAGACAGGACCATCATTTGGCTCACCTCCTCTGAGCACCAGATCTCCCTTCACAGCCTTCAGGCCAAAGTCCTGCACACGCCGGCTCACCATGGTGTTCCACACATAGCTCTGGTAGCTGTGGATGTACATCAGCCGGTTGTTGCGAGGGATCTGAGACAGGGTCACAAGCAGAGGCCTGACTGACACGCTAGACACTCGCATACCACACAGTTCCACCCTTGCACACTCAATGCTGTCCATGACCGGACACACAAACTGGACATTTTTATGATTGTTACTGCTCAACAAACACTTTCATGAGCATGAAATGATCCAGAATTTCTCTGGAAGCTATTTGGGCTGAACACCTCAATAAGTACAATGGAGGATTCTCTCCAGGGCCTAGAATCAGACACCTATAATCCACAACAGTCTGTCAACACCAGACCAGCTGTTTTAAACACTATGTTTCAGAGCCAGACACCAACTCTGGGTCTTTGGGTTCACTTCCAAAAAGACAGGACTGTTGTCTTTGAGACTGTTGTCTGGTTAAAAGCAGCTTCCAGATGTCAGTCCTCACCAGTCCAAAGGCCGTGACGATGTTCTTCTTGCCATACTTGGCCAAGCCCCGCAGCAGCTGGCCCTCCACGCAGCGCTTCACAGGCAGCTTCTTTAGCGCCTCCTCCGGGTCCTGCGACCTCGCCCACTCCTCCCGGCAGCGCACCAGGTAGCCCTTTTCCGCTGGCAGGGGAGGGCATGGATCAAACCTCTACATACGTCACGAACGCCTGCCCCTTTCCCTTTGGCGACAAGAAGGGACTCGGAAACGACTCGTCTGAGGTCATCAGTCACCATCGCCGCAAAGTGGCGTACCTCCAGGACGTGGCTTCAGAATCAGATCCATCACTTCTGTCCAGTTGTTCTGCAAGATGGCCCTGGTCAAGAGACAAAAAAAAAAAAAAGAGACAGTCATGTGCCCATCAACCTGGGTCCCACCCCTGCCCACATCAGCAGACCACGACGGGCCCCAGCTTACCTGCCCACCTGGTACGTGGGGACAGCGGTGGTGCCAAAACGCTGCATGCCGTAGTAGTTAATGAAGCCAGTATCCCTGAGGGAGGTCATGGCATGTTGCACCTGCTCATCTGTCCCTGAGATGTTCCTGGGAAAACAGTGATTACAGAGGGTCCCGCATTAGTTGGGGAGCCACCGTTGGGGCCTCCGAGGAACAGTGGCATGGAGCCTCTTCAGCCTGCATCCCGCACACTGACCTGATCACCACGGTGAAGTGGTTGCCCTGCAGCTCCCCCAGTTTCAGAGGGTGCTTCTTGTAGGAGAAATTGCCCAGCTTGAAGTTAATCAGGCACTTGTTGAGGTGGGCGATCCGCTCAGCACTGATCCTAAAAGGGCAGATGCCACAAGATGGCCAATTTGCTCTCGCACACAGACACGAATGTGGACGTGAACGAAGGACTCACCTGAGAACGGCAATCTCCTGAACAGTTATGGCTCTCTTATCCTTGGTGCCCATGTAGGAGAACACATTTGGTCTAACTCTGTGGGGGAAAAAACTACATGTTATTTGCATACCCTATCAGTGATTGGATACTGATTATTGTATAATTAGGGTGCTGGGGTCTCAAACCTGAGGAACTTTGAGAGCACGTTGATGGCATCCATGGTGTCCTTGTTCTCCTTGTACAGCACACAGTGACAGAAGCTGCCCCGGCTCTTGGGCCATGAGTGTTTCCTAGGGGCTTCCAGGGGTTGGGGGCAAGGGGAGAAAGGGGCGGAGCAGATGAAAACACACAGGGTGCCAGGGAACAAGGAACCAGCCCATCTTCACATTCTGCCCAGGCAATAACATCTACATTTCACCTGGTGCTGACATGAAATTCATGACATGCACTGCAATACAAAGGCAGCCTGACCACTGCTTACGAGTAAAAACTGCCTATGGCTAACACCTCTCACTGAAGGGACCATACCGCTCGACATGAATTGAGGAGGGAAAAAAACCTTGGAACAAACTCAGCTTCCTCACTTGTATGCCAGGATTATTTGACAAGTCCTGCAATTCATGGAAACGATCAGCTTAAAGTTCAGTCTAAATGACAAACACCTGAAAGTCACCTTTTGTCCTTGTTGAGAAGCGGAAAAAAATACTGGGTAAACAATTAGGCAGGAAACGGAGTGTCCGTTTCTCCAACCCTTGGAAATTAAGTCAACTAGCAAGTTCCATTTGGGGATGTGGACAGGAGCAAGAAAAAGGCACGTACCGGGAAAGCGTACCAAAACAGAAGCGGGAGAAATCAACCCACTTAATGCTCAAGGTCAGAGAGACGCCAAAAATAAAGGTGTCCCAACACTACTTCCCTAGTTCTCTCTTTACCTTTGGGTGCAGAGTGGATGCGACGCACTTACCTGCCGCGGTTCTGACCGCTGTCCGCACAGAAGAGCAAGGAAGGGGAGGGGGGACAAGAAAAGTATTACTAAGGATGATCACAGGCCTAGAGGCAGGAGGCAGAGCGGATCGGTCCGCATGCAGGGCATGGGGTGGTTGGCAGGAGCCAGAGTCTGCTCAAGCTTTCCTGTGCTGCCCTTAGGCAAAGGAAATCCATAGAATCCATGTTTCTCTGAAGGAACTCCTCTCTATCCATCTATGGTCAGCACAGGAAACCTGAGAGAAACTGCTGATCCCAGCAACTCGGCAAGGGAGGGGGGGCATAGAATGAGAGATCTGAAAGACAGGCTCCAGGAAAATGAGCACTTGAACACTGGGGAAGTCACTGCTGATTTTCGGCATAGCACAAAAGCTCGGTGAAACATCAATGAGGCGATGCCCGACCCAAGAACAGCACATGCTGTTCCTAGTTTCCAGGGACATAAGGTCCAGAGTGAGATGACCGCTTGAATTTCCAACTTTTTTTTGGTCGCAAGTGCAGAGTGGCTGGTTCAGCATGAAGACCAGTTAGATGACCAACCTACGCTAGTTTGCCTGTGTAGTCCTCACTGATACTCTAGCCCAGTGTTTCCAAACCTGGTCCTTGGGACCCCCACATGGACTGACCAGGTTGGGAAATACTGCTCTAGCCAATGGTCTCAAGCAGCACAGCTGGAGCACGGACCAGACTGCTTCAGGGACCTCTCTTCCCAGCTGCATCAGACACCTCAGGTTCAACATGGCCTTCAATCTACAGAAAGGTTATGATCTAGATATGACGAGTGCCATGGCTGGCCACGCTAGTGGAAGGGAGTGGATTTAATCTGGATCTTCAACAGTGCCATGCAAACATCAGGTTTCCACATGCACTGAGCAGGCAGAGCAGAGCAGAAGAAAGCTAACCAGGGTCACATGCAGTGAGGAAGTACAGCTTAACAGCGCACATCATGCAACATCATCTCATTTGCCAACCATCGCGTTGAAGTCCATGCATCTGCATTAGGGTTAAGTGATAGTTCATTAAAATGACTAAATGCTGAATTTTAATCCGACTTATTAACATATCATCAGGAGAAGACCAGATAAAATTCCAGAGATGGTCAAATCTCAGTGTCTTAGCTTTGATTAGGCACGCCAAATGTTTAAAAGGGCCGTTTACCCCAAAACTGAAGAGATCTGTTTTAGATGGGCTTTAGTGCCATCTATCACAGATTGGTTGTTCTCCTGGGAGGTGCCTAGTTTTGGAGATATTGGCCGTAGTCAGGCTTCTCGCGAATATAATGGCACAGAACGGCATTCTTTCTGTGGAGTTTAAAGCACCAAAAAAATTCAACAGCACTGTCTCTTACAAGACATCTTGCCCCAGTTACTGTACCGCCGGGGTGCTCGTATGTTCGGCGTAGTGATATTATTGGTTTGTGGAGTTTGGCAGGAAAATATAGTTCCTACATTAACCTGCTAACTACAAAGTTGGTTATCTTCAGTAGCTGGGTCATGACTTCTGGTTAAAGACATGGCTGTTGAATTTTTCCCCATCATTTGCTCCTGTTATATTAGAGAGAAGGCCAACTTTACTATGGCCAACATCTCCAACACTAGACAACTCCCAGCAGAACAACCTAGATGGATAAACAGCCCTAGAGCTCCTCTAAAACATAGATGTTTTTCCCAGTTTTGGCGTGAACTGCCCCTTTAAGTGTAACATGATTTGAAAGTTTCACTAACCCTGACTTCTACATTTCATTGCTGTTTATCAGCTGGGTCCAACTGGTCTATGACACTACAATAATCTGATTTCATCCAGTTTGACATGCTAGCCCTAATGGACATCCCATTGCAAAGCAGAAGTCAGTCTAACATAGTAGTCTACAGACAGTAACCTAGCACGACGCTTGACTCGTGGACTCCCCCCCTCCCCACTTCGAGATTGGCAGCACGGTACCTGCGAGGGCTGTCTTTCCTGCGGCGTGGTAAGCGACAATGAACTTGCGCCCGTCTCTCTCCTCTGTCTTGGTCTCCAGGCCTGGGAACATGGTTTTCACCGCTTTGTGGAGCTGGGTACGCCTCTCTTTCGTGTCCTCCATCACCTGTGCGGCCACAGAAGGAGGCTTAATGTAACCACAGCAACCGAGTCCACCAGGGCGCTGCCACCATAGGCTATGATGACAGCATAAATCAATAAACACCTGGATGAGGGCTCTGGAGGCTAAGCCAGGAACAGCATGACTGCACAGCTATGTGCTGGAACACGGCGCCGGGCCAGGCTCACCTCTATCAGCACACTGGCCTCTTTGTTCTTGAAAAGCTGAAGCTCCTCCAGCTGTTTCTTCTGTTCTTCTGTAAGCACCTGGACCTCTTCTGATTCTGTTTGGGGCACCTCCTGGATGGGGAGGGGGGGGACCTGTTACTGCATCACCAACACACACATTGTCCCTCCGAATCGCTTTATTAAGATGACTCCTCTCCATTCCAGTCAACCATATTTCGTCGAAGATGCCAAAAGTTCTAAGCAAATTCTTCACCCCCACCCAGCTTACCTGCTCCTCAGCCGGAATCGTCAGGTCGTTAAGCCGTACAACCTTCCCATCTTTGTTAATCTCATGCACGACGAAGTCAGAGTACCTGAGTGTCCAGAAGCACACACACACGGACACGTGTCAACCATCATGAAGTGGAATAAAGAACTTCTTTCACACACACTAAGATAAAAAACAGGTGACATCACCGACCTCTCCTTCAGGATCCCAGAGAAGCCTTCGTGGTCACTGACAAATTTTAAGATTCCCACATCCTGTTCTGTCAGGCCATGCTTCATCATGTCAGCAAACGTCTCCCCATCACCCTCCTCCTCTTCTACTCCTTCCACCAACTCCTCTTCCTCATCTTCCTCCCTATCATGCTCCTCCAAGTCCAAGGAAAGCTGTGAGCCACTCCCTCCATTTTTTCCCTCCTTTCCCTGGATACGGGGCCTCTTGATGGGATGGGCCAGCTCCTCCTCTGGGCAGGCCCTCTTCTCCCCTCCAGGGTTGAGCACAGTGGGCTCTGATGTTTCCATGAACACAACTCTAGAAGGAATGGAGAAATGATGAGGAGCGGAGGGAGCAAATTGGAATGTCCTTCTGATGTTCTGCGAGTACCACACAGGAACAAGGTGCCATTTAAAGGAAAAGTGACTGACTGCTTTCTGGTAGCCAATTAAGTGGACGCTGTACTGTAGTAAGGATCCTTTGAGGTGCACCAAATAAATCTTGTACGGTTCGAAAGACTGGCAGGCAGCGCATTACACTGTTTTACCAGCAGTAAAACTCAAATCCATGTCATACCAACTGGGATCTCACGATAATTATCTTAACTTAAACACACGCTTCTCAATGCATATTGCCGTTCTTTAGTCCACGCAGGAGTTTAATGAATCAAGTTATTTTAACACGGATATAACACAAGACCAAGATTAGATCAAGTCAATGGTCTACTAGCGTTTTACCGAGGACTTAGTCATCCAGGGAAACGGCAAACCACATAAGTGCGTTCATGGAGTGCCTATTTTGTGCATAGCTGACTATATCGGTGCCATCTCTGACTCCTACGGTATTATGGAGACGATCAGGAGGTAACTTCACATAGCATTTGCGATGCAGTAGGTTAACTGTTTAGCTACCTACTTGCACTCTTAGGTTTACACATTACCCCCAAAAGACAGCTCGCCGTTCCTTGTGGCTTGCACTAGTTTCAGCTATGTTGTCAATGTATAAAATTGACATACTGACAATATCTGGACTAACCATCTCATTAACATCTCACCTGCTCCTCAGTGCGAACTAAGCAAACGTTTCCCAGGAAGCACGTGCGCCGCTCCTCCCGGAAGCAGTAAGAGGTAAGAGGCCCGCCCATGCTTCCATCTCAATCGCTCTCAGATCTGTCAGTCACCATACGCGCTCGTAAGCTTAAATCTTAAATTAAATAGCTTTTCCTTTCTTTCTTTCTTTTTTGCAGCGTCATAAGACATAAAAAGAGGTGTCATTATTTGTAGTAATTTCAGAATTAAAATCAGTTCTACATAATTATCTGCGTTAGAGGAATTATAGATAAATAAAAATTAACACTATGAGCAAATGATCAAAGCAATGTAGTCGAGTCTAGGGTGCTTCGCAGCAGTGAATGATTAATAAACAGTACTCGAAATAAAAAAGTCTCATTACAGAAAAATGGATGGATGGATTAATGAATTAATGAGATCGAGTGATCTTTAAATGTAGTTCCATGCTAAAATGGGCGGTGGGACACGATTATTTTTCTAAAAAATAAATTTGAGCATAATTTGATTTCTTGGGTTGGGGGTCCCTTGTGCTACCACTGTTTGTGTGTGTTCGTATGCATATACACTCTTATCATGAACTCTCTCATTAACTGCGAAATTGCTGGAATTGTATGATGCTTTGCGTTTAAGCTTAATAAATTATATTTCAAAGTATTCTGTAAATAACTTTGTACTTCCAGAATACTGACGATTGCTGCATACCTTTTCGCCCTGTACTTCCGAAAAAGTCTTGCTAATGTGGCCTGATCATGTCTGGACGATCTTCCCTCCTCACATGCAGGTGCAAATCGGTGTTGTTCGCCTGTGAGCGCTTGCAGTCGGGGTCTGTGTTTTTGATATCAGGCGTCACCTAGTGGCCGTAAGCGGTAGCTTACAGATCCGGTGTGACTGAGAGAGGAGAGAGAGATTATGAGATAGACCGGCTGGTGCCGAGTAGCTGCTGCCGTTCAGGGAAGAAGGATAACATGAGCTCCCGCAAAGGTACCCAGACTAATTTAAATACTTTAAATATTATTTGCTGCAGACTATATTTCTTTCCTGAAGACACAGAGAGAAGAAGGCATATTGTGTTGGTATTTGTGCAAGGAAATGATGCTTCGGACCGGCATGTTTGATAAGCTAATGTAACATGTGAGTCTTACTATCTGTGCGTCTGTTGCGGATCTTTCTGCTGAATTATGATCATCTCCTTCGTAGTGATGGCTATCCAGGCCCGAAAGAGGAGGCCGAAAGGGAAAAAAGACAAGGCGCTCCATCATCGCAGGTAATCGGGCGAAGTCCCGGCAGACGCGCGTCTGTATGCGCGCTCCCTACATCACAGTGGTCCTTCAACCCGCGGCGTTCCTGCTGACAGCATCGCTCCAAAAGACCCCATGACGGTTCGCGGGGTGGGAGGGTTTGCGGGTCGACAGAGCGTCCCTCATTTCGGTCGGTGCGGAGACCTTCCGCTGGCGACGCTTCACTGTCCCCAAGGAAGTGGACTCCAAGATCCAGTTTCGTAATCTCCGTGCTTCATGCATGTCGAAAGCTCGCTGGTAGGGAAATCCGCTGTCTGTGTTACGCTTCCACGCTGTGGTTATCTTACGGTTGTGGTTTTTTTTTTTATTTATAAGTAAACAAGGTTTGGCACATGCGACCGCACCGCTCCTCAGCAGCGGCGCTAACGGGTATCAGCGGAGGTGGCCGCTTCCGAGTGTCACGCAAAAAAGCCGGTGATCTAATGTACTGGAAAACGTATTTGCGGGTTTTGGCCGTGCGATCGCCGAGGCTCCCTAACCTTCCAGGGGAAGACCGTCCCGGCTCCCTGGTTTCAGTATTATGAGACCGACGTCACGGCTTTTGCAGAGGCATTGCTTTAGGTGTGGGGCAGAACATACTGGAATCTTCCACGGTGATCAGGAGCTAACCCTAGTCCCCCGGGTAGTCCTTAGGACCCCGCTGGAATCGCTCAGTAGCTGGGACAAGTGGGTGATAGGATGCCAGTATGAACATGGACACTTTTTTTTATCTGGTGACATAAACAGTGCTATAAATTAGCTTCTGCTGATTTTAGTGTGTGTAACACAATGACCCATTTCTTACATGCTGGACAACAACAGTGCAACTTAACATTAAAGGTACTCTGAGGGGTCATTAGCTTAATCACAAATAGTACTGGAATGAATTCCCACTGTAGGGTTGTTTGCAAAGTGTATATGTTGATTTAGATTACTAACATGTCTGTGCCTGTTGAATACTGCACATTTCTGTTACACTTAATGCCCCTTCCGATTGTTAGATGCCCCCAGGGCAGATGTAACAGGGCAGTTATGATCATCCTCTGCCTCCACCATGTGTGTATGCCAAATAATGACATGTACAGTCTGTTTTGGTCTGTGGGTCCAGCCCAGTGGCCAATGCGACAGCCCAATTCTGGCTGGGCTGGCTTGGATGTGTGGGTGCGTTCTGAGGGAGCAGGCAGGGGGTAAATATTAACTATGTCTAAAAACACATTTAAAAAATTAACGATGCATAAAGCAGGTTTGGAGTTTTGGTAGAAGATTGTTATTTTGCCATGGATATGAGAATTAATTAAATACAAGGAGGACTTAAATATTCGTTGTTTTTTTCCAATATGAGTCATACTAATACAATGCACTTTGAGCCTGAATCAGTCTTTGTGTGAGACTGTTTTCTATGCTGACATTCCAGCTGCCTCTGGGGGATTCTGTGTGATAGGAGGTGGAGGGCTTTCTGACTCCCTGAAAGAACACCCACCTGCACACAGCGCATGCTGAATAACACTGTTTGTAGAAACGAACATAGTGTAAATAATAGGTGTGGCTGGGAAAGGTGTGGCTATTGGGATGTGGGTGTGGTCTGTATCTGAATGCACATGCAGGAAATGGGTGTGGCCCACACAAGAGTTGGGGGTGTGGCCTCTGCCCACATGTGAACAGTGTATGTGAGGGTATGGTGGCCATGGGCTTAGCTGTAATATGAGTGAATAGTGAGGGGAGTGGCTTGGTGTAGCCATGGATTATGGGTGTGATCTCTATCTAAATGTCATAGGATAATATTTTGTACAGCTGGAGTCATGATGTTTTTTTCAGCTTGGTGATCTTTGCCTACTTCTGTACATTATATCATACACACGCACACACACATTAATATATATCCAGTATGGCACCATGACCTTATAGCACCAGGGGCTATTAAAAACATGATCTTGATTTATTTAAAAGAGTATTTTATGAAGAACCAAATGCTAGCAGCTATCTCCCAGATTTGTAGGCTTCTGCAGTTATAAGTGAAAATCAACAGAAAATGGTTTCAGTCCGGCTGAGAGCTTTTCAGAACTTTTACAATATCCTAGCCATACTCAAAGAAAGGCACTTCAGCTGTTGTTTTCTGACACAAAGTAAGGATTTTGAGGTAAAATTAGGTCAAATCATTCTGTCTGATCTCAAGACTGGAATGGTGTTTGTGTAATTTGTTTTATATATATCTTAACAAATGAATCACACTTTTAAAAGTGTATATATATATATATATGATATATATATATATATATATATCAGCTATGCTCAGAGTTTCACCCGGACCTGATTGCATAATTGTCATTTTATTAGTTTATCTTTTTAGTAAATGAAATAAACGGTGTAATGGTTAGGGTTGTGGGGGAGTCTGCAGCCAATCCCAGCCAGCCCTGGCATGCCAGGCCATCACAGGGCACATACTGTCACACACAGTCATATTCCAGGGACAATTTAGAGACTCCACAGCCTATAACTGCATGTCGTTGGACTGCGGGAGGAATCCACATGGAGAACATGCAAACACACACATAAAGCATGGGTAGGATTTGAACCCACAACTCTGGAGGCGTGAAGCAACAGCAAAACTTAAACCCTGACCTTACTGCATCTGACCTATGACCACTCAAGTACATCTCAGAGGTCGTTCTTCCCAAATATGATTAGCTGACCCTGTTTCACTGTAACATGGTAATCAAACCACTCGCTACCTTGGGTCTTTGTAGGCAGAGGGGTTTGTGTGATACATCATTAATATCATAAAGGTGGAGCTGGGCGATATGACCAAAAATCTTCTCACTATAAAATTTTTCCTATTGGTCAATATCGATAATTATCACAATAAATCATTTTTTCTTTCCAGTTTAAAGGCTGATTTTTACTCCTGCAGTAAAGTTGAAGAAACCAGATGGTTAATTGTAATTATAAACTATTCTTTATCATCAGAATGTGACAAACACTTGCGGAACAGTAGTGGTGCCCAAAATGACGCATTCGTAGCCATTTGCTCTGTTTTCTGACCCCACTAGATGCTGCTTTCTGTTTAAAAAAGGGCTCAAAGCATGCCCAAAAGGAAACCAAACACACCATGTGGGCTCAAAAAATATTGCAAGTGGTTCATGAAGCGTCGTATTGGCCATAGCCACCAAACAGAATTCACATTTCACACCAGATAGAAGACGAACTGGTCATTTTAGTCAGCATGGAAAAAAACGCCTGCGCTGGCATTCTTCCTGTCGTATCTTTATTTTCTGTGGATTATTACTGTTGGGATTTCTCATGGAGTGAATTTTACTGTGGACTTTCCTTTTGGATCTCGCTGGATTAACTCTATTGAATGGGTTGCTTTGGACTTACCTGCTGTCCCGGTGAGTTGCTGTGTTGTTTCGATGGTTTTGTCTGTCGTCTGCCTGCTATTGTATTCTCTTTTTTGTTCAATAAATCCCCCGTTTTCGTGGCTGTGTTTGTGCTTGTGCTGCCTTGCCGATCATGAATAGTAGTCACAGAGAAAGTGATCCCATTTTGTGATGCAGCGTGTGGCTGGCAATATGTTTGGTCTTAAATTATATCAAACTTTTATGGAGTATTTGTCCTATTGATATCAAGGAACATTGTACCGCGCTAATTATCATTTTGATCACCCAGCCCTACATGAATATGCATTGGTGATTCCGCGAATTGGTTCCATTTGCTTGTCATAAATCTTAAAAACAAAATTTCATTTTTTCATCATCTAATAAATAAATGAATCTAATAACACATATATTCAACTATTCAAAATGTACACTGGTCAACCTAAGGTAACTTTTTAAGGTTTTTAAATTGAAGATGGTTACATTTTTTTAATCATGTTACCAAACCCTCAAGCAACTGCTTAAATATCATTTGAAAATCATATCAGCTAATTCTTTTGTGTGTCTTTTGTGTAATCTGTGTTTATTAAATTATCATTACTACTGACAGCTTTTTTGTCCTTGTAGGTGCTAAGATATATATGTGTATTAAAAAATCACTATAAATGCATGCAAGTTGTACTTTCCTCTTTATATGAGTAACAGTACAGAAAGTAACAGGACTGGGTTATATCATAAAATTAGCAAATTCATGAACCAAAGCCACATGTCATCAAACCTAATAGATGATAACATTGAGTACATTCAGGTAACTTTAAATTAAATCTAAGATATAATTTGCGTAACAAGGCGGAACGTTGAGCTTCACCGCTTCAGACTTACTTTTACTTTCATCAAAATACAGGAAAGAAAGTGAGAAAACTTTCTTTTGGTTATCCTGTGGTCTTAAGGTGACTGAGACAGTGTTGGGCATTTCAGGTCCAGAAGCTACAAATCCAGACCAAGATTTTGTTTCAACCAACCAGTTGAGTACTCT
>JAODJU010000062.1:31219363-31234873 GCA_026776725.1 Gnathonemus echidnorhynchus | reverse complement strand
CCCCCCCCCCCCCCCCCCCCCATGACTTCGTTTAGGCAGGAACCCAGCTTTGAATACAAGTCACGGGGATACAAGAGAATACTGGGGGGAAGGAGAATCGAGGACGCGTGGATCTGTCCTACCCACAATGCCGTGCTTCTCATCTCAGTGTTCCTCCCTATCTGGGTTAGCTTCCTGTAACCTACATCCTACTTCTACACTGTAGGGAACCTGTTCCCATTCTCTGAAGTCTTTTCAGTCAGAAATGTTTCACCACTTCAGGCTTCTGTCATGTCAGTCTGCCTGGGGGACGGGAGCCTTGTCGAGAGCGTCTGAACCCAGCAAACAGGGAAGGGGGGAGGATTGTGGGGGCGCGTTTTCTCCACAATCACTTTGTGTGGCTGAATGAACTATTCTTGGCAGTGGCAGGCAGAACTTTCAAAACACCCAGCTTTTCGCTTCTGTGCTTGTAATTTTAGTTGTGGCGTAGTGATTAAAAAGTGGACTTAAGGCAGTAAGTCCCAATCCGACAAAGAGAACTGCTATAGCGTATAAGGAGAGTCACACTTAAGAGTGATGTCCAGCTTGTGTGTGTCAAGATGATTTCCGAAATGTTTAAAGGGGGAATGTTTTGCAAGGACCTTAAACAGAGAAACTAGCCCAGTGATTTCCTAGAACCATGTAAAACTTTGATGCAGAGACATTTTGTTGCCTGTTCTTTGAATGCCAGTCAGTATTTTGCATGTTCATACAATTCCCAGTGGGCATTTTAACATATGCACCATTCTATATTGTTCTCTTAGTAACAGGTGTTCATGGGAAACTAGAGATCAACTCTCACATACCTTACGATTGGTGTCTTCTTGATATGGTTTGGTACATTCCTTATGATTGGTGTCTTCTTGATATGGTTTGGCACATACCTTATGACTGGTGTCTTGATAAAGATTATCACATACCTTATGATTCTTGTCTACTTCATATGAATTGGCACATACCATATCACTGTTGTATTCTGGTTAAGCGTAATTACTTGAGCTCTTCTGCCTATGGCATTTAAGATTGATGAACTAAATGCATGTTAGGAGCAGAACAGATGTCTTTTGTTTAAGGTGCTAAAATGAGACAATTGGTTGTAAAAATGAGTGGAAATCATGATAGCAGCTACTTGGAGGTGACTTCTCATAAAGCATTACATTCAGCTGTCTTGTTTTGTGGTATTGTAGTTTGAGCGTGCCTATCTTTGATACTTGTTTTGTGGTATTACCACTGGCGGGCAGATTTTGTGGACTGTTACTATTATTATTCTTGCATATTTATTATCTGGTTATTTGATGGTTAGATTATCTGAAACAAAATACTCAGCTAACAGTCTTAGAGTCAGCCATGGAAAGATGAATGGATTTCAGGTTCCTTCTCCTTACAGTCCTTCAAAGATTAAACATACCAAACATCCCATCCCTATAGCCACCTGCTTTCATCACTGCTGCATGTTCTATAATTCCTTCCAGCATCTAAAAGAAGACCCATAGACGGAGCATCCCTTTCTGTCACGGCAGGAGTACAGAAGTCACAGAAGGTCTGGCTCTCAGTGGGCATGGTGTGTGGTCAGATGTGACAGGGCCTCTGTGTGTCAGTGTGTTCCTGCCCCACTGACAAAGGCTCTGGCCCCAGCTCGCATCCCATTTCCAGTAGCAGTGAAGCCTTTCCCTGCTCTGTTGCTCTCTCGCTCCCACACTGCCACTCATGCATCATCCTCAGGCCACACAAAGTCACCAAGAGTTCTTCAGTTCAGTCAGTTTTCTCTACAGACTGGCGCATGTGAAGCTTTACTCTTTAAATTCTTACAAGACTTCACAAGCGTTTCCACACAATAACATTGTCAGACTTGGACAGTGCATACATACCGTGATACAGAACACTAAAAACAGAAGGAAGATAAATTTAAAGAGTATCCCACCAAAAATAATGTCAAGCTTGATTTTTCATCGACTGGGATCTTTATGTGTTTTCCTGAATGGCCGATGTTTGTTTCAAAAATTATCAACTTAAAAACAAGACCCTTCCTTCATACACTACATGGACAAAAGTGTTGGGATACAGCTCTCAGTTATTGAATTCTGGTGTTTCATTAAAACCCATTGCCGGGTGACAGGGGTATAAAATCATGCACCTAACCATCCAGTCAGGTTTACACTCATTTGTGAAAGAATGGGTTGTTCTGTAGAAATCAATGGTACTGTCAGAGGATGCCACCTTTTCAATAAGTCAGTTTATGAATTTTTTTTCACTGCTAGATATTCCACGGTCAACTGTAAGTGTTATTATTGCTGAAAGCATATAGGAAAAACAGAAACTCAGCCAGCAGATCAATATAAAGTAACAGAGCGGGCTCGCCAAGTGCTGAGGCGCATAGAATGTGAAAGTCGCCAACGCTCTGTTGAATTAATAACTGCAGAGTTCTAAACTTCCTCTAGCATTAACCCCAGCACAAAAAAACTGTGTGCTAAGAGCTTCATGTAATGGGCTTCAATGGCCGAGCAGCTGCATGCAAGCCTCACATCACCAAGTGCATTGCCAAGTGTTGGATGGAGTGGTGTAAAGCACATCGCCACCGGACTTTGGAGCGGTGGAAATGTGTTCTGTTGAGTGATGAATCACGCTTCGCTGTCTGACAGTCTGATGGACGAGTCTGGGTTTGGTGGATGCTGGGAGAACGTTACCTGCTTGACTGCCAACTGTAAAGTTTGGTGGAGGGGGGATAATGGTATGAGTTTTTTTTTTGGGGTGGGCTAGGCCCCTTAGCTCCATTGAAGGAAACTCTTAATACTTCAGAATTCCAAGACAATTCTATAATTGCAACTTTCTGCAAACAATTTGGGGATGGCCCTTTTCTGTTCCAGCATGACTATGCCCCAGTGCACAAAGCAAGGTCCATAAAGACATGGTTGGGTGAGTTTGGTGTGGAAGAACTTGATTGGCCCTCACAGAGCCCTGACTTAATCCCCATCAAACACCTTTGGGATGAACTAAAATGGAGATGGTGAGTCAGGCCTTCACATTCAACATCATTGCCTGACCTCACAAATGCTCTTCTAGATGTCTGGGCAAAAAGTCCCATAGATACACTCCAAAATCTTGTGGAAAGCCTTCACAGGAGAGGGAAAACTACTATAGCTGTAAAGGGGGCACCAACTCTATATTCCATATTAGAATGGGATGTCATAAAAATCTTCATTTGAATGGGTGGGCAAGGCAGTGGAAGGATTATGTTGTCATTTGGTTATTTACCATGGAGATGTGTCCATCGAAGATGGGAAGGGCTGTCAGTGAATGTTTCGTTAGAGGGTGTGGCAATGAGAGGACAATGGATGGAGAACTGGAGAGGGCGGGATGTAGATGTATGAGACAACTGCATCATTAATAAATACACTTAGGATCGAGTTATTTTGCTGTGCCAGGGCAGAGCTGGCTTCACTAATGATGGACCATCGGTTGGTTTGTGCGCAGTTGGACTGTGCACAGCAGTACAGGGTGCACACACACATACACTCACAGATACACACGCACAATGATGCGTGACTGGATTCACCAATGCTCTTTCCTGCTACTGAGAATAGAATATATGTAGATGACGTCTGAAGAAGCGTGTGTGGTGTTCACCTCTGTGCCGTCGCCTGGGTGTTTTATGTCCCGCTGGTATTAGTGTAGGATGTTAAATCTGTCATTAAGAATAAACAGACTTTCTCGCAAAATGGCTACCTGTTCCGCTCAGGTCTGGGTTTGTGTGGGTTAATGCTAAATTAAAGTCAGGCAGCTGTTATGCACTCTCAGCGGGGGCTGTGAGGGGGGGTGGTGGCTGGCTCTAGGAGGTCCTTTAGGTGTGATGAGCAACCTGTGGTTCCACACTGAGCTGCTGCTGACTCTTCCATTCTCATTCAGTCATTCTCACTCTGTTCACTCTGTTCCTGCTGCCAATGATGGATCTGCAGCTCTGGGGAGTTCGAATACAGGCACACATATTTACACTCACATATATACACTCACATATATACACTCACGTACAGGCACACATATTTACACTCACATATATACACTCACATATATACACTCACGTACAGGCACACATACATACACTCATGCACAGGTACACATATTTACACTCACATATATACACTCACATATACACTCACATATATACACTCACGTACAGGCACACATATTTACACTCACATATACACTCACATATATACACTCACGTACAGGCACATACATATACACTCATATATACACTCACATATATACATGCACATATATACGTTCACATACAGGTACTCACATTTAGGTACAAATGCATATACTGTACTGACTTACAGGCACATACATATATACTCACATACAAAAATATTCAGACACATACATACACTCACATACAGACACACCCATATACACACACACACAGGCAGGAAGGAATAATGTCAACATCATCTTAGTGAGCGAAACGGCCTCTGACTCCAGCTGCCGATGTGCAGCCCAGCCACTCATTGGAGACACTGGCATGCAGGACACGTAACGCGTCCTCTCAGCTGGGCCGCCGGATTGGCCAGTGATCTTGCGCGCACACACACACACACACACAGACACACACACTCGCCTGGAATATTCCCAGGCTGCTCCATGTCTGCGTGTGTCCTCTTTGTATCCGCGCTGCTCAGACTACTGAAACGCTCGCCCCAGTTTGGTTTCCTTGGCAACAGAGCACAAGGCTCCAGCATCCCTGTACATGTGCGTGTATGTGTGTGTGCCCGCATTTCCGTGTGGGCGAGCACGTATACACATCCGTGATCCGTGATCTTTTCCCACAGCCATTCTTTTTGCCCAGCGTCATCCTGTGGTTCGGTACCCCTTGTGTCTGGGACACAGGGGTCTCCGCCTGGTATGATCCTGACATCCATTCAACACTAAGGGTTGGTCCATTGGTACGGCGAGGATAATGTGACCCGCTAAGTTCTGACTTTGGGCCCATTCTGCTGAAACAGGGAACCCGAGTGAGGAGCGATGGGATTTGTTTGTGTGGATGGAAATGTTGCCAGTCAGTTCGGCTCTGTCAGTCCTCTGTGAGAGAGCACCAGCTCAGCTCTCTGGACACCTCCTGGACGGCCTAGTCTTACCCCCCAATCAGCACTCCCCCCGAAGCAGAGATCTGTCTGTTAAAAATACACTCCTCGTAGAAACAAAAGTGATTCTGTTTTGTTGGAGATGCTTGTGATGAAGACGTTCATGTGGTGGAGAAGAGTCAGACTCTCATATCAAGAAGTTAATTTTGTAGAAGAGACTCGTGACTCATGTCGAGAAGATACTTGTGAAGATGGATGTGGTGGAGATGCTTATTTGGAGGAGATGGCCATGACACAGCAGCTGGAAGCCACTTCCAATGGTGAAAGCCTCTAGTCAGATTTCCTCTCTGTCTCACTGTCCCCAAAGGCCAGATACTCAGCCAAAGGTTCCCTTGGTGGCCCCACCTCCGCCTCCACCGCCAGAGCCTGCGGCCCCCCCTGAGCCGGAGGAGGAGATCCTGGGGTCTGACGATGAGGAGCAGGAGGACCCTGCAGACTATTGCAAAGGTCAGGGTGATGGGTACCTCCGTACAGCAGGAGTTATAGGAGATGCACAGCAGTAATCCCCCCTCACCCCACAGACTGCCTGCTGAATCAATACCACCACCATTGACACTCCTGCTAGCATTGTAGGGCTAACTCACTCCTTCAAACTTGTGCTTTCTTCTATGTTTGTACGCCTTCGGAATATTCCACCGTTGTGATTGCGTTTCTTGATTTTAGCAATTAAAACAGCTGGCTGATGATATTGGGGAAATTTAACTTAAGTGCCTTTTCTCAAGGTTCGACACACAGGACTGTAACTGCTCTTAAACCACATTGGCAGGGGGGTACCATCCGGTGAAGATCGGGGACCTGTTCAATGGACGGTATCATGTGATCCGCAAGCTCGGCTGGGGCCACTTCTCCACCGTGTGGCTGTGCTTGGACATCCAGTGAGTGTGCAGCTCACCCATAATATCACATAACTGCAGGAGCCACAGTATTGAACCAGATTTGCCAAAACAAAGCCAACAGCATGCTTAGCACAGAGTGGCCCATTTTTTATTCCCTCAGCTGACAGGTTTAATCCCTCTTTATATGAAACATGTGGCTTTATTTTTTTATCAGTATTTGATCATTCTAAATTGATTGATTCTGAATGCATCTTTAATTAACTCTGCATGCTCAGTTGTCATCACGCCACAGATGGTAGTCTTTTACTTTAATTATACACACATTTTGCTATTTTGGCATTTTCTACCAGTTTCTATTTCTCCTGCTTTCTCCGACACTCCTCTTTTGTGCACAATTTTTTTGCTAATGCATAATGTTTAGTGCTTAGACGTGTCTAACAATATTCAGACATGTGAGAAGTCATTCAGCTCCTTTTTGAAGATCTTATTCTTTTGTTAATATCAATGTGTGTGTGTGTGTGTGTGTGTGTGTGTGTGACAATTCCAGAGGAAAGCGCTTTGTGGCCATGAAGGTGGTGAAGAGTGCTCAGCATTACACTGAAACAGCACTGGACGAGATCAAGCTGCTGCGATGTGTCAGTATTACCTGTTTCAGTGTTAACCCCTGCCTGTGCTTCACTGTCATTGTTTACTTTTGTCTATACTCTCACTGTCATTGTTTACCTGTATCCGTGTTTTCCTGTGTCTGTGCTTCACTGTCATTGTTTTTCTGTGTCAGTCTTTACCCATATCTTCACTCTCATTCTCAATGTGTACACTTGTCTGTGCTTAACTGTCATTGTTTTCCTGTGTTATTGTTTGCCCATATGTATGCTTTCACTGTCATTGTTTACTTTGTATGTGCTTTACTGTCATTATTTACCTGTGTCAGTTTACCCATATTCATGCATTTTCACTCTCATTGTAATCGTTTACCTGTACAGTATTTACCTTTGCCTGCTTCTCCTGCTATCAGTGATTACCTATGTCAGTGACAAGTGTCAAGTCTTGTGTCAGTGTTTCCATCTACTCATTAACAGTGATTACTTCTGGCATTATTTAAAATCGTGCCTTGCTTGTGTCATCAGGTCAGGGAGAGTGACCCCAGTGACTCCAACAAGGACATGGTGGTACAGCTAATAGACGACTTCAAAATCTCTGGAGTCAATGGAACTCGTATCCTGCTTGAAGACAGACTCTGTGTGTGTTTAGTGTGTGAATCCTCTTCTGCTGTAGTTTCACGCACGGGTGTTTTCACTAAGCTGCCCATTACCCTTGACCTCTCCTCTCAGATGTGTGCATGGTGTTTGAAGTATTGGGTCATCACCTGCTCAAATGGATCATCAAGTCCAACTACCAGGGTCTGCCGCTGCCATGCGTAAAGAGCATTATCCGGCAGGTAAGATGCCACTGTAGCCTTGAACGTGCACACCTGCCCCTTCTCAGACGGGACCCTGGTTTCACTCGCTGGCCTGTTTACACACCATTCCATCAGGGTATGAGAGCCCAGTCTCACTGGTGATGTAGCTAAAATAAAAGGGATAGTTTATCCTATCATGTGGGGCGGTGTGTAGTTCAGCGTCTTAGGGCTGTGTGGTGTGATCTGAAGGTCACAGATGAGCCCCACCCTCAGCAGTCGTGTCTTCACTGGCCACCTAAGCAAGGCCCTTAACCCCCCAAAATTCTCCAGGGGTGGGATATGTGGAAAAAAAGCATTTTGATGTAACTGTACAGCCCTCCTCAGCTGACGATGGGGATACGTTCTGATGAACCTATTGTGAATTGAAAATACTGTAATTTGAATATGAATATGATATGTTAAACACTATATGAGATATTTGTACACTACAGAGACTACATGTGGATGCTGCCATCGCCCGGCATTAGTAGAAAGTATTATATAATATGCCGCTAGCCTGGAAGCAGATCAAAATTCAAAGCTTGATGACTACTAAAGGTGTATCACTATTGCACTATTGTAAAGTTGAGATATCGTAAATTGACCCATCATAAAGTGAGGAGCACCTGTACTTGTGCAAATGGCAAATAAAGGATGATTTCATTGACATTTATTCATTAGTTATATGTATTTATGCAGTACCCATGGTGTTGCCCCTTTTGCTGGCCTTATTGTCCTTCTCTTCCTTACATTAACAATCAGTACATTTCATTTTATACTTCAGTCTGGAGCAATTTAAAAAAATGCAAACAATTGCCCCCCCAGGTGCTGCAGGGACTGGACTACCTTCACAGAAAGTGCAAGATCATCCACACAGACATCAAGCCCGAGAACATCCTCATGTGCGTGGATGATGCCTTCATCCGCAGGATGGCCGTGGAGGCCACTGAGTGGCAGAGGGCTGGGGCGCCCCCTCCCTCTGGCTCTGCAGGTACCCCGGGCTCGACTGTCCGTCACCCCCATACTACACTTTAAGGAGGGGGCAAGCCTGCCCTTCAGACAGATGGCAACGTTAGGAAACATCCTACTGTGTACTATTCCGCATTATTGGTTTATATATAGAGGAGTAATTTTGCATTATATTCTTCAAGCAACTGGCTGGTCATCCAATATCTGGGACATGAAAATGAGGAAGAGGTTGCATTAACTTTGATTGTTGTGTGAACCTTACTTGTAAAGGGGTGTTATGGATCTGAATGAAGGGTATTGATGTTGAAGAGATGTTTGAAGACTGGAAGAAACTTTGTGGGTGTTGAGTACCTGCGTCATTTAGTCAGTCCGTTGGAGCTGATACAGAATGAAGTGGTTAATACTGTTCTCCTTCTGTCCCTGACAGTCAGCACTGCTCCACAGCTGAGGACAGTAAGTCATCTTTACTCTCAGGGATGGTCCAGGGTTGTGGATGCCACACACACAGACACATACATGAAACAAATGCCAGTCAGCAATCAGGGTATGGCTGCACACGTACACAGTCTGCACAGTCTATGCAGGATGGAATAGTGGGCATATCGAAAGGTGAGAGTATTGAAAGGTGGTGCACACAATAGAACAGGCATGCCAAGGTACCAACGGTATTTCTATTGGCTGTCAAGAAACGTTATTTCAGAAAAATACCATTCACCTAACGTACAGGTCAGGCAATGACTATGATGACAGATATCTGTGATTAAATACCTGTTTCATGTTTGTTTATATAGCGTAAGATGTCTTGTTTACACTTACTGCTATGCTTCCAGAAAGCACAAAGGAAAGTATGTGCGTGGTTCCACCCATTTCACCACACTCTGTTCCTGTCGACACACCCACAAACCTTACTACACGCCCAGTACTCCAGCCTGCAGAGACATATATTTGCAGAAATTGGATTGGCTGAAGATCAGCGGGATCACTCAACACTACCACTACATGGTGTAACTATGGACTGCAATACGCCCCCACATATAGTAGGCATTGCTATTTAAACATACTGTATGTCATATATATACATATACATCTATTTGTGTATATGTATACAAACACATACACACATACTGATGAGCTGAAACATTATGACCCCCACATGATGTGAATATCTTTGACTATGTTGTAAAAATAGTGCATGTCATAGTCTCAGATATATTAGATGGTAAACAAACATTCAACTTGGTGAGTACCTGCTGAGAGTGGTCTGAGGAGGGAAACACCACGAAGAACCAAACAAACGTGTTGGGTGGCCAAGACTCCTCCATGCGAGGTATGAATGAAGGCTATCCCATGTGGTATGAAACAGACAGATGGACACAAACAGCAAACAATTTTGATGATGGTCATTTGAGTGATGTGTCACGTCCAGGCGCGGTTTGGAACGGGGAAGCAAGATAGGGACGTGTAGGACTTGCAGAGCTTTTTAGTGGAGCTTTTTAATAGGGTTTTAATGGAGACTGGAAGCAGGGACATGGAACAGGTAAAGACAGGCAGCAAAACACCATGAGACTTCAATGACAGACCTAGGGAAACGGACTCAGACATGGACTAAAATACAAAGGACTCAATGGAAAAACAGGAAACAGCTGATAACAAGGAAAATGAGGGGGCGTGGCACACGAGAGGGTGGTACGAGCAGGTCATGATTAGCTTACAGTCTAATATATCCCAGACCTTGCATTATTTATTCGAGATGGTCAACATTATTCGCCTCATGTGGGGGTGGTCTTATTGCTTTGTCTCATTGGTGTATGTGTGTGCAATCACAGATGCTGTACATACTCATTATTTATACCGCACCATGTGTACCACTGTATAGATCATAGTACATTTTTCCACATTTGGTTGTCTGAGTACTTTGTGTACTTTGTGTAATGAAAATAGTTGCACCTAATCTAATCTAATTTAATCTAATCTAAAATCATCAATATGTAATGAGGCTGTTAAGTATAGAAGCAGCCGGCCAATTCCACGGTTGCTGTTGATGACCCCCGCCCCCCCAGGTGGGAAAGATTTCCAAGAATAAGAAGAAGAAGCTGAAGAAAAAGCAGCGGAGACAGGCTGAGCTACTGGAGCGCCGCCTGCTGGAGATCGAGGCCTTGGAACGCGAGGCCGAGCGGCTGAGGGGAGAGTCTGGTGTGGCCGCCACGGCTGACAGCGAAGAGGAGGATGAGGAAGAGGAGGCCGAAGAGGCAGAGGAGGACGAGGAGGAGGAAGGGGACAGGGAACGGACAAGACATGCCCTGCTAACTAACCACACCTGTGAGTGCTGCCAGCATTACCTTAACATTTGGTGACTTAACATTAAAAAACCCATCATTTATGTTTTTCAGTTGATACTGTGTTTTAATCATTAATACATGCACTAAATTAATCGGACTGCACAAGTTAACTGTAATAAAAACCCTCATTCGTACAACTGAAAAGAGCGCCTGCAGTTGGCCGGCGTCCCAGCCTCCCCTGGCCTGGATACCTGTAGTGAGAGGCGGGCCAGATGGCGCTAATTCTGCCGCACAGCCCGCGACCCGCGGAGTGTCATAGAGGACGGCTGCGACTCAGAGGAGCCCACCAGTGTTAGTCAGCCTCCGCTGACTCCTTTCTGAGTCACAGAGTGCTTAATAAAGCTCAGTCATGGAGACAGGGTGTGGTGCTCTGCCACTCTTTCCTCCCTTTTCATTGCCTTCTCTCTGCCCTTCCTCTGCTGCAGGCGCAGCTCTGGATTTCCGGCGGCCTCTGGAGAACCTATGTGCTGCTGAGGGACCTGAGGACGGGGACACAGCAGAGAGAGAGCCCCTACCCAAGCCTGAAGGTGGATCCGGAGTGGAAGAAAGAGCGGCGGAGGAGAAAGAGGTGGGCGAAGATCAAAACGTGGAAGACCAGGAGAGAAGGAAGGTGAAGGCAGAGAACAAGGAGCCTTCTGTGGAGAAAGTAAGTCTGAGTGAAGAGACAGTGAGCAAGGAAGAGAAGACGGAGAGCAAGAATGACAAAGAGAAAGAGGAGGAAGAAGATGATGAGGACGAAGAAGAGGATGAAGATGATGATGATGATGAGGATGATGATGATGATGATGATGAAGACGAAGAAGAAGAGGCTGAGAAAGGAGGAGATGAGGACGGTCCAAAAGCTAATGGGCATGTAGTGCTGGAACCTGAAGAGGTAGTGTGCCCCCTGGTGGAGTCGGAGCTTAGTATCACAGACAGGGATGTGTCCTTGAGCTGCTCCTATGACCTCTTTAATGGAGAAACTCCAGGGATTGCCAATGGGGCGCAGCACAGAGGTACCAGCCCTTGTTTCCCAGAGCTGCCCCAGGACCCATTACCCAGTGGGGAAACCCCTCTGCACAGTGCTCCTATTGACCGGAGCCGTACTGTGTCCTCTTCAAGCACTGGGGACGCCCCTAAAGATCAGCCTCACACACCTCATCGACTTGTTCCCAAAGGTCAGCCTCACATATCTCACAGATACACCCCTAAAGGTCTGCCTCACATACCTCTTCGACACGGTCCCTCAAAGATCATCCTAACACACCTCACAGACACAACCCTAAAGATCAGCCTCAAATACCTCACATACAACCCCTTAAAGATCAGCCTCAAATACATCACACACATACTCCCAAAGGAAAGCCTCATACGCTTCACAGACAAACCCGCAATGATCAGCCTGACACACCTCAGAGACACACCCCCCCAAAGATCAGCTTACACACCTTACAGACAAACCCCCAATGATCAGCCTCACATACCTTACAGACACACCTCCAAAGGTCAGCCTCACTCACCTTACAGATATGCTGCCTCATACCAATCTTTTAACACACCTGACAGACATACAGATACGCTTTCACAGCCTGTCTCTCACTCCCTTTATCCCCATAGGTTTTTACATGCTTATTTTAAAAGCCTGTTTGTGTATGTCCCCCCCCCCAGCCAAGGCTCGTGCAGCAGATCTTCTGGTGAACCCCCTGGACCCCCGAAATGCTGACAACCTGAGAGTAAAGATTGCAGACCTTGGCAACGCCTGCTGGGTGGTGAGGATAAGCAGCCAGTTTGGAATGGGGTGGGGTAGGGGCAGTGCAGTGATCCAGAGGAGGGGGACAAGATAGGACAAGGTCTTGTGTGATGTTCAGATGCCCCCTCTCTCTCCCAGCATAAACACTTTACTGAGGACATCCAGACACGGCAGTACCGATCTATCGAGGTCCTGATTGGGGCAGGCTACAGCACCCCCGCTGACATCTGGAGCACCGCTTGCATGGTGAGCCATGCGATCATCATCCACTCTCAAATTCTCCTCATGTAATGCTTCTAAGGATGGGTATTTTGTTACAGACAGATTGGTGTTTGATACACAGACAAGTATTTTCATTGCACATACTCAGATACGTGAGTATACAAAGACAGGTGTTTCTGTGTACTGACAGGTGTTTGTTTACAGACAGGTGTTTGACCACAGGCAGCAGGTGTTTGATTATACACAGACAGGTATTTTTATTTCACACAAATAGGTATGTCAATATACAAAGACAGGTATTTCTTTGCACAGACAGGTGTTTGTTTACAGACAGACAGGTGTTTGATTATACACAGATATGTGCATGATTGTACCTCTCCTCCTCCAGGCATTTGAGCTTTCCACTGGAGACTATCTATTTGAACCACACTCTGGGGAGGACTATTCCCGGGATGAAGGTAAGTTGTTGTTAATCGCACAGTTCTCACATGAAAGTCCCTTAGCCCTTTTCCAGCAACACTGTACTGGTGCCAGTGCTGAGCTGATACCTAATTCGGAACTGGTTCCTCTCATTGCCACTGCCAATTAATTGGTGCTGTCCCCAAAAAACTGGCTCCTACCCTGGTCCACAGAATTGCTGGTCTGAAACTAGAAACCTCTGATGTTAGCATGCAAGTTCAGCAGAGTCTCATTTGCTGAAATCATGACCACAGACATCGATGGTAGCAGGGAAAAATTTAATTAATGATTGAAAGAGGGGACAAATGGTTTATTGGCAATCTGGTCATCACCAGAAGTTCAATATACTTCAGAAAATTGTTTTAGAATAGTGAAAGTTATTAAATTATTTAGTTAGTTACATTATTAACAAATTAAAAAATGGTGCAGGACGGATAAAGTTTGGAAGTGCTCCACTGGTCTGTATTCATTGTTGGTAGCCAGCCCCCAAAGTGAAGATTGAAGCACATTTCCTTACATTACACAAAATTGAAAATTGGTGCTTGCTTTCCTGAGTATATGTTCGAGATGGTGATATACAGTCAGTCCTGCTACAATGCCACTAATGCATTCCTGAATAACCTCACATTCACTAAAATCGCATACTAAACTACACCATTATATTAGGGGGGCGTCCCGTCCCCCCAACAGCACCTCCCGCCCCCCCTTGAAGGTCAAATTAATTTTATTTAATTTTTATCTACAGTTATGTGAAAAAAATAGGACACCCATTAAATATTTAGTACTTGACTAAGAAATATCAACATGTCAATATTAAATCTTGTTTCAAATTATATTTGTAGATAAAGGTGATTTAATTGCATGACTGATGAAAAAACAAGAAACAAATTCACTTGTTTCACAAAAGAAATTAACTAAGATGCCAATGCCTACTGAGGAAAAAGTTAGGACACCCTGTGCCCTAATAGCTAGTATTTCCCCCTTTGGCTGAAATAACTTCAATGAAACATTTCCTATAACTATCTATCAATCTCTGACATCGACTGGCAGAAAGTTTTCCCCACTCTCCAATGCAGAATTCCTTAAGCTGTGCGATGTTTGAAATGTGTCTTGCATGCACTTCCTCTTCAAATCACCTCACAGCATCTCAATAGAATTCAGATCCGGGCTTTGACTTGATCATTCCAGAACTCTCCATTTCTTTCTTGTAAGCCATTCCTTGGCAGATTTACTGGAATGATTTGAGTCATTCTCATTTTCATGGTCCACCCCCACTTCAGCTTCAACTTCTGGACAGATGATCTCACATTGTCCTCAAGCCCCCTCTGATATGGTGAAGAATTCATAGTGGATTCTATGACGGTGAGCTGGCCAGGTTCTGCTGCAGCAAAGCAGCCCCAAACCATGATATTTCCACCCCCATGCTTCACAGTTGGTTTGAGGTTCTTTTGCTCAAAATATGTCTTTGGTTTACACCAAACTGTCCTTTGTTACTATGTCCAAATAATTCAAATTCAGATTAATCTATCCAAAGCATGTTGTTCCAAATGTCCCGGTCTTTGTCTAGGTGTCTCTGGCAAACTTCAGTCTTGCCCTGATATTTTTTGACAGCAAGGGTTTCCTCCTTGCACAGCTCCCATGTAAACCAAACTTGTGCAGTCTCTTTCTGATGGTAGATGCATGTACCTTGACATCAACTGTGGCAAGAGCTTCCTGTATGACCGTGATGACATTTTAGGATTTTTGGAGACTTCTTTCAGCATCTCGGGGTCTGCTCTTTGGCTGAACTTGCTTGGACAGCCTGCCCTGGCCATGCTGGCAGTTGTTTAAAATGTTCTCCACTTGTAAATTATTTTCCGAACAGTGGCTGATTCCAAACTGTCTTGAGATCTTTTTATATCCTTCCCAGACTGATATGCATCTACAAGCTTCTTTCTGAAGGCCTCAGAGAGCTCTTTGGATCTCACCATGGTGATACCACACATTTCAACAATCAAGAGCAAACCAAACTAAATGTATATGGTGTAAATAAGACAGACTCCACCAAAAAGCTCTGTAATAATGGTCTAATCATTTTCACCTGATGTGGTGCACCTGAATCTAATTCTAGGCATTTTAAATAATAATGGATGTGAGGGTGTCCTAACTTTTTCCTAAGTGGAAATTGGCGTCATAGATAATTTCTTCTGTTAAATAAGTGAATTTGCATAGGTGATACAGTTACATCACCTTTATCTACACATATGATTTGAAAGAAGATTTAATAGTAATACAGTGGTACCTCAGTTCTCGAACTCACTAGAACTCGAATTTCTTGAAAGTCGAACAAACCAGTTTGACCTAAAACTCGATCTGAATATCA
>JAODJU010000062.1:31159560-31184482 GCA_026776725.1 Gnathonemus echidnorhynchus | reverse complement strand
ACAGTACCGAAGAGGGTTCTCCGGGTGCAAATGTGTATAACCAATCCCCCCCCCCCCCCCCAGATTCTGGACGAGGTGGAGAAGAGGAGGGCTCTCTCCCCAGCTCTGGTACTTCCCCTCATGAGGGGCATCCTGGAGGCCCCATTCCCCGCCCCTGGCCGGACCATCCCCGTCAAGAGCTTCCTGCCAGGCTCCGGCACCGAGGTGAGGGCACCATAGACCTCTAACACTGTTCTCAGGCCCTCCTGTTCTGGGCCAACCAGTAGTCAGAACATAGGGTGCTTTCTGTCATGCCCATGTGGCAGATCCAAAGGTTGCGGCTCCACGTTCTGTAGTCAAAAGGGGAAACCCTGCTGTACCCTCAAACTGCTCCGGTACTTTGGTGTGCTAGCTAAGCCATTGCGCTTGTCCCGTGACCCTGCTGAACTCTCACCCCAGTGACTCCTGTCCCCACGGTAGGTGATGGAGCTGCGTCGGCCAGCGGACTCCCGCCTGGAGCATGTGGACTTCGAGTGCCTCTTCTCCTGCCTGAGTGTGCGCCTCCTCCTGCAGGTCTTCGCATCCCTGCTCCTAGAGCGCAGGGTCATCTTCACCGCCACTAGGCTCAGGTGTGGCTCTCCTTGGTTGGTTGGTGAATATTTCCTGCCAGCAGGTGGCTTAGTGGCTAAGGGTAAGGTGACCACCTAATCCATGTCAGGAGGGACACTATGAGCTACTTCAGGTTTTACAAGCTAAAACTGAACGGCTCCTGTGCTCAGCTAAATTGTCATTGCTCATAGTGTCCCTCCTGACGTGGATTAGGTGGTCACCCTAGCTAAGGATGAGACCTTTTAAGCCTAAGGATTTCTAATTGAATTGAATGAGGTCTGCAGTTTCCCTATTGTGGGTCATTTTGGATAAAATGTGTCCTTAATGACCTCTGCCTTGTCAAATCCCACATATAGTCACCTCAGTGTTTATGAACATGTGTTTGCAGAGAAGTGTACAAAGGCAGATGTCCTCAGAAAACAAAACAGAGTTAAGAAAAGTGTGCTCTAGCACAGTAGGTTCCTGTGGAGCATGTTTTCTTCAGACAAAAATAATGGGAAAGTACACAGGCAGAATAAGCTTAGCATTAATGTTATTAAGTCTGACTGGCAAATATGCTGCCCTCATCTGGCCAGACTAGCAACGCACAGCCTCTGTTAATTTCCGGTATTTAAGTATTTTAAAAACAATTTGTATGTAGCGCAATTTAAATGCAGAGTTCATTTTATGACAGATATGCATCAAAATTCATGCTTTCCAAAAAGACTGAATACTCCAGCGTGGATTGTTTCTTATTAAATGAAACTTAAATAAAAACAGACTTGACGCATACTGCACACATTAGCTTCACAATGCAGTTTATATTCACTTGTCAATGACATGCCTTTGTAATTTTTACTTAATTTTGTTTGTATGAAAAGTACTTTTGGCTCAGTATAGCTGTCCCTTTCCACCGACTTTACATAACATGTGGAAAAATACTGCAGGTTTTAGTTTTAGGTTCTAATTTTATCAAAAAATGACAGCACACTGCCATCCAGTGGTGAAATGACAGGGAAAGATGAATAGCATTGCCACAGGCTGAATTCGCCAAGGCCTATTAACAAGATGTGCCGTCCTGGCACATTTTACAGGTTTATGTGTGTAGTTGTTGCACCGTGAGAGTGCAGCTTTGTGGATCAGAGAGGATTAGGGTTAGGGTTGGGCTTGTTTGGCCTGTAACTCCATCCTCAGCCTGATTGAAGCAGCTCACTGTCTGTCTTTTTCGCTTCTGTATTAGACCAGTGTGCATGTCCCTCTTTTGTTCTATATGGGTAAAATATTTGCTAAAGAAGTGAAGGAATTTGCTCCTCTCCACCCGGACACTAATGCCTCTGTCACTCTTTCTGTGCCTCTCTTTCTCTCTTCTTTCTTTCCTCTCTTGCTTCCTCTTATCACTTTTCTCTGTCTCTTCCTCTCCTTTCTCTTTTCCCTTTATCCCACTCTCTCCCTCTTCTCCTCTCCCCCTTTCCCCATCCTCTTCTTTCTCTTCCTCTCTCCCTTTCCCTCTCTTCTGCCAACCACTTCTTCTCCTTTTCTCTCCCCTTTTGCCTTTCTCCTCCTCTCCTCTCCCTCCCCCTTTCCCCCCTCTCTCTCCCTCTTCATCTGTATCTCTTTTCCTCTACCTCTCTTCCCTTGTCCCTCCCTCTCATCTTCTCCCTCTCCCCATCTCCAGCACGCTGTCTCAGTGCTGCCACGCTGCCGTTGCCCTGCTCTACCCTTTCACCTGGCAGCACACCCACATCCCGGTGCTGCCACCCGCCATGATGGACATTGTCTGCACACCCACCCCCTTCATTGTGGGTCTGCTGTCCCGCTCACTGCCTCAGCTGAAGGAGTTACCCCTCGAGGAGGTGAGCCAATGCACTGTTGCCCTACTGCCCACCTGAAGAAGAGGAAATATAATCCTGATATCTTCCATATTCATAATACAATAATCTGAGGTGGCAGTTCTGGTCCTTATGATGAGGTCTTCTGTTTGTTGATTTTTCCATCTTGCCTGCAGAGGTGGTAAGTGTTTCTGGCTCTCCGCCTCTCCTTGTCCCTCAGCACAGTCAGAAAATAGTTTTTTTCCAGGAAGTGACATCATTTCCTGCTCCTCCCACAGGTCCTCCTGGTCAATCTGGACAGCGGCCGCTTTCTGCAACAGGTAATGTCATCTCCTTCTGAGAGAGGATGTCTCTGATATAAACATCAATCTGCGGTCACCTGAACCTGTCACAGATGACTGATCAATGCCTGTAACAATAAGACTTTGTTTAGCGCTCAGGTTTATAGAGCATGAGGAGTACATAGAGCTTGTCCTGGGATCAGTGGCCAAACACAGTGTCCTCCTAAGTGCATTATGGAAATTTCCTCAGAAAAGTAGCGGTGGTCATGAGTAATGGAATTCTGTAAAGAAATTGAACTTGTTCTATGTAGTCAGTAATCCCCTTGACTTGTGAGGGTCTAAAATTAGAATCACAGATCAGAAAATGGCATTAGAGACTCATTTATTATTTTTATTTAAATATGCCGATTTGACTAAATGATTGTGACGACATTGTGTCGCACTCGTTTTTAAACCCTGACTCCTGTGCTGGTCTTTCCCAGCTGGGTGATGAGGACTGCATCCTTCCCCACAAGCTGCAGGCTGCGCTGGAGCACATCCTGGGGAGGAGGACAGAACTGGCTTGCGAGAGCTCTGAGCTCCCCAGCGGTGAGTCACGTGGGCATTTCTGATGGTGTAGGTCATTCAAAGGCAAGTCCCTGCGTGGTTTCCTATTGGCTGGCTGTGGTCATCCACCAAATGAACTTGAACTTAGACAAAGACAGTTTCAGTGCAACATACAGCGCCAACCCATTTGGACACAGAGGACACAAGGCTCTGATCTTTCTTGAACATTCTACCTTGTCCTCCACAGACTCCAGCTCCCTCAGCATTGTGGTCTCTGAAACTTTTGTGCGCTTCTTTGTGGAGATGGTGGGCCATTACCCACTCTTCATGGGCAACACAGAGCGGGAAGAGGATTCGTCTTCCTCCTCATCCTCCCCCACACCCTACTGCCTGCAGCGCAAAGCCTTCCGCAAGGCCATCTACTCTAGGAGCCTGCGCCGCTTTCTGGACGTCTTTATGGAGACACAAATGTTCTCAGGCTTCATCCAGGAGAGAGAGCAGCGAAAACACAGTCTAAAAGGTACTGTAGCAAAAGATGGTTTGCAAAGCATTTTGGGAGTGTTACAAGATGCAGCTTTGTGTGTGTATCCTTGGGTGAACAGTATTGTGTCACCAAATCATTGGTCAAAACCAGGGAGTGAATGACAGCACAATGATATCCCCACATACCCTGTGTTCAACAACTTCAGTTTTCTCCTTGCTAGTTTGCAGTTTGTTTTGCATGCAACTACTGCAGCTGCTGCTGTTAATAGTGACTGGTATACCCCCACCCCCAGGTCTGTTTGAAACAAGAGTTCAGGAATACCTGGATTCTCTTCCTTGGATTGAGCATTGTGGTGTCAACAAATTTCTCAAAGGTCTAGGTAAGTGACCTGGTGTATCAGTGACCAGCCTAGCATGTGTATTACTCTTGGTCTTGTACCTTTGACAGGCCTTCCTCACACCACTCTCAATTTAATTTCAGGTCATAAAATGAAACTTCTCTCCAGAAAATGAGGTCCAACCAAGGAGCCACTTTCTAGACTGAACAGGAACGACATCCTAAATCCTCTGGATGAAGGCTGACCCTTTCTATGAGAAACTTGTCTATATGAAAATTGTGGTACAAATGTTCTTAAACCTGAAAATCACCCCCATCTACTGCCCATACGGTGTCTCCACTGTCAACCCCAGCAATGAGGACTAAAGTGGGCGGAGTCTCTCTTTTTTTAAAATGAGATTTAACATTGATTTGATTTTGGATATTTTGCAGTGCATTTTTAAAATATATTGGTGTCTTTTAAAAAAATGTTAGTGTACAGTTTTCAGTGGGATTTAACATAGGACAGCTTATTTTTTTCAACAGATTTAATTTATATTCCAATTTTTTTTCTTCAATTAAGTTGAAGTCCCCAGCTAGTGATCTGTTTATCAGTTAAATGCAATGCAAATGCCACTCTGGGTCACAGGGTTAGGGTTTCAGTAAGCTCTGAATGTTTAAGGTAAAAAGTATATTATATGGAAGACAAAGGTATCAGGGGAGGGAAATTATTGTGATATTCCTTGCGTGAGAGAACTGAAGGTTGTCAGGTGAACATGAGGACACTATAACTGAGCCAAAACAACAGAGATGGTGCCTAAATGCTGGGAAAAGACTAAATGCAGGAAATTTGCTTTGTTTAATTGATTTCTAAACATACTGCGAGAATCAATTAAATAACATGGAACAAAAAATTACTTTTTCATCCATGTTTCATGATTTTATGGAAATTGTCACCAACCCAAACTTTATCAATTCATGGTCCTCACTAAATTATTCAAGTCCATTATACATGACATTACATCACCACACATGCTATAGTAGAATATGCAAAGCCTGAAAACATTAACAGAGGTGTAAGATTATTTTGTTGAGATTTTAGCATGAAGAATCACATTCTTATCAGATCATAAAAATGTGATTTTAAAAGAAAATTGCCGTCTTGGAGGGTGTGAGATCATAGCTACCCTAAGAGCTGCCAGAATATTCATGTTTTTCTGGGAAAACCAAAAAATGCAGGGGTGGCACAGTGGTGCAGTGGTTAGCAAGTCTCCACCATGGCTCCGATTCTGGGGTTTGCATGTTCTCATGTCATTGTGGGTTGTTAACTACCTTGTGCTGTAGCCCCCAGGATGGGCACCAGACTGCCTCAGATGCTAAGATAACCGAAACCAAAACCATTTTCAATAACTGCTTATGCAGCATGGGGTTGCCCTAAGCTGGCTGCCAGTAGCAGAACGTATGAGGGAGGGCACACGCTGTTACAAGATGCTAGTCCATCACAAGGCACGTGCACACAAAGGCTATGTGTCAAAGGATACAGCCTCTGAATTCAGACACAGCCTATGTAGCCTTTGTAAGCTGCATACTTCAAAGGTTCGCACAATGAATCTCGGGTGATCTCTGCAGAAGACTGCATTTGAAGGAGCCTTCAAAGGATGCAGCACCTGTATTCAGACGTAACCAATCGCACAGCAAGGTTGATTTAGAGACACCATATTCACAATTTGTGCAGCCAGGGTCACTGGTCTACGGCCTATGTTATAAGACAGTGGTTCTCAGTCATGTTTTGATTACAAGCCTGCCTTAGGCTCAGATGATCCCTAACTGGCTAATAATGAATGTGGCAGGTTGAAAGCAGTGTGGGCTGGAATGAGAACATTCTGGCAGGGGATGTTCTAGGAAGAGGATTGAGAACCACTACTATAAAGTGTATGCCGTAGACCCCAGGCAAACACAGGGCACCAATGCTGATAAGGATTTTACTCTAAGTGCATGTTCTAGCACTGAAAATAAACTAGAGTAACTATATCCAGAGAGAAGTAATCCACACAAGAATGTTAAGGACAACAACACCATTAATCACTGATTAATACTGTACTACTCTCATACCTCTACCTTTGCAGAGCATGTTAGATTATAAATGAATTAAAAATGCTTTTATATTAGATTTTAAACAAACGGGAAAACTTTCAATAGAAACAGGACAAAGCAATGTGTCCATGTTTAGATAGGCCTATGCATGTTAACACCAGCTCTAAGGAATTTATTAGTCACACTGTCCAAGTTCCCCATTGCAGGCTATTGCCATCCAGACATATAAAAGGCTTTCTGTGCAACGGTAAGTGTATTATCTACTTTAAATGAGTTTAATGGCATCTTTAGCAAGGAAGATTAACAGTACCCCCACACAGCGTTTCCTCCCTTTTACTTGAGATTTAGTTAAGGACCTTTACTGCTAGAGCCTCGCTGAGATTCCTGTCCGTGTCAAGAGTGAAATAGGATGTACTCGAACAATTCAGAAGACTCGCCAATGTGCCGATTTGAACCAGGGTTAGTCCCCGCGTTAGGGACGATCCAGCGATCGTCGGGCCAGCTGGACCAGTTCCCAGCGGCGATCCGCAGCTAAACACCGCCTGCAAGCGTCACCGCTGGTTTTAAGGTACGGTGTCGTGGCCGGTGTGCCAGGAAACAACGAAATGGGGCAGAAAAGGGATATCGATATAAAGCCGTTTGAAACCAGGCTGCTGCAATTATGGTAATCCTTTCTCAAATGTCGAGTTTCGAAAGAGAGCGTTTTCTCTTCATAGGAAACAAAGCGCCGCGCTGTTCGGTGTCCCAGGCAGAAAGGAGGCTCTGTGGTGCGGACTCCTTTGAACAGCATCGCCGCACTGTTTAATCGACTCAAGAGAAAGATCCGCTTTTCCCCTAATGGACAACGCATGCATGGTTAAAACTGCATTAGAGTTAAAGAGGAAACTTTGGCCAAGCTGACCAGAATCGTCATCACAACATTCGTTTTGCTTGCTATGTCATAAATTATTTTTCTGTGGGTGATGGTAAAAGGTGTTATTCCATAACAGAAGTGACTCAGTGTTAATTTCTCAAAACACACTATCGGTAATCTTATTTACGTTCTATAGTCGTGCTTAGTCTCCCCCGACATGCTCAATGAGTTTATCCTAAAACACCTCGGCCTATAGTGTTGCTTAACCAGAGACTTTTAAAATAACGAGGTGGAGTTTTGCCCAATGTATACAATGTTTTGTCACACAGAGCCATTTGATCAGACGTGGAAAAGCACGCAGGGCGTCTCCTGGGGGTCGATCCCAAGTCAAAGCCCACCTTAACGATTCACATGAATGTAACAGTTCTATTATACTTATACTTTGTAAATAGTCTGTAGGGTTTGCAAACTTCCCCAACGCTTTAGATGTAGTTGATTTTAGGTTTATAATGGAATAACATAGATTTGAGTAAGATTTCTTGCGTGTGTCACGCCAGATGCATGAGAGTTGACAGGCTTGCATTTTATCATATAGCGTTTTAGATTTTCCGTATTTCGTACTTCTATTGGTCCGTTATCGTTTTATGGGATTCATGTATGAGCCAAATACGCAAAAAATTAACGAGCATTTTCTCGAAATGCACAAAAATGTTATTTTTCTATATTATTCAGCTATGTATAACACACTTATTCTTTAAATTAGCAATCTTTCGGAACATTTATCCTTCATAATGAAAAACGTGCACTATATGTAAGTTAGACAAGTTTCGCATATTTTATGTTCGGTGTATGATATTCATGTCACCAAACACCTCCTTACAGTCAAGTGACGACAAACTGCAAATGAGACGAGTTTGGGAAAGTGTGAAAAGAAGGGGGAGACACTTCTAGGCGGGGGCACAGGTGTGGTACGGGACCGCATTCCGCAATGTGGCAGCGAGGCACCAGGAGACGGACGTCCGCTCTTTAGTCAACAGCCTTGGTGTTCCGCTGATATCAGGCGTTCATTGCGGGTTCTTTGAACACCTGTCACAAATGTCGATTTTCAGTAAGCCTATGCCGTTTCATATTGTCTGAATGCCTATCTCAATTAGAGCTCATGTGGATCCGTGAAACATGCCTTTTACGCTGAATTTGTTCATGATCCTAAGTTTAGTCTGGAGCTCGGAGACTAAGTGCTCCCCGACCACTTTTTATAAAAACTGCTGGATTAGACGCTTCCCCGGGATTTTCATCGATATCGACGAGTCCCAGCGCAGAGGCGCGCAGCTTCTTAAGTTTTACCAGGAGGAAACGGCATTGAAATGCAGCCGGACCTGTTGCCTCACAAGAAACTGTAAGTTTTTTTTTTTTTTTTTAAATCTTAATTTAAAACGAAACAGTGGTTGCTTAACGCCGTGGCCCAAAGCGTGTTTATTAGTTATTCCGCAGAATCTGGTTATTAATAATGCACATTTAATAACCTAAAACAACAAGTAATAATGTAAATGTGCATCTGTGTTATCTGTTATTAAAGGATTTACTATTTAGGCCTATTGCGGTTATATATATTTTAGATGGAATTGCGTAATAGTTTGGTATTTAGCAAACGTGATGCCATAGTGTACAGTATAATTACCTAGGGTTAGAGTCAATGTGAAATTACAGCCATAGACAGTGGCAGAGGAAATATGTATATAATTAGTATATTTTTATATATATAAAGATTGTTTGCGCAGTTAATATGGATACATTTATTACATGTTTACACTTTTCATTACATATTTCAATAAGCCCCAATGCACCCCCCACACACATACACGCAAACAGCCCTGTACTGGATAAGTAGTGGGAAGATATGGATGAATGGGAGGTAGGATTTCACACTACATTTCAAACTACATATGTTACATTTATGATATTCTGACAGTTTTAGGTATAACATAGGTTTATGAATGAGACACTAGATGAAAATAATAAAGTGATATTGTACCGATATAATTATATTAAAATGATAAAATGGTTTTGCTAAGTATCAGCAGACATGTAAATATTACTTGCTGTGTGAAACGTGAAGGAGCCGGCGAGTCAGAGAGGAAGCTGTGAATCTGCTTTGTTTACGCTCCAGTCTCCTGTAACCTGGCCATGTTCCACTATGACACCGTGCAGGAGAGTGTTAACTGCTTCCACCTGCACTGCCCCACTTTGGAAAGCTGCATCCCAAGGCACAGGGGCAATGTCATCCTCTACAACATCAGTGCAGGTGAGGGCTGCTCTCACGTCGCACCGCATCTGTTCGAGCGTCATCGCTAGTCATACCAATGACTCAAATGGCTTCAGGTCGGCCCCAGCTTATCATCAGGCAGCAATTACTGATGACTCAAATGGTGATGGGTCGGATCTGGATCATCGCCATGTACCAGCTACTGATGACTCAGATGGCCAGACATGAGCCTCTACTTATCACCATACACCAATCACTAATGACTCAAATGTTCATAGGTATGCCCCAGCTTGTCACCAGGAATGAATCAATGATGACTCAAATGGCCATATCGTCATCATTATGTACTAATCACCGACTAGTGTAACCACAGAAAGTCAGTCTTAGCCTATCATCTTCATGCACCAGTCACTGACTATTTTAATCACAGAAGGTCAGTTCCAAGGGTGTAGATTTGGGTATGGACAGTAGCCCACCACAGTTACTATTGTTTACAAAAACTAGAACTATAAGAAAATATTTTCATGAACTGAAATAAAATAAGACACTAAAATAAAAAAAAACACTACAACTAAACAAAAACTATAAACATTGCTACAGAAACTAACTGAAAAAAAATAAAAATGAATGTTACAATTTTTAATACTATTTAGCTAGATTAGATTCATGTCTAATATCAATGATACTGATGACTGGCTAACCTCTGGGCAAGGTGGTCGATCTGCTGGGCAAATTCAATAAAGAATTATAAACATATAAAAACTGGTGGACCAGTTCTTTCTTCTAAGTAATGTTACCAACCTGTCCCATATTGAACTATGTTGAACCAATACCACTCAATACCACTGTCAATTACCCCACTCTGCAAATTTGATCAGGAAGCAGGGCTCATCAATTTTTCCAAGTAGCCCATGTGCTATTAAGTTTAAAAAGTTTGTAGCACCCAATGAATTTTAGTAGCATGCACAAAAAACTGAAGAACTCACTCAACAAATTTAAATATAACACTTCTCCATGAGGTCCAAGAATGGACTGAAGAATCTACTGACTTTTATACATTTTTGAAGTCAGTTAATAATTTAGTTTTATAAAATTATTCAAATAGGACACAGATCAGCCAGTTAATTTGAAGATAAAAATAAACAGAAAGGGAGCCTGCACTAATCAATACATGCTTACAAACACTATGGACAGATATGTGGACATACATACATACATACATGCACACACTAACTGTCTCTCTCACTTTCTTTCACCCTACACTTTGTCCCTCCAAGCACAGCATATGCAAAACACTAGTGTGCCATTAAATTTCAGCCACTGGAAGGTCTGAAACCTTTAAACCACTGGTGTCCAATCTTCTTTATAGTATGAGCTAATTATAAAAAGAGCCAAACACTCGGGACGTTCTGGGGGGAAGTCCCCCTAGGTATATTTTGCAGATCGATGGGGGAGGAGGAGGGGGGAGGGTCCCCCTTGATATATTAAATATTAGATTTTGTGATCAATTACAAATGTGCTGGAAATCGACCGGTTGGCTGCCACTGCCTTAAATCATTCTTTGTTGACTTAGTATCCCGTATAATCCACCCTGCTTTGGCTAGCAGTGCTAATGGCACTGCAGGCATAACCATTACCTCGTTCTGAGATGATGTCATCACCCAGTTCCTTCAGAATGAGCAATCAACTTTTTGATTTAATTACTAACATTTTTGTTAGTTACTACCATTAGGTTGTTACTGATTGACTAAAATAGTCATATAAATATGTAGGCAAATGTTATGCAGTTTGAAAATGAGTACCAGTTACTTACTTTGTTTTGAACGCTCAGTACTGGGTTGTCTAGCAGTGTGATGTATTCTTGAAATACTAGTTTTTACCTACCAAACAGTTACTAGTCAATTCAATGTAACATTCCAAAAATAATTACAGGTAATAGTGTAACGTCATTGCTCAATCCAATTCACATATGTGCAATTGAATATTTTTAGTTGCATATTTGATGAAAATGTCACAGTGTAGAGGCCTGTCTGGATCTGGCCAGGGGTAGGGGGTTGGGAGATTAGTGAATGAGCTGATAAAATCTCTCGTCTTCCACTATGGCTGATTGTCCAATGTAGTCCATTATTTCAGGATTTATGTGTTTGGCACCAGTAACTTTAACTTTTTGTTAAATTTAAATATCAGTGGGCAGTATCACCCAAAATTGACACTTCAGACAGATATCGACCAATAACAATACATTAGTGCATCTCTAACATTAGTACATAATATGGACGGCATATAGTCTAATGGTCAGATACATTCAACATTAAGTCTGTCCCAAGAAATAAAATGAGTAAAACTTACACTGAAGCTAAAATATATAAAAAAGTAAACAGAAATATATCTTTGAAATAGAAACTATAACAACAGTGGTAGAGACCTACCAGTGTTGTGGGAATAACATGTGTTTAAGGGAGCGGGGCATTCGGGGCTGATTTAACCTTATTAGTGTTGAAACCAAACCTACGCCCTTGGTCAGTCCCAACCTATCATCATTATCATGCACCAATCAGTGTCAACCAAACCATGCTTAAACAATGTATGTCCTATCCAGTGCTTTGCATTAGTCTATTATTATGCATACATATCATAAACAAAGATGTATAATTCTAGGAGGTCATAAATCATTAACAAGACTATATATTTGATTTTGTTCTGTGATGATTTTTTTTCAAACTTTTCCATCAGTTAATCCTATAACTTTTATTAGCTTTTGTGATGGTAGTTTCAGAATTATAACATATTCAACTGAGCTGGACACAACCCTTGAAAGTTATAAAATAATTTAAATGGTATTTTCTAAATTCAGTAGAATTGAATTTAATTTTTACATAGTTGTCAGCTGGCCAAAGCAATCGACCAAGGCTGACATTGCAGTAATATTGTGAGAAAATAGAAATTGGATAGAAAATCCAGAAGACAGAGGTGGAGACTGGAGATTCAAGCCCATGAGGCTATCCAACCTCCTCAACATGCTAACCTGATACAAATCACAAATATGTGTAAGTTGTTAGGTTCAAGCTTCAGAGAATAATTGCTGTTGTCATTTCAGCTTATGGGAATGCGACACCTTACTGATGATAAACTACTGGTTAGATGATTGCATGTGTGTGAGATGTTATACCATTCTCTAAAGCTAACCTTAGGGCTGTCTTCTAGGTGTGGACCCTGACCTGCTGGTTTTTGGGAAGTATTTCCCTTCCAATGTACGTGTGTGGCCTCACTTGTCCTCCAGGCCCAACTCCTCAGACCTCCTGGCTTCAGATAAGCGCCAGTTCAACCGCCCAGCTGTGTCTCCTGTTCAGAAACAGACCACCTTGTCCCCAAAAGGGGGACTGACCTCACCCAAGAACTCTAACAAGGTTATATCTGGTTCCTCCTTTGTTACTTTCCCATCATCACCTGTCATGACCACCTCCACCTCTCCTGAACAAGCTTTGAGGAGCAGCTCCACCCACTCTACCCTATCCACCATGACTGCCTCCACCTCTGTCACCCCTGCTAACTCCACACCCCTACCAATCACAACTAGTTCAACCTTCATGAACTCCATTCTTCCACCAGTCACAACTAGTACTTCCTCCATTATGTCCACAATCTCTCCAATTCCAACAAGTTCCACCTCCACCAACTTCTCATCAGCACTAATTAAAAACAAGCCCACCTCCTTCAACTCCACCCAGCCACTATCTATGACTAATTCTACCTTATTCAACTCCACATCCCCACTAATTACAAGCAAGCCCACCTTCTTCCATTCTACCCCACCATCCTCTAAAAATAAATACTCCTCCGTCATCTCCACAGCCCCACCAGTTACAAACAAACCCAGCTCTTTTAAGTCAAACTCACCACCAGTCATAACCGAGCCCAGCTTGCTCAACTCCACAACCCTACCAGTTATGACTAATTCTAATTCCTTAACCGCTATCCCACCACCATTGACACCCAGACCTACCTTGTTCAACTCCACAGCCTTACCAATTAATACCAACCCCATTTCCTTAAACTCTACCCCATCACCAGTCATAACCAGCCCCACCTCTACCAAATCCATACCCCTGTCAATGAAAACCATGCCCACCCCCATCAAATCCATATCCTCAACCGTCACAACTGGGATCAGTTCCATTAACTCCACACATTCACCAGCAAAAGTTAGACCCATAACCGCTACACCAGCACCTCAAGTCATCATGGTCAAATCAACTTTCTTGCCTTCCAAAGCTCCAGCCATCATGATACACTCTTCCTACACCACAGACACACCCTTGCATTCCATGATTGGCCCCATTACCTCCATCACCCCACCCACTGTGGTGATCACACCACCAACCATTAAAACACCATCATCTACTTTGGCCAGCATTGCCCATGCAACCCCCCCCTCCTCTCTCATGTCCAAGTCCAGCTCTGGCTTAACAAGCCCCATATCCTCTCGTATGACCAGATCTACACCTGTCACCTCTACTTCTTCACTAAAAATGACCATCAATGTCCAAACCACTATTTTGGCCCTCTATACCAACAGCACTGGGGGTATCCATACCACCCACAGCCAGTCCTCTGCCATCCCACGGTATCCTGGCCCCCTTCTACTCCCCACAAGCACTCATGCTCATTCCCTTCCTGCTGGTCCCGCCAACATTGACAGTGGCAAACAGTATCCCAATGATACCAAAGGATATGTCAGCAGGAACCACACTGAGGTGGAGGGGGGTAGTGGTAAGCCCAACACAGTGACTCCAACCTGGCATATAGCAGTCAAAGCTCTACTGGTCCCAATAGTTGTCGTCAGTGCTGTCTTACTGACCTGCTGCTGTACCACCTTGATGGCCATCAACTGGAGGGGCAAGAGAAAGGGGCATTACAGGACATCCTGGGGCAAAAAGAAGGGCTCCATGCAACTTGTCAAGTATGTGATCATCAGGGAGAGGTTTTGAGCAGGCATGTGGGTGTGGATGGTCTGAAACCAGGGACAGTGGAGGTCTTGGGTGCTTGGAAGATATGGCAGATTTCAGGTGATTTTTTTCTATTAAAGAATGCAGAAGACTGCAAGAGATTAAACTGAAGGGTTGGGCAGATGCACGATTCGCCTACAGTTTGAGACACTGCAGCGGTTTGGTTTCAGGAAATGCTGCACACTTTGATTCTTCTCCACCATCTGGGACTGCAGTTGGAGTTAACTGCTCCTTTGAAGACCATCATATAAGCAGGGGTTTAAAGCTCGCCAGCCAGAGGTGACTCCAGTATTAGCCTGCATTGGCGAGGTCTCCGTTGCCACGTTTCTTACAACAGATTCATAATGAAGTTTTTTTACGAAGCAATTTTCAAAGGAATTTAAAATAATAAAAGAGAGCAAAGATTCTTAGGGTTCCCATAGTAATATGATCTGAATGGTCTTTCACTCTGGAAATGATTCAGCCTAAAGGCATTATTTATAAAGAGGTCATGGTTTTATAATCTTAATGGTTTAATAATGAAGTTCCACATTTTGGAGCATGAAGCTACCATGCAGGCCAATGGAAGACCATGGCAAACCGAGGCCAAAGTCAAAGCTCCACAGCATTTAGCTTCACATGGGGTAGAAACAGCTTTGCCTTCATTTTTTCCTTAAACTCATCAAAATAATCGTTAAAAGTGACTTTTTTTTTTTTTTTTTACTTACCTTGCTTTGATCCACTAGTTACCTCTCTAAGAATAAATGTGTATATTTTCTACTTCTAAAAATCATGCTGGTAATATGCTGAGGTATATACCTGTGCTTTGGAGAAATACTGTCCAAAATACCATAATTATTTTGTCATTAAACAACTGATTTAAATTTTTCATCTTGTTCTGGAGATTTTTTCCCATGTTTGTACTCTTCAGTTAATCACGATCTCTTGATTTTTCTGTTCAACCTTCCCTGCTGCCAATATACCATCACAGCGCAAGAGCCACATTCTGAGCTCCAACTGTTACATTTCCTTGTCAGTCTCAGCGGCCAGATTATGGAAAGGCACCTAAGCAGGTCTCAAATGGACAAAGCTGCTCTCAGATATGACAGCAAGGGACCAACTTGGGCAAACATTCAGCACATTTTGTGTCAGCACCCTGGTGAATGGCCTCACTCAAACAAGACCAAGGTAAGCAAATGTCCCTTATCTGGACAGATGCAGCCCCTCACCCCTGTGTGAGAGCCATCCCTGTGAGTCACATCCCCCAGGGAATCAAGTTTCCACCATCAACCCCAAACTACTGGTATTTCACTCGCTTCACCTGCTGAATGCATCCTTTCTTCGGGGCCCTGAAAGTGCACTGGGATTTCTCTTTGAGCTGTGGGAGCTGAGGAATGGCATGACGTCTGCCGGAGGCTTACAATCCACATAAACAAACAATACCCGCATATGAAGACACCCAACTCAGGCAGAACAACTGATATCAAACACAATTTTATTGTGTTTACAGTTTCGGCTTCAACTATTGAAACTATTGAATGTTCTGAGTGAGCGGTTACTATAGGGCCCAGCAGAACCATGGAAACGATTTGTGACAGGAGAGGCAACCAATTTAATCTGGTGACAAACACACCTTCGGGAACAGTAGGCTTTCTGATCTGGACACAGATTTCTGCCCAGATTAACAGAACCAGTGCAATTATGATGTCACAATGGTACGGAGCCACAGGGCTTCAGTCCATCAGCCTCAGCACTTGCATCTGTGTGATGAAGGTGTCAGTGAGGCCCTCAGTCAGCCCGTTTATGCAGGAGCAGCTCAAAGCCTTAGCAGCTGCCTCGCAGCCTCCCTGTACCGCAGTACACCCTCCTCGCTCTCGCCCTCGTTCTTCAGCTGGCTGACTGCGGCGCCATATTCCCGCACCTCAGCAGAGGTGAGCAGCTTGTCCCGGCAGGGTTCTGCCTCCGCATCCGGCCGCATGCGTAGCAGAGTGTCCACCACATTCTTCTGGGAGGGGCTGCCTTCCCATACGTATTCTTCCATGTCCTCCTCGGTCTTCTCCTGCTCCCAGGTCTCCGTTTTCTGGATGGTGAAGGGGTGGTAGCATCATCAGCACTTTACCAAGGCTACACCCCCCCCCCCCCACCTCCCTGAGGTGTTAGCTAGCGAGTAGAGCCAGAAGATCTTATCTGGCTAACAGAACATGCTTCAGCATCTCCTAAATAGGGAATGCATTGATTTCATATTAAGAGGGGCTCCATGCAAATGTGTGGAGGTAAACCCAGCCACTGCTAGCCCCAGAACATCACAATCCCAATCTTTCACATTACAGGTACACAGTCTACAGGCACCTACTGCCTCCAGGAACTGCATCGTCAGTCTGTGACTGGCTGCATTTAGTTGCAAGGCTGAAAAAAATAACTGTTCAACTGACTGAAATAATCTGGAATACCGTGCAGTGTCCGTTTTCTTGGGGAACACCGCCCCCTGTACTGAGCTAGAGTTTCCCGGCATTAGGTGCCACACACACTGCCTCCCTGCAGCCTGCACTGCTCACCTCACAGTGCACAAAGGACCCATTGTGTGGTTCCCTTCTGCTCCCCAGACCCCGGCCCAGGGACCAAGCCCTATCATGACATCTGAGGCCACTAAAACCCTTCTTCCATGGGACCTCCTTTGCTAGTCTGATGCACAGGTGATGAGAATCACCCCCCACTGATGGTTTGGGTTGTCAGGTATGTCTCCACAGTGGAACAGGTGTCTGCATGGATGTGGGAGCACCACCTCCGGCTGGGTGTCTAAGTCGCGGGAGGCCAGAGAGCTGATGTTACACCTGGAAAAAGACAGCACTGATACAGCTGCTTTACCTACTGAAAAAGTCACACCAAGGACTCTACTGTGCGCTCCTGGCACAAGGAATTGGTCACTTTAATTTCCTCTCTGCCCAGCCCATAGTAATACACAATGATGGAAAATCAGAAGTAGGTCTGGTGGAGAGGGCAGTGCACACCATACAAGCCAACTTGAGGATGCGAGTGACATCAACACAGGCTGAAGCTCTTTCAACCTTGGGCTGAGCTTCTCTTAGGTGCTACATCTGAGTTACACATAAGAGTGACCTGTAAACTTTACGGTGTTCGTGTTAGCAGTCAAACCTAATCCTAAACTGCTGCAAAGTCGAGTAGACGCACTCAGGTGTAGCATGAGTGAGCTGCATTTGCCGCACTGGTACTGCCGGCCTGTGGAACATTCAGCCCCCGTGAGCGAGCTGGCCTGGGCAGTTCCCAGACAGATGCCCCCATGGACCCTGCTAAGCGAGAGACTGTCTTAGAGAGCGCTGTGGAGACAACGTGGGTCCCACGCTGACAAACAATGGGCTCCTTTACGGGGTCACGTTACTGCTGCACCTCCCATGCCCACCGAGCTTAACCAATCAGACAAAGCCTGCCCAAGCTTATCCAAACTAAAACCAATCACCAGCCTCTATCCGTCTGGTCTCTACGACCACTTTGGGAGGAGGATATGTACACGTAAGCAGACGAGTTACCAACCACCGTCAGATGTGACACCAGAATCTTTGACTGGTCATCCAAAAACTTAATAAAGAATTAGGGGGTCGACATGCAGACATTTAAACACTATAGCTGTGACGACAGCATGCTCAGTGAAATATTATAACGTGATTTAATTACGGGTGTATTCTCATCAGTCTGGCTATATATGGAGGTGCTGAGGCGGCTCGGCTTGCACTACAGACCGAGAAGAACCAGAGGCAGGTTCTTTCACACGGGGTCTCCTCATGCTCCAAGCCTGGCGATACAGTGTAACACCGCATAGGGGTCAAGGTGACTTACAGAAAAATGAGGCATTTGTAAAACTTTTCTAACAGTTTTTAAGCAAGTTAAATGATTTATATTTTACTTTTAAAAACTCACATTTTGTTATTTCTAAAACTGAGTGTTTTATAGTTGTGTAACGCTGCTTTAATTTATCCATAACAGCTAAATTCATGCATCTGAATAGACCTCTATACATTATTGTTTTTGTTCATTTTCCATTGTTATTTAATGGAATTTGAGTGTCAAGCTCTGAGTTCAGTTAGTAATACAGAAATTCTCTTTTGTCTCGGTTCCTGATTGCAATGAAAACAAACAATATCCCAGCTCGTTATTCCAGTGTTATTCCAGCATAGAGCCAGGGGATGGTGGAGTATAAAGCAGAGGAGATGCCAACAGACCAAAGAGCCACTGGTCTGAAGGGGGCTCTCATATCTGCTCCCCGGGGCATGTGAGTGGGGGACGTGACCTCCTAGAGAATGGAGGACAAACGGCACTCTGCTGAAAAGTTTATGAGAGAGCTGGGGGGTGATGAAAACATGGCCCCTTCACTGCAGGAGACCACTTAATGCTCACTGTGCCCCTCAACAAGGGGCAGCCCCACTGTATCAGGTGTCACCCACCCCGGGGCTAAGACAAAGGACTAGATGGACTGGAGCATGGGATCCTTGCTGGGGGGGGGTTAGTGGGTAACGAGGACAATGTGATATACAGTACTGTGTAGGCAGATAAAGAAAATTATGTTTAAATAATCTTCATGCTGATGTAAAACTATGATTTTATAGCAGTGAATATGCATCAGCTCAGCCGTTTCAAATCTCTCCTAAATTCTACCCAGGAACCATCCAATACACCATATTTGCTGACTTTACTGACCACTAACATACCATGTTTAGCTAATCAGTAATTAGTGAAATACCTCGATGAAGTAAGTTAGAGAGCAGGGGGTGAAATATAATGAACACACAGAATGGCTGGGGTGTCCCTGAGGAGAGGTTTGGGAACTTATGAGATTTTCTTCAAGAAATCAGCAAATTTCAGAACAATAATTTACCATATATGGGCATTAGAATGAGTCATACTACTGGTCCTAGGCCACACTCCTGAAAAGGCGGGACTCACCCAGGACTCATGGTATAAGGCGGTCAGAAGGTACATTGCGTAGTCTCTGTTCTGCCTCTTCAATGGACACCTGGGTAGGGAACACAGGACATAAATTTTGACTGATGCCATCTAATGATGCAGCCATTGACCCTCAGGCTGAGCCACTGATGCACAGTCAGGCGTAAACCAGCCAGCAATGGAGAGATGTTGCAAAGCATCTGCAAGCACAGCATACCTGTCTGCCGTGAGGGTCAAAGTGTCCGTCTCCCTGCAGTACCGGGGCCCAGCCAACTTCACCAGCTTCCTCCTTGCGTGCATGTCCAGATTCAGGCATGACAGCTTCACCTGTGGAGAAGCCCAGAACCAATCACAGCAGCCCAGCACCCCCCCAGTTCTGACATCACACCCGGTCTTGGCAGGAAACTGTGGCCTTAACGGTCTCACTGGTTTGTCCAGTTTAATAATAAAACATGACATGGGGGAAGAAAGTGACCAACAGTCCCTGTACTTCAGCTTCTGTTATCGCCAGTCATCTCTGCCAAAGCCAAAAGCGTGAATTCCCATAATCAGACAAGTTCCGGGGTCTTTGTTTACAGCGACATCCCAGTACAGGGTATCACTAGCCATTCCCTGATTGAGAACAACAGAAGATCATCATACACATCTGTTTTTTTTTTCCTTTTTAAATCTACGTTCCCACACCCCAAGGGGACACTGGTTACATGCCATCCTCTGATTTTCATCCCACTCTTATTGGCCAAAAGAGCTGCTCCAAAAAGCACATGATACATGTGAATTACACAGAACACACACTTCAGAAGCGGACTAGCTTCACTCATCCACACCGACTGACAGGAGCCACACTTTAACTGCTCAGGGCTTCTACTAATCCAGTTTCAATATAAAAATTTTCATACTTTTCCGTACCACATAGGATAAGGGTCAGAGTGTGCTAGACCCATTTCCTGTTGCTTTCCATGCTGCCCCTCCCACCGCCACTTTAATCCACAGAGATGACTGGCTAAAGCGGTGCTTCTGACAGGGTCGCGACCCCCACACTAGCATCAGGACGGCAGATGGCCAAACTCAATACCTCACAACCTGAGCTGGAACACTAAATCTCTGGAGAAAACCAGAATAAATTCCTTTAACCATTCAGAACAGAGCAAAAATGTACCATTTAATATGAACAAAAAGATGGGATCTGGTGTTTATTGCTTTGCAGACTCCAAAAAACTGAAACATCTTTTGATCACGCACTATAAAACATCCACCAATCACTCCCCCCTGGCCCATCCATCCACCCTCACCTTGAGCCTGACCACCCGACTGGCGGGGTTCCTCAGAGAGGGCCCAGCAAACACAAAGTCCTTGGTCTCCATCTGGATGGGAAAATGCTCCTCACACCTGACGTCTGAGTCCAAGATGGATGGCCACTCTGTGCAGAACTCTGCCATGGAGGGTAACACAGATCTAATGTCACAGGTCCTGTCATCAGTCTCCGTACTCGTCAGTTAAAGCTGCAGTCATACTTAACTAAAGTAAAGAACCTGGTCGTAGCCAAGGGGGGGAGGCATTTGCCACAATCAAGTTGATCCCATCCCACCGCTTGGTGAATTTTATCGTTGGCAAAATCTTATCGCCAAGTTTTCAAAATACTGGAATAACGTTGCATTGGGAAACACTCTCAAAATACCATATACCGCAGTATAATGTCTAGATGTGACCAAGCCTAGCTGGTAATTAAAATCAGACTGGCCCAATCTTAGTTCCATCTTAACTTTTGTATTTTATAATGTCGCATTTTAGAATAAGTGATATGATGATAGAATTAATTACAGAACATATGGAAATAAATGCATTCATTTTCAGAACATCAGTGGATCATCACAGATGCCAAGTACACTCATACTCACGCTTTAAAGCTTCACAGTGCTTCTTTATCGCAGGTGGAGTTATGTGCAGGAAGTTGGGAATCTGAAAGAGACATTTGTCACATCAGTCTCACATCACCGAACTCCTAAAAACAGACCACCACACCAGTCCTGCTAAGATGCCTCTAAACCATTTTTGACAAAGCAGAGGAATTTTTTTTCAATAACCCCAGAACTTGCACAAGGTTTTTTATCATAGCACAATGAAAATCTGACCCGCATGCTTCCTGCGGATCATAACACCAAACATTAAAGGTATGGCACCTTCTCAGATCTTAAGTCAGAGACCAAATATAAACGTGAAGGGGCCCCTAAAGCCTGACCACAGCGGTAGAGCTTTAAGTAACAGAGCACTGAGTGCCAGCTTGATGTTGCTGTATGATGGTCTGTTGCTCGCGGATCTCCTGGTTAACTACAGATATTCCATCTGCAGCTTCTTCATCATAATTGCTGTCTCTTATGAAAGTGGACTTAAGTGACCAAATGGCATGTCAGCAGCCATAAATCTCTCTAGTTTTTTGAGCAAATGCATATTTTGGAGAAGATGACCCAATAACATGTAACACTGAGAACAGCAGCGCTGTCCAGAACAAAATTTTGTTTTGATTTTGTTGGTTGAAACCAAAATCTTAGTCTGGGAACTTAGTCTTACATTATAGATCTGAACTATCTACCTCTAGAGAACAGATGACAACTCTAATAACTACTGTCAGAACACCTAAACACACAAAACAAACAAGGAATGCTTATTAGCCAGCTTAGATCAGCCTCTAATGGTCATTATCTCACAGACTGATTCAACCCTACAAAAGTGTAAGTGAAATATGAAGAGGGCATACCAATGTGGTAGGGTTAACTAGCATCTCCAGTGGTTTAAGGTACATTTGGCCAAAACATTAAACTGGAGCCAAGTCTGTGGTATGTTACATATCCAGCAAAACACAAACACGGAGAAGGTATTTCCACAACCCGTCCAAATCTTATTTTCCCTAGCTATCAGAAACAGATTTGCTGATATACAAATGTTTCAGTTTTCTGAGTTGAAAACAGATAGTACAAGAATCGCTTTTAACTTTATTAAAATAGTTTATGCCAGTATAAGATGCCTATATCCCAGCACACTGACACCATCCTGCTAAAGAGTCTTCGAACCTTTATAAGTTCCAAATTGCCTTCCTTGGCTGGGTGAACCCCCCTCTCCACCGGATAGCCCATGCGGACAGGGAGGGGCACGGAGCCCGGCTTGAAGGCGGCCGCAGTCGGATACACGCTGGTCCAGTCCTGGTCTGTGGACATTTTCTCATATCGCGGCGGTCCACTCTGAAAAAAAGTCCACGGATTTTAAAAGACGAGAATGTCACTTTTACAACGGTGATTATACCGCACGGTATTTATTTAGTACAGCCAGATTAGATGATCGGTCTCCATAGTCAAGGTTATTACAATGCTAAGATGCTTTAAAACGTGGAGTGCACCGAGCACGCTGCCACACTGTGGCTCTTATAAAAGCACGGCATTCGCACCTCCCTCCTCGGCTTTCTATTCGGGGGTCCTCTCCTTCCAGCTGCGGAGACGCCTTAAAGTGCAACAAAAATGTCATACAATCGTAACACATCGAAACTGACTGTACTTCCGATACACCCGATTTATGTGAAATATCAAACTGTATGTATAATATAAAATGATTTTCAGTAACATTCCGGGTCCCTCCCACGGTGACCTAGAAGCTCCCCACACTTGTTGTCTTTGATTATATTGTATTTCTGAATACATCGGTTAATAATAATCAAGCTATTTACCCGCTGAATCTGCGAACCCTCTTCGTATCGGAATTAGTATTATAGCCCCTAAATGTTGATTTATTCTGTTTAAGGACATTGCCGCCGTACACAGCTCCAGGGCAGCCATAACTGGAATAAGACAAACGCGTACGGAAAGCCGAAAGGCACAAATGTAGTAAAAGATACGCACACTTCTATATGCACAACGCCACCTGCTGGCAGATGTTAAATAAGCGCTAGGAATTGCTGCAATTCTTCAAAAGATACAGTACATCCATCCATGGGCGTAAATTACGGGGGTGGGGGTTTGTAACCCCCCAATAATCAAAACCGGCGAATACAACCCCTCAATAATCATGTCACCCCCTAAATGGGTGGAGAACTGACCCCCCCCCCCATGTTCAAACCAAAGTTACGCCCTTGCATCTATCCGTCCGTCCGCCCACCCATTCATCCATCCAACCTCCAAGCGATTATTCCGGAAAAAGTCAAATGATATATGCTATTGAAACATTATAAGCAGAAATATAGACAAAGATGATTTAACTTAATAGTAAAAAGTATAGTTTTTAAAATGTATATTTTGCATTTTATAACTCTTTTTCATAGAAACTTTAAGCGGTGGTATAAAGTATTCTTTAGTCTCAGTCGCTGTAGTATTGTAATTACTACAGCTGTCAACCCCTTAACTCATGTGCGGTATCGCTGCTTGAATGAATGGAGCACGATTAAATGTCAGTCATTCACCGCGTAAAATGAAAGGATCTGTCCACACGTGTGAGGTGTGCTGCTTCGCGGTAGGGTTTTACACAGCGGGGAAAAGGGCTGTCACACAAGCTCCAGCGTGAAAGACACTTGGCACAGGGACCCCGTAGTCCGCATGATAAAGTTCATATTGCCGAAGTCTCATTTCGCTCTCCAAGGTACTGGGTTACTCGGCACTCAGCACGTTGCAGTGACCAGTAAAAGGTAAATCATGTTTAGCTATTATCATTTTTAATTGTAGAAGTATACATTAAAAAAACGTTTTCTTAATGTAATTTTGATGTCCCTAATGAGATATTTTATTTGTAAAATGCAGGTGTTATAGATTAAGATGTGTGAAGCGACGAACCTCGTGGGATCAGGGTTTTCAATGTTTTTGGACGCGTATTGAATATTTTTTCTATTCTTTCTTTGCATTATTTTCAATGTAATATAATAATATAGTCTTGCACTATAGATTTGAATTTGAATAAAAAATAGATTTGAAATTTGAATAGAAATAGATTTGAAATAGATTCTGGGTGTAATTAGAACCGGCTAATATTATTGTTACTACTAGCTATTACTACAACTACTACTACTAGCTAGGCCTACTAGGCTAATACAACTGCTACTACTACTACTATTACTACTACTACTATAATAATAATAACGTACAACAACAAAACAATAACAAGAACAATAAAATTTACAAAAAAAAAACAGCGTAAATTAATGTACGAATGAATTACCTGATTATATATCCGACTGAAACCCAATATATATTTGTAGCTCGAGTGGTACTCCGTCGGACAAAGATTAGAAGTAATTTACCATGGTCCATTTAGCGTAAAACAAAGGAGCGTGTCAGCCTTCGGACTGAAACTGTGGGTGAATGTCTTCGCCACTTCGCGGTCCAGACCAGTATACACTTAATCGGAAAGCGGCTCCTGTTTCGTTTGGGCTCCTCAGTGAAAGCCTCATGAATAATACCCGCAACAACAATTTAATAATAGGGGTCGATCTGACATGAATACCTTATTGGTCTTATTCATGCAGACCTCGTCCAAAGTCCTTATATCTAAAAAACACGACTGCTTAAGAACTGACGCACTTCATGAAGACTTCGATTCAGATGTAAACAGAGGTTTCACTTCCACGTGTCGAATATACTTGTTTGCCGTCATTTACATCTTCTGACCCTTCAACTGACAGTTGCATTGTCGGTGGGTGTCACGCCCAGCTCCGTTCGATCCTCCTGTGTGCCACGCCCACCTCGTTACCTCGTGTTCCTGCCTGATCGTTCCC
>JAODJU010000062.1:31102847-31116157 GCA_026776725.1 Gnathonemus echidnorhynchus | reverse complement strand
TATAGATGAGAGCTTCATAGAACATTTATAATGCATAATAAACATGGCTATAATGTGTTATGCCTTTTTATAAATATATATAGCCATGTTTATAATACTTTATGAAGGTATCTATAATGCATTTATATGACTGCATTAAATAAAGTGTTACCAGGATTCCTCTGGATTTTTGCCCTTAGTATTGCAGATTTGCAGTTAAACACTGAAATTCAAACAAGTTAATATCTTGTATCTGACACATTTTTAAAAAAAGGCTGTTGTTTATTTGAATTGAATAACTACCCAGAATTGATTTAACTGAGAGTGGAAATGTTGCTAATCCTCAGGCACTCTGGGGACCCTGTTGATAGTCTCCATTAGCACAGTTTGAATAGGCATCCATCATACCCAAATAACTGTTATGTTCTCTCAAAGGCAGTCGGTATCGGAATAACTGACAGCCCAGTTCTTGCTTCTGCAGAGAGGGGTTTACTTCACCTTTATTTACTTAGCAATTTCTTTTGTTCAAATAGTTATACAATGAGGAAAATTTGGGGTAATAGAGCAGGGTCAGCCAGCATGCAGCACCCAGTGGAGTAATTATGGTTAAAGGCCATTCTCAAGTGCCTAGTGTTAGTATGATTACTCCACCAGCTGTGGGATTCGAGCCAAAGGCCTTCTGGACATGGGCACAGATCCCATTACTATGTCTGGGATGCTCTGTACACTACACAGCCCTGACCCATGCCTCCCTCTTAGTAGACTTAGCAAGTCTGTCTGTGGGTTCCACATCACACTGGCTGCTTAATAATGAAATTTTGCATGACCTAATTAACTTCAGTGTCTGATGGGATTCACATCACATAACTGAGATGAAAAGCTTAGTGTTCATTCTCCATGCCAGCTTAATCCTGTACTCTGGAAGAGAAATATACTCTTTTTTATATGGTACACTCTGTTCCCAGGTACACGTCTGTCTCCCCCAAGAGGTAGATTTTTATGCACTAAGATCTTTCTCTTGTAGGCTGTGTGTTCTGGGATTTAGGGTAATTGCCCTGAGCTGAGTGATCTTCACAGGATTTATGGTCAGAAGGAAAGGGCACGGCCATCCGTGCAGGTGTGTGTGTGTGTGGGTGTGGATTATGTTTATATGACATTGTGGGGACCAAATGTCCCCCACAATAAAATAAAAACCTGTTATTTCAATGTTGTGGGGACCACTTTTCAGGTCCTTACAAAGATCTGTAAATGCAATCCAAAAACTAAAAATGCCAAAAGTCGTATTTTGTTTGGTTACTTATGGATAAGGTTAGGGCTTGGTAGGGGTTAAGGTCATGATGTTGGGATTAGAGTTTTTCCCCATAGAAATGAACAGAGAATCCACACAAAGGAATAATTACAAACGTGTGTGTGTGTGCGTGTGTGTGTGCGAGCGGGTATACCTATCCTTATGGGGACACATAACGTGATAAATATCCGTTTTTGTTTTTTGTTTTTGTATTTTATAAAAATCGGTGACTGCTATGAAAAAACTAAAAATGCAAAAACTCTTGTATTTTGCTTGGTTTTTGTTTTATTTTCATATCTAATTTTATTTCAGGAGGTGGCATGGTAGTGTTGTGGTTAGCAGTGCTGCCTCGCACCTTTGGGGCTAGGGTTCATGTGGCTGTCATGCCTCTGTGTGTGGCATTCGGTTAAATGGTTATGGTTAGGGCAGGGTGGGGGTTAAGGTTGTCATAGTTAGTGTTAGCATTTTTCCCATAAAAGTGAATGAGCAGACCCCATAAGGATAGGTATACCTGACATGTGTGTGTGTGTTCGTGTGTGTATGTGTGTGTGTGTGTGTGTGTGTGTTTGTGTGTGTGTCTCAGCAGCATTGCCTGATCCATCCTCTGTCTGGAGATAAACTCAGCAGGTTACAGAGTGGGTAGGAAGCAGCATTTGTTTTACTGCTTCCAGTGATATGGACTGCTTCATGGATTAGTCCATTCTGGTTTATTGTTGTTTTCTTTACTCCCATAGTACATAAATAGTGCTATAATCATAAAGGTTATTTGGGTTATTTAGCTATAATCGCAAAGGTCCTGTAATAGCTTGCCGCATCATTAACTGTCTCCAGTGTAATATAACATCTTCTTCAAGATAAACGAATGAGATGTGTTCCTCATTTTTATATGGTGGACCTGCTTTTGGAGTGTGTGTCTGATGGCTTCTTGGGTAAGTATACAGTAAAGAGCCACCACCCCCACCTGAAGCCCCCTGCATTTCAGAAGTTGTTCTCCCACAGGATGAATTCCAGTCTGCTTCTTCTGCTTCCACATCAGGGCCCGATATCTAGCATGAAATCTCTACCGTGTTTAATGTCCAGTTTAATATAGAGTAGATCTCCAGTTTGCATCCCGGTTGACAAGGAAGTACATGTGTGCATGTACAACATTTATGTGTGTGCTTGTTTGAATAATGAAGGCAAATGGAAATGGCTACCCAACATGTATATGTCAAAAGGTGGCAGGACAGCATATGTTTGCTAGTCAGTGTCTTTCTCAAATTCTGATTTTCACAAACATGACTTGAAGATGTCCTTTCATACATGTGAAGATACAGCCACGTCTCCCACAGTTGATGTGGTTTTATTTTTTGATTTTGCTGTTCCCTTCTGTGTAATCGCTCAGGACTGTAGTCCATGGCAAGAAGGGCTGAGAAGCCTGGGTCTGGAAACTAGATGCGTGCACGTTTCAAATTTCAGACCGATATAGAAGTTCTTAACGATTCAGGACAGACGCACTAACAGCGTTACTAAACAAAAAAAACTCGCAGGACCGGTTTGTAAACCAGCTATCAAAGAACCACAGACCTCCAGGAGTCCCAGCATCCCTCCACTGCCCCATCAGTGCCTTCTCTCGCAGATAACCATGTCCTAATTGCAGGATTTCACTCACCTGCCAGAAAGGACAAACCTTCCAGCCAAAGATAAGCACGCTCCTCCATTCGGCGTTGAAGAAACACATATTGTTCACCCTGTGCTAAATTTGCAATGGAAAGTTCTGGAGGAACATCTTCCCGAAGTTGGTCAATGTCTCCATAAAATGTCGAGCTCAGGATTACATTTCAGCCCTGCTCAGTGTTTAAAAATGAGAAGTGTTTATGGGGGAGTTCCCACCATTCCTGAAGCCGGCATTGGGCTATTATTCACAGCCCCCCTTTAACCCTACCCCCCCCCCCCACTTCAGCCGAGCTGCTCCAATTGAAAATGATGTGTGTATGTGTTAGGCAGGGTAGTGATGTGTCAATGTGCTGAGTCCAGTCAGCCTCTGGGGTGCTGTGTGTGGCTATAAGGCCTTGACCATTAGCGGCTCGCCTATCGTCATGATAAGGATTGGACGTTAAAAAAGAGAAAAAAAAAACAGCCCAGTTTCTTGAAATGCTGCCAGTTTTTGGGGGGGAGGGCGATGCTGCGGCAGTAACTGATCTGATAAGAGAGCCCTGTGCGTGCCGAGATGGCAGTTAATTTTATCGGTGAAGATTTGCTCCCGCGTTTGTCTGCTGTGCTAGATTCCTGCTTCGAGGCCTCTAGGCTGACAAGAGAAGCTGGACCTGCCTCAGCCTCACCCCAGAGGGACAGATGACCTCAGCAAATTTTTTGCAGAATTTGTCTATTCTGTATTTATTTGTTTGAATCATGATTCGAGTAGTGTGTATCTCAATAATTTCAGTGAAAACAGAATAATGGTAACAAATGCCCTGGTATAAAGGTGGAAATCAGAGGATAATGGAATTACGGGTAATACTTTATTTGGATAGTTTGCCTGCAGAGTATTTGTAGCATTTCAACCACTTAGTTGAGATTCAACAATTCAGTTGTTTTGCTGTGTCTGTTGTTGATGCTTAACAGAATACACAGTATATGAAGTACATACTGTATAACAATTCATGAACATATACCTTCTTAGAATAATTTCATTGAATTTGACTATTCACTCAGTCAATATTATATTAATGTCATGCCCGACTGTTCCGATTCTCCTGTGTGCCATACCCCCTCATTTACTTTGTGTAGAATCCTCGTGTTTTCAGCTGTCTCTTGTTAAGTTTAATTGATTCAGTATATTTAAGTGTGTTTCAGTGAATGTTTTCCTACTCCGGTTATTAACGTCATAACGTCTTGAAGTCATTCCTTCCTGTTGTTCCGTGCTCCAGTTTTATTGTGTTCTGTGTAGGAGCTACATGTATTTCAGTAGATCTCCCCCCCACAGTAGTAAAGGTGTGTGTGTGTGTGTGTGTGTGTGTGTGTGAATGTCCGAGTGTTTGTGTATCCATCCATTTATCATAACTGCCTATCCAGTGCTGATTAACTGGTGCCAATCCCAGGAAACAGGAGGCATGAGGCAGGGCATGGGATGCTAGATCACTGAATGACAAAAACAATGGCCAGTTTAGACATGCTCAGAAAGGACATGCAAACTGCATACACAGAGGACTTTGGGTGTGCTTATGTGTGGCTCAGTGGGTTAGCAGGCTAGACTTGTGTTCAGAAGGACATAGGTTCAAATTGTGGGGTTGCTGGAGTTATTTTTCTGGTGAACCCTCGAGCAAGGCCCTTACCTATGTTCCATTTTGTCTTGGGTCTAGTTTTATCCAGCTTTTTCAAAAACACAAATGCATGTTGCTTTGTATAAAAGCATGAACTAAATAAATATGAGTGTGTGGCACTCTCCACAGTTGCAGACACCCTGTAGGCAACCCTATCGATCTGTATCAGCCTGCTGGCCAATAGCTTAGGCTGGAGCCCTGATAAAAAGTCTCTTCTGTCCAAGTGCTGCTTGGAAACACCTGTGCAAACACCCCCTCCGCTTTTTCCCTGTCCCCCCCCCACCCCCCCCCCCCCCCCCCGGCTCTGGTCGAGCACCCATTGTTTCTGTGTGACCCAGATGATTCAAGCCAGATGCTTCATGTCCATTTTTCCCCTCCTTGGGCACGTCTGACTTCAGTGCCCAACTCAGGCTCACTAGGAAATGGCCGGGACCCGGGCTCTGAGTTCTAGAAGAGGAACAGCATTGTGTCTAAACCCTGTAATCTCTGTCTTTATTGACACTTTCAGTGGTATCTTCCAGAATGTATGCAGTTTTGAAATTGGCTGACACTACAGTACATATAACACAGATACTCAAGAAAAATCCAGGGAAGACTATCTTGCTAATGTCAGCCATATGTGGTATCGCTGTTCGGTTTCTGATAACGTTTCACAGCGTTCCATTTATGTTCTTTTATCGCATCCTTACCTCGATAAGAACAACAACTTGACCTCAGTTCTTGTCTAAAGCAAAATACTGGATTCAGGGTGATTCTGATTGATGTAGAAGTGGGAATCTTTAAGACTTTCTATTCATTATTATTAGACTATTCAGAGTGAAGATGAGAAAGATAAAGGGTAAAATCCTCAGATCGGATTCACCATTTATTCAACTGTATCGATGCTTTAATAATAACTCCATTCAAGCGTGAGCTGAAGAAACTCATGCATACCACATAATTACATAATAGGTGAACTTGTAAATCGAAGGAATTGCTTCTAAAGAGGTGAAAACCCAGAGAATCCAGAGACGTGTATCCCAGAATGATGAGTAAAGTCAGTGCATGTAGGCTGCACTATGCCACAGTCAATGATGTACTGCACATAAATATGTCTGCAGCCTACATATCACATATCACGAATAACACACTTTCCCTGACCTGGGAGCACTTTCCATCCAACAAGAGCAGTAGCCACAGTTGGACTCATTTTATCACCTTTAAATCCAGATGTTTTTGTTTAAAGGCTGCACTAGGCTCTGATTCGGACATGATGCTAACGGTTAGTGCTAATCAGCGCCATACAGATTTAATAAACACGCTTTCACAAGCACAAACCGAGGAGGAACTAGTAACATTCAACCAAGTGTCTTAAAGTGTTAAAAAGCTGTGTGGGACCTCTAACTGGCCCAGGGAAGGAGAAATTAGGAAAACATATAAGTATACGACTACATGGACCAGAAACTGTTGTAAATCGCTGTTTTGTTTAGTGGCCATTACAGAAACCGGCATATATTCCAGTAAACTGAAAGCATCTGGTTAAAAGGAAAAACAAAACAATTTTATTATCAGGGGATTTTTTGGATTTTAGTTTCATTTTGGCTCATATATATTTTTGGGATGGTATGGCAATTTATGGTATAATTCAGTGTGTGAAATACGGGGGGGTCCGACACCCCCGATTAACCCATGAGAACCCCTGAAAGCCTCAAAAGCTTTTTTTAAGGGGGTATCAAGATCGGTATTGCACAACAATAGGGAGATGGGAACCCCCCCGAATATTGACGGGTATTTCGCACACTGCTATAATCCCCAGGCATTCTGGATCAGATGCGAAAACTATTGTGCTTTTGTTGAGTACGGAAACTTTACATTGAACTCTGAGGAAGAAGCAGTGTCAATATAAACAAAAATGTAAGTATTTCATGTTAATGAGGCCTATGGAGATGCCCAAGCAGAGTATCATAGCTTCTAAGATTCTAATATGTGTCTGTGCAATTTATCTGTCAGAGACAGAGAAAGGATAAAAGGTGACTTGGGGTTTTTCCCTTGTGTTCCTGACTTTGTTATCACCATGGACGACCCTTTTAAAAAGGATGGTGGCGATGGGTCCCGGTTGGGGTACATCAGGTGCCTGAAATGAGGATTACAGACTGGGAGGTCTGAGCACTGTTGCCTGCACCATCATAGATGAGGGCCGGGGCAGCAGCATACATAGTGGCAGCAGGGTAATTAACCTGAATTACCCCAGGGGAATACTCTAATTTCAAACAAAATTTCAGATTGTATGAAAAGCCCTTTGATTTGATCAAAACAAGAACAATATCAATATCAAAGGTAAATGTATTTCGTATGATGTGTTCTGAATGTTCTAATCTTAGCAGGCGTACGTCAAAGTGGAGTAAATCTCTTCCCTCTCCACATGGAGGCACTGCAGCTGTGCCTTAAAAATGCACTGACCACGTGACGCAATACTCAGCCCTGAAACAACAAGACAGACTTTTAGGAGCAGGAATTTTTATTAAAATATACACCGGGAAGTATTTTAGCACTGAAGCGCTAAGACTATGAACCCGCTAAGTGTTTTCTGCTGACTTTATGGGGCCCTTGTGCAGTGTGTCTGTCTCTCCTCAAACAGCAGTTCATCTGAACTGAAATGACCACGGTGGTCCATCCCTCTCATCCCCAAAATTATGTTAAATTACACAGTCATTGAGAATTAAAACAAAAATCTTTTCTGTAGCCATGCCCCATGTGGAATAAAGCCACTTTGAAGGGTGCGAGGACCGTATAATCACTGCATATTTTAGGTAAAATTAGCAGAAATAAAAATGAATCAAAGCTAACAAAGAAGGCCTTCGGAGTGTGCCATACTATAATTTTACCTGCAGCCCAGGGCAATGAATACTGCTATTCTAAGGCTTCCTATGGTAGCTTTCGGTTAAATGGTGATTTCAGTAAGTTGTAAAGACAGTCTAAGTCCACACAGAAGGGTAGTTTCAGAAATCTGACAGGGAATTTAGCCTGATTGTATTCTGTTGTAGGACTATGGGACTGTTCCACGTGGTTACATGGAGTCACTGTGGGATTGTGCTACTGTGTTACAGGGTGGGGGTCCAGGTGTGTGTGCTTTTGGGGGACATCTGTGAATGTCAGTGTTTCTTCACTCCCAGTCCAATCTCCCTGCACTCCTTTGCAAAAGTATGACATTGGCACAACAAATTTGGTTGTCTAGTTTTATTCTTCTCTGTTTTTCTGAATTGGCAAGGTCTCAAAAAAGAAAAAGACACTTACTCACAAACAAGGTAGTGCATTCAGCTCCACATTTGGCAGCTATCCTACAAGTATTACGAAAGTACAGTAACAGGTATTTAATTATTTTTTTAAATCTTGAATTTAATGTTTATTTGAAAGAACAAGCCACAGGGTTTGATCAGACAAGCAAGAAAACATGATATTTTAGTTCCCAGGCTCATGTTCCCATTTCTTACTTGCCCAAGGATATAATTGTGTGAAACTAATTTGTGGTCCTCTCTTTTTCGCCTTGGTCTTAAGCAGAGATCTGTGGGTCTATATATATCTTGCTGTAAAAGTCAACAAAGCGAGCCTATATCTTTTTTCTTGGTAAGGTCAAATGGTGGACAAGTGATAGAAAGTGTTTCCTTATTGCTTCCATACCTATTGCAGATGATGTCATATTTTCCTATAGAGATCAAAGATTAGAGATTAACGCAGTTTTACCTGAAATAACATATGTGTGCTACCTATTTGTATAGCTAGATATGTTTACTAGATAAGTTTACACTGAATTGTCCTGGTCTTGCTACAGACAGACCCGTCGCAGGAGTTGAACAAGCAGCCTTTGGATTAACAGGTCATGACCTTTTCCGCCGCGCTACTCAACAGCTCTAAAGCTTAAATTAAGTCATAGTCCTTCTATACAGTCAATGCTATAGTATTACAAGATGATGTCATATCCAAACATTGCCTGAGTTTCAGTGTCCCACAACTCGCTGCCTTTTTAATGATGAAGATTCCGTCTTTAAAAATCATTTGTTGTACTCACTCTTGCCGCCTTCTTACAAAGCTGCCTTCTTACAAAGCTACCTTCATAGGAACAATGTTGGTGAAAAGCTTTACAATGGAACCTGTGTTGGGCAGAGTATTTTGTGTCAATATTTGACAATAACATTTTTTCTGAGTTATGAACAGGCCTTATATTTTAGTAACTGTGTTTGCGGTCGATCCCCGAGAGTTTAATCCACCACTCTGGGCAGCTCATGAACGTGTGATTTCTGTGCAAAGCACAGCATTTGCACCCTGACTGCTTCTGCTGTACTGTCTCTGTGTCATTTTTCGGCTCCTGCTTGGCATAGAGTTGTGGGGGCTGGTTCTATGTAGCTGCCCTAGCGCATTTAAACAGCTTGGGAGCTCATTTGTCAGCAGTGTCACCTCACACCTCGAGGGTTATATAGCAGCTTTGACTCCCAGCCCTGACTGTCTGGAGTTCACATGTCCTTCCTGTGTTTGCGTGGGCTTTCTGTGGGCACTATGGTTTCCTCACAAAGTCAAAAAACATGTGATTAGGTATAGTGGTGTCTCTAAATTATACCGTAGTGTGTGAGTGTATGCGTACCCTTTGACGGACTGGCATCCCATTCTGAGTGTCCCCTTCCCTACGCTTCCTGGGATTGGCTCCAGCCTCACCGCAGTCCAGCACTGGGTAAGTGGTTATGGAAGATGGATGGTTATGATCCGTGAGCAGTGTAGCAAAAGGCAAATACCACAAACTCATATGAGGGAGGCCCTACAGATACAAAAATTTGATTTCTTAACTTTTTATCATTTATTTGAAGACTAATTACATACAGCTCACATTCTTGACCCCACTGCAAATGGAACGATCCGGGACAATCGAATAGAGAGACGGGGTCGTGGGGCTGCTGAGTCGTCTCAGAAGGAAAAGCAAACGTTTCCAGGGAGACTAATTTTAGAAAATGTAGCATCTCATTAGGGCCTCACTGCTGCCATGAAGTGCTCCAGTTTCCCAGAATATGTGGGGATACCAACTTTGTTTCTGGAGTGTCTGGGGCCAAGGACTGGCTCATATACACCGATGTGATCATCTGAGGGATGCTTGGTATGAAAGACTGGAAAGGGCATCAGAGGAAAAAATGCACCGATGACTGAAATGGGGGATTCGCACAGTAGGGAGATATTTGCCAGCTGAAGGCAATGGGAAAAGAGAAATACGAAGGGTCAGAAGGGATGCGGTACCCCAACCAGGCCTCCAGGGACAGTGATGGGCTTCCTGGATTAAACTGAGTCTCACAGCTAGTGCAGAGCATCAGAGGTGTGGAGGGTGTGATGGGGGAGGGGAGCTTTGCAGGGAGGGGGCTCTATGTCCTGGGGGGAGGGGGGGCTTTATATTTTGGGCAGAGAGGCATTTTGGTGTTTTGGTTTCCTGGGGGATCAATGTTTTGGTCGCGTAGGCATTTCTATGTTTTAATTGGGGATGAAGCTCTATGTTTCGGCTGAGGAGGGAACGCTATCTTTTGATTTGCTGGAGGTTCTATTTTTTATATGGGGAGGCTGTTCTTTGGTTGGGGAGTCTGTGGTTCGTCAGAGAAGCAGCACTATGTTTCAGTAGGTGGGGGTCTGTGTTTTAGTCAGAGAAGCAGCTCTATGTTTTGGTAGGGAAGGAAGCTATATGTTTTGGTAGGGTGGCGGTCTGTGTTTTGGTTAGAGAAGCAGCTCTATGTTTTGGTAGGGAGGGGTCTGTGTTTTGGTCAGGGAGGCAGCTCTATGTTTAAGTTGGGGCTGTCTGTGTTTTGGTTTGTGAAAGAACTCTATATTTAGAGAGGCAACTCTACATCATGGTTGGACCGGACTGTTTTGGTCTGAGAGGCAGGTCTATGTTTTGGTAGGGGAGGAAGTTCTATGTTTTGAGTGGCCGGATCTGCATTTTTGTTGGGGAGGTCTGTGTTTTGGTCAGGTACTGGGGCGATCTGTTGGGTGACATTTTACAGCATGTGGCGGTGGGTTAGAACTCCTTAGAATATTTTGTCTGCTTGGCTTAATCCACCTTCAGTTTTTGCAAGCTGAGTAAATATTCCTTCTGTAATGAAACATTTGATATTTAAATGTTCCTTCAGCATTATGCTGCACAAGATGAATGATACATTTACTTTTTATCCTTTTCATAAAATTCTGAATTTTATTAAATGTTACATGTGACATTTGTTGTTGAGTTCCAACATCCGGGTTTTTGTTCCACAATGGAGGAAACATATTTTTTTAATCACAATAGCAGGGGTGGCATATTTTCAACAGGAGAGAAACACTACCAAAGTCTGAAAGTTTTCTATAATAATATAATAATATCTGGAAGAAAAGAGTTGTTTGTTTATGAAATGTTACAGAGCAAATGGGTTATTATTAAATCATTATAAATCTATAAACCAGGTTCACTATTTTATAACATTCCATGGGTTCTTATTAAAAGAAACAATGTTTACAACAACCAGTCATGATTTTGTTTTTTTTAAGGTAATTATAAAAGGTAATGGAAATAAATGGCAGTTGCGATGTAGCCCTGGCTGGATCCATGTTTGCACTGCTTCGGCTATGTGCCTGCAGAGTCCTCGAGAGTGACACCCTGCTGACCCTGAATGGACTGATCACCCTGTTATTGATTGAATGAGGTCAGCTGAGCAGATTGGACACTTGTTTGTTTTTTCCTTCAGTAACGTCCTTTGTTTCAGTGTTCGTGCTGTCCTATCCTCATGGTGGACCTCAGCCGCAAACAACACAGTACATTCAAGGGTAATGGGGCATTCTCGCTGGGGTACCAGAGCATAACAAGCATTCAGGTTATCCGAAGCAGTGCTTCTGCGTCTTCTTTCAGCGGAATAGGCTCCGGAGACCTTGGGCGCATAAATGTTTCTGTGCTAGCTGGTTGTGGGTGATTTGTGTGTGTGTGTGCGTGTGCGTGTATGTGCAAGAGGCTAAGCAAAAAGACCGTACACTATCAGACTAGCTGATAAGTCTGTTATGCTCCTTAGTGCGTATCTCAGTTGGGGAACCCTGGACTGGAATAATCTGCTAATCTCTCAACACTGACCCACTGCACTGGGTGACTCTGATAGTCGCCCCTCCTACCTTCCAGAAAATTCTGTCGTCAGGGTAGATTTCTTCATTTCATCTTAGAATGGTTTAAACTTTGCATTGCTTCAGTACAATTGTTTTAACATTTATTAAACACCTTTATAACAGACATGCTTGATTTTTTTTTACATCTAAAAATCTTTTGGATGACATGAAAAATGCGTGTAACTTTTAGTTTGGGGGTGCTGGTGAAAATACTTGGTTTTTGCATTATTGCAGTGCCAGAGAAAAGGCTGCCAACTGGAGGAAAGAAGAGAGATGAAAATAAAAACATACATAAAATGTACTTAGGGAAGCAGTGGCTCTGTGGTCTGTAGGGAGACATATATCAGGAAACTGATCCCAACTCTAAGTCAATATAAACATCATCATTTTGTAGAAGCATTTGGGATTTTTTTTTTGCTGAAGCAGGGTACAGAAAAAGAAACTGAAAAAGGAGTTTGTCAGATAACTTGACTGTCACAGGTCACCAGAAATGTTGGATGAGGGAAATTAATGGAGATTACAGCAGGTTGTGGGGAAGGATGAGGGAGAGAGTCAGTGGTGCAGATAAGATGCAGGACAAAGGGTTACAGATATGGAGTAGAGATGGAGGGTGCTGGAGAAGAGCAGAGACAGCCCAGTAATGGGTGGGTCTGCTGACTCAGCAGTGGTCTGGGGGAACCATTAAAGGCAGGACTGTTGCTAGGAAACAGGGTAATGAGGTAACAAATGAGCAAAGCCCCTGTCGTAACAAGCCTCCCCTCTGAGAACCCAAGAGGAGACTGGTACAAGGTTTGGTGGTCAAGGTGCATTTTACTGTTGAACAGATGCAAGTGAAAATATTAACCAAGAGCTTCTGCGGATACTGAACGGCTGACCGGCTTAAACAAAAGCAGTCCACAGCAGGTTGAACGTGTTTATGGGCAGGACTCCATGGACATTCAGCCAGCTGTGTATGAAGGCAGGCTAGCATGACTCGGTCCTGTCATTCCTGTCTGGCAGTGCTGGCCTCCTAATTAAGGCCAGTGTCATAAAGCCCACAGGTGGCTCTGTAACAACATAGCCCAGCCTTTTTTGTGGGGGGGACAGGCATCCACCACCATAATGAAGTAAAGCCATTATCAGATATTAAATGCTCCATTTTCCATATGAGAGCATTATTTAACTTTTTTAAAAATGTATTTTGTGTTTAATTTAAAATGATTCTGAATAAAGTACGACTGAAAGAAATCAGTACCGAGATGAAAAAGCCTTTGAAACATACAGAAGGTACTAGGTAGGTAGTAGGTATTTAAGTAAATACAGAGGCAACAAATTAATAGAAGGCATTGGGTGCTTTTACTATGATTTTTAATTTTGTTTTTATCTGCTCTCTCCCTTTTCTCTCCAACTTTCAAGTTCTGCCCCAGCTCTCCCTTGACTCTTCCCTAGATCTGTCCCAGCTCTCCCTTGACTCTTCCCTAGATCTGTCCCAGCTCTCCCTTGACTCTTCCCTAGATCTGCCCCAGCTCTCCCTTGACTCTTCCCTAGATCTGCCCCAGCTCTCCCTTGACTCTTCCCTAGATCTGCCCCAGCTCTCCCTTGACTCTTCCCTAGATCTGCCCCAGCTCTCC
>JAODJU010000062.1:31068357-31101094 GCA_026776725.1 Gnathonemus echidnorhynchus | reverse complement strand
CTACATATCCCCCGCCCCCCTGGTGCTGGGCTTACTGGAAGCCCTGTGTGCTGCTATGATGGGGTCAGCCAAGGACACGCATTCAGCACTCATTTTCTTTTTTTGTCCCGTGGAAGAGTTTCTGAAAAAATGGCGTTTGATCTAAAGGTTTCTAGAAAAGGCCTAGACACATCGTCTACAGACCCCATTACATTTCTGGATTCTCTGTAGAACTTAATTCTGACATTTATGTCAAGTCATTATATGTTGAAAAACTGAGTTAAAAATATTAGTGTGACGGTAGATGGTATCCATATGCCCTCTGCTTCTAATCTGACTCCATTCCACCTCCAGCAGCCCAGTCATTCTTTGGGACATTACCTGCTTGTCACCTAAATGTCCCTGACTCCACATCAACCTCCTTCTCAACTGTCTGACTGTTGACTCCTTAGGGTCTCTTCCTTGTATGGATTATTCTGAATGTGGATATTGCCGCCATTGTTGGAACAACTCTTCCCCCACATTCTGGCCATATAACGCCCCCATCACTGAATGCATCTAACTAACCTGACCTCATACTGCGAGGCCTAGCAGCAGCCATGGTGACTGTCCTGACATGGTGACTGTCCTGATTACAGTCAGGTGTACCATTCAATTAGCTGTACTTCTCAGTTAGCCATACCACTCAGTCGTACTGATTAGCCAGCTATATTGCTCAGTTAGCCATAGTGCTCTGTCAGTCATACCCACTCAGCTAGTTGTACCATTTAGTTAGCCATACCACTAAGCCATACTGACCAGTCAGCTGTACTGCTGTAAGCCATGTCGCTCAGTTAGTCATATTGCTCTGTTAGCCACACTGCTCAGTTAACTGTATCAATCATTTAGCCGTACCGCTCAGTCAGTTGAACTGCTCAGTTGGGGGTGTGGCTCCATTAGCCATACCGCCTAGTTGGAAATGTTGCTCAGTTAGCCGTACTGCTAGCTTAACCATACCACTTAGTTAATCATACCACTCAGTTAGCTATATCGCTCAGTTAGCCAACTATTCAGTCAGCTGTACCGCTCAATTAATCGTATCACTCACTTATCTGTGCTACTCAGTGAACGAAACTACTGAGGCATGTGGCTCAGTTAGCCATACCACACAATTACCCATACTGCTCAGTTAGCCATACTGCTGAATTACCCATACTGCTCAGAGAGCCATACTGCTCAATTACCCATACTGCTTAGTTACCCATACTGCACAGTTAGCCATACCGCTGAATTACCCATACTGCTCAGAGAGCCATACTGCTCAATTACCCATACTGCTCAATTACCCATACTGCACAGTTAGCCATACCGCTGAATTACCCATACTGCTCAGAGAGCCATACTGCTCAATTACCCATACTGCTCAAAGAGCCATACTGCTCAGTCAGCCAAACCACCCAGTTAGTTGTACTGCTCACTTAGCTGTATCACTCAGTTAGCCGTGTTATGCCATCCAATGATCCACTGGACCACTGAAACTGTGCCGATAGCAAGGCATTTCGACAGCTGCCTGGATCCTGTCTGTCTCTTCAAAATAAACTTTGCAGTGATGTATATATTTCATGTCTGATATTAAACCCCAAGGCCAATGATTGGCGCGATTCTCACTGTGTCAAGCTCTCATTGGACGTAGAATAGCCAATGGGAGAAAGCGACTAAATACATACAGGGTGAGATGATGGACAACTCAGTGGGATTATTCAATGGATTACACCTCCTGCCCAAGATTTATATTTTCACTTGTCCTTGTTTTGAACCCTAACCAAATTTTTCCAAAGACAAAACATTAGTGCAAATGTTGTACCAATTCCCAAGAGGATTAAGAAGTTAAAAACCTGACTTTAACATCTGTCCATCTTCCAACCGCTTAGCTAATACAGGGTCATGGGGAATCTGGGGGCTTATTCCAGGAAGCTTGGGGAATAATACTGGATGTGCACACTCATAATCACACATTATGGACAATTTAAAGGCACTAATTAACCTAAATATCACCTAACTTCAGAGGAAAGTGGAGAATCTGAGGAAACATAGGGAGAGCACGTAAACTCAACACACAAAGAGCAGGGACGGGATTCAAACCCTCCTACCCTAGAGGCGTGAGGCCATGGTTCCTACTGAGCTACCATGCTCATAAATGGTTTTGTGATATATTTGTTGTGGGGATTTTTTTTCTGTTCCTTGGCATCCACGTTAGATGATGTCACCAACACTCTGTTTGTTGCTTAGCTTCTTGCGAGGTGATCCTGAGTCATGCTCCACAGCAGCTGGTTTTGAGACAAGCTGGATGCCAATGCGGAGAGAGTGTTTCTGTCTGACGCGCAGAGCGCTGCTCGGCAACGTACTGGCAGGGACAGCCTGCGGGAGGTGTACCGACATGCCGAGGGTGTCACGTGAGCAGTTCCTTCATATCAATGGGGGGTGGGGGGTGTCGCTTGTCAAACCAGAGCCAGAGTCACTCAGATAGCATGCAAGCCATTCCTCCTGCCTGGAGCACTGTTAACTTTCACCCAAGAGGCTGGAATTAAAAATCAAAGCCTCTCTCTTTCTGGCCTTTATACACAGTTCTGTACTTACATACAGTACACACACGCACAGGGCATACACACAGTATACATATGCTGACTGTTTTTAGATCCTCTTTGTAGTGTGAGGCAGACCCTGCATAATGGCCTGTTCCATGTGTGTGGACCTTAATGGTGACAAGCAGGTCTTATAGAATGGTCTGTTCTGTGTGTGTGTGGACCTTCATGCTGATCTGCAGGCCGTACAAAATGGTCCGTTCCATGTTTGTGGAATTTCATGCTGACAAGCAGACACTACAGAATGGCCTGTGCCATGTGTGGGGACCTTCTCATTGATCTTCAGGCCCTGCAGAATGGTCCATTCCGTGTTTGTGGACCTTCATGGTGACAAGCAGGTCTTACAGAATGGTCTGTTCCATGTGTATGTGGACCTTCATGCTGATCTGCAGGCCCTACAGAATGGTCTGTCTGGTGTTTGTGGACCTTCATGGTGATCTGTGGCCTGTCCCTTGTGTGGTTCTTCAGCTGTTGTCTAAATGGGGCACACAGAGGCCATATAGAGACCCAGATAACTGAAAGCTTTATGTTTAACCAAATGAAGACTTTGAGTAAAAGTTGCTTGTCTGGGTTCTCTGTCGGCGAGGGGGCAGGTGACACTGTGGCTTCTGCATGAAAAGCAGGACGAGAGAAAGAATTTTGTCCAGGTGTTTATCTCGGTCTGTCCATTTTTAGAAGGGATTCACTAAGGTCGTCATGTTGGGATTAGAGTTTTCCCCATAGAAATGAATGATGTATATATTAACCATTTTGTCATTGTGGGTAAACTAAATTCTATAAAAATCTATGACAGCAATCAAAAAGCTAAAAATGCCAGAAGTCTTATCTTTTGTATGGTTACTTATGGTAAAGGTTAGGACTGTGTAGGAGTTAAGTTATTGCCATGGAAATTAATGGATGGTCCCTACAGAAATATGAATACAAACATGGGTGTGTGTGTGTCTGTGTGTGTGTGTGTCTGTGTGCTAGAGTGGTTCTGGAGGAGGATGAGTGGCAGGATTTTGTAAGACACATGGTATATTCCCTAAAATGATGTTTCTCAATCCGGTCCTTGGGTTAGTGAAAGTGGAATTGTAATGAGGGTTAGCCCCTACCTAGCCCTAACTTTAACCATAAGTAACCAAACAAAATACAAGACTTTTGGATTTTTTACTGTACTCATTACATTTGGAGATAACATAAGACATTTACATTTTGGAGAGAATTTAACTAATAGCTCAGAGTTGTTAAAATCTTATCTAGATCTGATTTAAAGGAACCCAGGGTTTTAGCTTGCACTACATGAACAGGAAGACTATTCCCCATTCTAACAACACGCTGTGTAAAGAAGTGTTTTCTCAAATTCAATTTAAAATGTTCTCCCGCTAATTACCTTTTCCAAGGCAGCAATGTCCTTTTTAAGGTATGGTGACCAAACCTGCACACAATATTCAAGGTGGGCTCTTGGGGCAGCGTGTGGCTCAGTGGGCTAAGCCGTGTGCCTGTAATCACAAGGTCGCCAGTTCAAGCCCAGTCTCAGCACGTCTGTGGGTCCTTGAGCAAAGCCCTTAACCCCCAGCTCCCTGGGCACCCCAACAGGTGGCTGCCCTTCACAGACAGCTTGCTCTACAAAGAGCAAGCTGAGGGAGGCGTAAAAAGAATTTCCCCACAGGGATTAATAAAGTATCAATTATTATTTATTATTATTACCAAGATTATATAGGTATAATGGTAGCATCACCTCCCTTGACTTAAACTCCACACACCCAGAGATGTAACCCAACATCCAGTTGGCCTTTTTAATTGCTTCCCCACACTGGCAAGAGTGGGACATGGAAGCATCAACATACACACCAAGGTCTTTCTCATAATCAGGTACCTTATATCTGTGGAACTCATAAAATACCTGTACTTTATATTTCTGCTCCCTGCATGGATTACCTTACATTTATCTATGTTAAATTTCATCTGCTGCTAGTTCATTCATTGACTCAGATATCAGCCCAGTCGCTAATTAAATCAAGATCCATTTATAGCCTCTGTGCTGCTAGTTTAGTATCTGCTACACCGCCCACCTTGGTGTCATCTGCAAATGTAACCAGTTTACTGTATGTATTGGTGTCAAAATCTCAAGATCTTTGTGTGGACCTGAAGAATGGCTCCCCAATGTGAAAAAACAGGTTTTTATTACATTGTGGGTGACTGTTGGTCCCTACAATGTAATATAAACCTAATCCACACACACACATACACACACACACACCACACACACACAAACACACACACACACCACACACACACATACACACACACACACCACACACACACATACACACACACACAGAGCTGTACCTGTCTGCCCCCCTGGCACTAATAGGACCTGATGTGTGTTATAAAACTATACTTGTTAACCTTACAAATAACACAACCATGAATTCGAGAAATACATTCATCTTTAGTTTCTTCGAATTCATCACTTCAGTATTTTAAAGATTCGTATTTATGTTTTGTTAATTGGCAGTAAGTTCCTTGCAGTACAGATAAGCCCTGGTAGGAACCCCAGGGGGATCAGACAAACACGAGGATGATGGAAACTGAATGACTTGTGATGGTTGCCTTAAATTTAAGTGTGTAAAAAAATAGGCTTGGAAGGCGTGGCACACAGAAAAAGATTCCCTTCGTAATGTGGTTTTTTTGGAGGCTGATGTGACCCATTCTGGGTCGGAGCTGTGAAATTCCAAGTTGTACCTGTTGAAACACTCTGCTGTGACCCGGTGTTCAAATGCCACTGACTGCACCTGCGCTCATGAAACTTAAAAATACAGTACAGTGCTCCTGGAATCATGGCCGTGTTTGTTCTCACCATTAAGGTGACTGTGTGTCTAGGGCCTGTGAAGAAATTGCCAGATCTCAGAAAGGGATTCGTCAGTCAGCAGCTCTGGGACAGAGATTCAGCTTGGTGTGTAAGCCACCACCTTGTGTCTCCTGGGAACGCGCTCCACCCATGGCCCATAAGCGATTCCCAGCATTCAAAGAAATTTCATGGAAAATCCCGGAATACCTACAAGAAAGGAATGCGATATGGTTTAGGGAATTCAGAAATCTGGCAAGTTGTTTTCAGGCTTTGTGTACACAGAAGAATCCCAAGTGTTTTGTTCTTGTTGAAGGATTATTTTTCCAGACATATTAGGTTCTGACTGACATACTCTTGTGGTTTGAAGCATTGAACAGTTTTAAAAAAATGATTATCATTCAGCCTTTCTCATTCAAGTCAAAAAACAATTTTAAAAATGCCATTCTGACCACAGTTTTTGAATATGGGCATTTTTTCATTTTACATGGGAAGGATGTAAAATTAGAAATTTATATGCAGCCTTATGCTAAGTTTTTTCAAAGTGAAAAAAACAGCAATGGCAGCCTGGAAATGAATAAACAGTGAAGGATTTCAAGGATTTCAGTGCCTGTGGGTGGGATCCAGATGTTTAAGGATCCCAGCCAGGAGAGATCCCATCCAAGCCTCACACTCGGTAAAGTGGGCTTTGTATTGTTTGAGAACTATGAGCAGAACAAAATACCCAAAGTCTAGTCTAATACATTAAATGGAAAACGATCATGAAAAGAGAGCAAGATCTGGTACCTGGCATAGGGCTAATATGCATTTGACCAAGTCCTTTCATGCTGATCGGAGTTTATTCAGACAAGTTTAATACCCCAGTGATATCAGCTAGAGTCCTGGCAAGAATGTGATTGGATCTCTTTGATTGGGTCCATGGCTCTTCTGGCTTTCTCATTGGTCTTTTAGGATACTTGGGCCGGACTTACTGCAGGTGAAATAGGGCAGGCAGGTAGCGCCAGTTGAACTGGCTTTGGCTGGATTACCGTTAGTTGAGAGGGTCATGCCAGCACCTTCTGGGGATAGAGTGCTTGTGGAATATGAGGTCCTCAGCCCTGTGTTTATGATGTTTCAGTTATTCTTCCTTCGTGGTTTCCATAGATCCTGCTGGTAAATCATGGCCACACTTCTGTTTCTTGGCTCCCACGGTTTGCTGCAAAGGGGTTTAGAGAAATACAGGAGTGCTAATGTGAATGGATACCTTGCAAACCATGTAAACAAGCTGGAGAGTCATGCTTTTGACAGCCACTGTTACCGATGGTCCCATGAAGGCAGAGTGACGGCGAAAATTGTGAAAGCATGAGCTGTCTGTTCAGTCAGGTTTACAGGTGATGCAGGAACCAGGCCACTGTAATCAGGCAGCTACATCACATCTCAGCTGGGGCTCAGTCGCCAGAACTGCCTCTCTGGGCTTATATCCTGTGGCAGATGTATCCACCGGCTCAGGATCAGCAGACTCCATATGCATTCAGTGCAAGAACATCCATTTTAATACCAGCCTCCCCAGTGATCCTGTACTAGATAAACAGCATGAAAATGGATGGATGGATTTTTTTTTATGTGTCCATATGCATAAATGTGTATGATTTTGGATAGAAACACACATAGCATATGTGCAGTTTGCAACTAGATTTGCAAATTTTATGGATGTGTGCCTTTCATTTCTGCATGTCTTTCATGTGCATGACAGTGTGTGTGTGTGTGTGTGCGTGTTTGTCTTTGTCTGTTTGTGCGCATTTGTGTGGTCATGTATAGATAACATTGTGGAGACCAAATATCCCCACGATGTGATAAAAACTTATTCTTTAGGTCCCCACAAGAGGAAACTCAATTTAATAAAAAATCTTTGAATGCAATGAAAAACTAAAAATGTGTGTCTGTCTTGTACTTTCTTTGGTTAATTATGGTTAGTTATGGCTGGGTAGAGGTTTTTACTTTTGGGATTAGGCTTATGCCGATAGATAGAAATGAATGGACAGTCTCCACAAAGATATGAATAAAAACACATGTGTGTGTTTGTGTGTGTGTGTGTGAGTGCGCGCGCGCGCGCGCGTGCCCCGTGACAGTGACGTCTACACTTTTCGTGGTCCTGTGTGTCATATAATGTGCAAGTGTGTGAAATACAAAAACGTAGAAGTGCTTCAGTTCAGGCTGACCAAAACCATATAGAACATAAACCCATATGAGGCCTCATGTCATGTGACTTTGTGTTATGTGATATAAAAGCCTGCCTACTTGACTGAGCTGTAGCCAGCCTGCTGGTTCAGAACATGCTCTGCTTCTGGGACCTTGAGCCTTGTCATGCTGCAGTATGAAGGGCAAAAGTATAAGACTATGTGAAAGCTGATGGTGTAGCACAGATCTGCTTCAGCTAAACCTAGTTCCACACAATGCTGCGTGCATATCCTCCTTTATCGCCAAATTGTTGTGGGAGGGGTGGTTAAAGTCCCATTAGCTGAAAGTTCACTGATCCGACCTCCAGTACTGCACCACTGTAAAAGAAACCTGTCCTGCTCTGGACTGGTGTACCTAAGGAAGTTCAGAAACAAATAACACGTTTACTATTGGGAATTTATGAATTAGAATTCAAATATACAGTACATCACATTATAATTTTTGGAACATTCTTGTGATGGTATTTATGACGAACTTTCACTCAACAGGAGTTTATGGAAACTTTTTCTTTTTTTCTTTCCAGACACACAGTAGAAGTGAAATAAACTGCCCTTTCAGCCTCCCCCCCCCCCACTGACCCAGGCCCTCCCACCAGGGCTGTATTCACAGGAGGCAGTGAGTAAACTATCAGTCAATTGCATGGCTGTCAGTGCTGAGTGATGCTCCGGGCGCCCACTCAGTCGCTAGGCGCCCCACCTTGGCGAGAGCTCCCTTTATCCCCTGGCAGAGGGCTGAAAGGGGCAAGCAACAACGCCAGCTGGGGGTGGGGGGGCGAGTAGGGGGGTCGTGTACAAATTGCTAGGGGAGACTTGCCTCCATTGTCCCTGTCTGTTCCATTTAAATCTGAATGGTAGAGCTTAGCTGGTGCGCCGAGTTTAAGGTACACAGACGACCATGGGGGGGGTGTGGCAGTCATTAGTCTAGGGTCCTCAGGCTTCTTATTTCCACACAAACATGCCCCCCCCATGTCCGGCTAGTGTCCTTCACGCATACAAGTACGAAGTGATCTTTGGGTTCGTGGCGTTGTTAGAATAGAGATATTGTGTGTGCAGTATCATTGTGAAAGTTATCAGGGCTGTTTACAGTTACTGGCCCTGAGGACAGAATCATTATTTTCCTTCAACAGTTTTTCTTACATCTTTAGTCAGAGACTGTATGCCTCTTATGCCTCAGTCACTGGGTAGAATAACCGGTTAAAAGTAGCTTGTTTAACTGCGTAGGTTCGTCAGCCGTGGAGCTGAATGAATTGTGGACATTAAACAGAGCCTTCTTGGACTCTGTGTGCCCACCAACAAATGCAAACACTGCTTGAACAAAAACTGTGTACTCGGGGCCTGATCCACCAATGGCCATCCCCGAAGCACATAACGGAGAATGTGACCTACTGCCTCCTTCTGGGTGCCACTAACACCACTCTGTAACCTGCCATGGTAACCGCAAAGCAACCATGCTAAAGAAACTAACCTGCACCATTAAACTTTCATATTATACAACTTGATAACTGCTAACCTACCATTTTAATATACACTCACAGAGCACTTTATTAGGAATACATCACTAAGGCTTCTTTTTGCTCTCAAAACTGCCTCAGTTCTTCATTGCATGCATTCCACAAGATGTTTATCAACATTCCTTTGAGATTCTGGTCCATGTTGACATGATTGCATCATACAATTTCTGCCGATTTGCATGTCCATACTCCAAATCTCCTGTTCTACTACATTCCAAAGGTGATTGGGAAGGTCACTGAAGAACACTGACATAGTTGTCATATTCATTAAATCGTTTTGAAGCGACTTTTGCTTTGTTACATGGTGTATTATTATGATGTTAGTAGCCATTAGAACAGAGGTGGGAAACCCGTTCCATGGAGAGTGGGTTTTTGGGATGGCCTCTCAATCAACCAATAAAAGAAGGTCCCCAAGATTGGAGTTGAGAAACATTGATTTATTATTGGCTGATTGAGAGGTCATCCCAAAAACCCGCACCTACACCAACCCTCCATGGAACAGGATCCCCACCCCTGCATTAGACGATGGGTAAATATAAATTGTGGCTATGAAGGAAAAGTACATGGTCAGCAACAATATTCAGATAGGCTGTGGCATTCAAGCAATGATCAATAGGTATTAAAGGGCACAACGTGTGTCGATAAAACATTCCCCACACCATTACACCACCACCACTGTTGACACAAGCCAGGTGGAGTCTGTAGATTCATGCTGTTGATGCCAATTTCTGATCCTACCATCTGTGTGCCTCAGCAGAATTCAAGATTCTTCAGATTAATTTATGTTTTTACAGTCTTCAACTATCAGTTTTGGTGAGCCTGTGCCCTCTGTAGCCTCAGATTTCTGTTTTTGACTAACAGAAGAGTAACTTGACATAGTCTTCTGTTCACCACAGTTGTACAGAGCAGTTATCTGAGTTATCATAGCCTTTCTGTTGGCTCGAACCAGTTTTGCTATTTTTCTCATCAACAAGGTGTTCCGTCTGCAAAACTGCCACTCATGGTTGTTTTCTGTTTTTTGGACCATTCAAAGTAAACGCTAGAGACTGTCGTATGTGAATATCCCTGTAGATCAGCAGTTACAGAAATACTCAAACTAGCCCATTTGGCAACAACGATCATGACACAGTCAAAATCAAAGAGAACACTTTTTTTTTCCTATTCTAATACAGTGGTACCTCGAAACTCGAACTTAATCTGTTCAGAACTCCAGATCGAATCCTAAAAAGTTCGAGTTCTGATCAATTTTTTTTATAAATTATTTTTCATAAGAAATAATGGAAAACCAATTAATTGGTTCCCGGCCCCAAAAAATACACCTAAATATGTTTTTTTTTAGCATTTAAACACAAAATGAACCAGATAAAACAAGAAGAGCATATACCGTACTAAACACATCTACGCACATTTATCAAAAAAGTAAGAAAATAAATATATCCAAACAATGTGTAAAGTTAAAAAAAACAATGTGTCCTGTCCCGATCGTCTGCTCCTTCCGTGTGCCACGCCCCCTCGTTAACCCCGTGTGGAATCCCCATGTGATCAGCTGTTTCCGGTTGTTTTTATTAGCTCTCTGTATTTCGTCTGCATTTCAGTTTGTTTCCCCAGTCTGGTCATTATTCCCCCGTATTCCCCGATACCCTGATGTCTGCGCCTTTGTCTCCGTTCCGTCCCCGCTCGGCATGACAATGTTATTATAATTAAACGTATTAATGGTTTATTATTAATATTAAAATAATGAGTAAGAAATCTTTATTTTTAAATGTATTTTATTATATAATAATAATTATTGTTACTGTCTATCATTGTCTAAATGTATTTTTACTGTCTAAATATACGTATTCAGCTAGTGTAAACATGCACGATGCTATCACAGCTAATGTGAGGCTGAGACTGAAGCGTTACCCTTTGTTTCCACTGAGAGACGTGTCGCGTGACTCAATTCCCTGCACTGCAAGTTATCTTAGGGCGGCGTTCACGGTTTGATCGAGCTTTAGGTAATTTTTTTTTACAACTGGTTGGTTCTAATGAGTTCTAATAAGTTCGAGAACTGAGGTACCACTGTATTTGATATAAACATTAACTGGAGCATCTGACCTGTATCGGCATGATTTTATATATTGGTTAATTAGATGATTGAATAAGCAGGTATAGAGGCATTCCTAATTAAGTGCTCAGTAAATGTATGCTAATAATTGCTAATGAGCACCTCTCATTGAAACCCCAATAACTCCCCACATAACTCTTTACTACATATTAACTTATTTCATTATGATAGCATGATATTCATCACACTGTTCTACCATGCTATATTTGCTATAAATTGCCCCTCGGGGACAAATAAAGTTTTTTTGATTTGATTTGATTTGATATCAGTGTTGCCAACTTTGTCAGCTGGCTGGTGTGAGATTTTCAATTCAAGACAAACCTGCCCACTCATTTACATGTATGTAACAGTTTTATTGCCTTGTAAATAGTCTGTAGGGTTTGCAAACTACCCCAGAACTTTTTATGTAGCTAATTTTAGATTTATGATGGAATAATATACATTTGCTGAAAGATTTCTTGTGTGAGCATGAGAGTCAGAAAGCATGATATAAATATATAAAACACACACTGTTTTCCTATTAAGCCAACCTGTGGAGGATAAAACATTCTTTCAAAATACCAGGTTGGCTATAATATCTACCCATATCTCCATTTAAATCTGAAAAATGGGCCTTGGAGGAACTAGGCTTGAAATAAAAGGTTAGCCCTCCTAAACCAAGCCAATTTATGGAGCCACATTTAAGAGTTAAATTCCATAAACAGAAGGAATATGAATATGAAGCAATGATTTTACATAATGTCTTAGACTTTTTCCAAGGAGTGATACTGCTTTACATTTAACTTGCTCACATATTACTCCAGTCTCACTGAATGTCCTGGTGCTATGGGTAGGACAGCTGACTGGTGGGAAGAATACTGTTTATAAGTGACCACAGGCTTCAGCACTTTCTGATTTCTCATCATTCCTTGATTCCTTTGAGGCTTGTTGTCTGTCTTTTACCACTTAATATTACATCACTGTTTGTAATCAGGTACCAGGACTTAACAATATAGCTAAGGTGTACACAGGGAACTCTGTTCTACCCAATGGAGTTTCTAGTTATTTAAAAGATACGGGTCTAAGTCAAATTTACCTGGGACTTGACTTTTTTTTCATTTTGAAGGAAAATTGGCATCAGGGCTAAAATTCTCAGGGCTATGCTTAAAATACTCGGACCTAATGATGCCCATGGTTCCACCCCAGTTCCTAATGAGTACTTAGCTTCAGACTTGCATGCATTGCTGAAATATGTGTTGTGGGATGCAGTGGCACACTACATGAAATCTCTGTGCATCAACACCATAGCCTCATGCATCTTTAGAAGGGGGTGGTTAAGGGCGACAGGTGACAGTTGGAGATCGGTATGGCGTTCTGAATATAGTTAAGGGTAGTGAGGCCTTCTGGGCCATAGCATGGGCTGGAAGGAGGCTGTGCTGAATGAGGTCCTCAGACCTGATAGGAAGGCGGGGAGGAGAAAGCTGTCTGTGATCTGGACTGGGGAATGAGGCAGGGTGGGGTGGACAGTTAGTGCCTTGTCTTAATGTACAAAACCAGAGGCTGAAACACTAGCCATCTCCCTGCGGATATTATTTTTTTTCAGACCAGAAGCCATGGAGAGACACCAACAATTGCTGCTTTGGGTTAATGGGTACCATATGGCCAGCTGGTGTATAGATGAGGCCTGTTGAAGCTCAGTGTATACAGGTTCCCAGCCATCTATTATACATGTGGCTGCATGTATGCTGAATACTGCTGGGGGGGGCTTGCATTACAGAGCTGCTCTCGTGTCGTGGATGAGGATTGGGTTACACAAGGAGTGCTACTTTGCCTGGCTGTCTCCACAGTCCTGCATGCATGGGAAAGTGGACGGGGCCAAATGAGCAGCCAGTGAGGACCTATGAGTGTCACACAGGATTACTCAGATTTGTCACACAGCTTTGGCCAACCTGCCAGTATTTTAGGAGGCATTGCTGTGCTTCAGATTTTTTTTTAAAGGTGAATAGGGAAGGAGACAGGTGGTATGGTGGCACCGTGGGCAGCTCCACAGGGTTGTGGGTTCAAATCTTGCCCCGCTCTGTATGCTTGTTCTGGGTTTGTTCAGGGTACTTTGTTTCCTCATACAGTACAAAGCTAGACTGTTAAGATACATTTAAGAGCCTAGCACATGATTTTGTTTTTCTAGCATGCAAACAAGCATCCTGTCCTGGGCGTCCCCTGGCTAGGTGCCCCCCCCCAACGATGCTGTAAGTTGGATAAGTGGCATTTTCCAATGGCAAAAATGTAAAATAAAGAACACCACATTAAATCTAAATCTGCTTTTCATTATATTTGTTTGACGGGGACAGTCAGGGAACCTTGACTTCTGGCAAAAACCAAATGGCATAATTATTTTATTGCTAGTCAGGTTGTCTCACCATTGTCAAGCGAGACTAAAGAATGGTGTCGCGTTAAAGCGTGCCGTTTGCCATCTTGTCTCCTCTTGATGTATCTCCGTCTCCTTCTCAGTTTCCTGCCCTGAATCAGTAGTTTCTTTATTTTTGAGACTAATTAGCTTCTCAGGTGAGCAAACTCGTCCCTCACCAGCCGGCTGTGCTACCAGCCTGGACGACTCGGAGCACCAGCTGGCTTGGCTGTAAGCGCGCCTCACGATTGTCTTACTGTGCCTATTAAAAAGGAGACAATGTGCTGCCAATTAGCCAAAATTACATGGACACATCTGGGCTGTTGGCCTGTTGGAGTCCTAAGAAAGTATCCTAGTAAGAATGCTGAGGGGCTGTGCGGGAGAACAATATGTGTGATCGTTTTACAAGCCAGGATGCTTATTCATATTTAATTGACGCCCTTGTCCTTGGATGAGGATGCGGATGAGTTGAGACAGAGAGCAAGCTTCTTGAACACCAGGCCATGGGGTATGATGGCTTGTGAGGATTTTTAAGGGCCTTGTCAGTATTGTCTCACCACAGGAGGAAATGCACCTGGGGGGGTGGGGGATGTTTCTCTGAGCCTCACAGTGTCACGTTTCCGCCAAGCCGCTACTCCGTGGCATCTGTGCACCAGAGTGGCTGTGGGGAGTTTCGGGCTGGGGGCTGATTAGTGGGCTTGTGTGGAAGGGAGGATTCTGGGACATAACCACAGCAGGGAGGTTGCCAGGATGGTAGTGACCAGGGGTGAAAGGGCATGGGTCAGCTGGTGAATCCCCACAATGTACCCACAATCCTTTCTACTGTGTTTGGAACATCCAAGACAATCGACTTATTAAAGATTGAAACATTCTAAAAAATACAACCATTATCTTTTCTGTATAAGGTAAAGTATTTTTGACTTCTAAAGATTAAACTCAGGGATTACTCTCAACATTCAAGATTCAAAGTGTTTCTTTATGCAATGAAATTCTTACTTTGCTGTCCACACAAAAATGTCAAGGTACAATTTCAAGTTTGTCTTGTATAAGGAGCATGCAATTGAATGGGTGCCCTCTGGAGAAACAAATTATAAATGAGAAAAATATATGTAAGGATTAGCAGGTTTTTAAAAGTATGAGATAGTTACTAAGTTTTTAGCTTAATTTATTTGTTTGTGTATTAGTAAATGGCGCCAACAAAATTTCATTACAGCTAATGGCTGAATAATAACAGTAATAACTACTTTAATTGTTGAACTTTTTGAATTGTTCATCTGTTTATCAAGTAGCTGCTGATTACCATCTGCCCTCATTTGTATGAGTGATTTTAGGCTGTTTAAAGGTGTGTTTCTGCTTGTAACAGCCCTGTGTCTGCTTTCAGGTGTTTTTCTCAGTTCTATTTATGAGCTCCCCTGCAGTTTAGGATGTGATGGACCGATTTCTCACACTAACTTTATCGTATTGCAGCCTCAGCTAACATGGCTAAACATTGCAGTGGTTACTCACACTCATAAATTATTTAAAGTTCCATGACCTTTCCCTACCAGTTTGACGGTCCTGATGCTTCTCTTATGGCGTTTTTTTGTCAGTTCATATAAAGCACCATAATCTAGTAGCCATGTCTGCCATTAGAAGCCTGTGTTCTGTGACATATTCAGAGGCCTTGTGTTTTATCAAAAAGCCTTTGATTAAGTCCATCGCTTGTCCTTGCAGTCTTTCTGCTGTAGAAGATCATGCGGCTGAGGTGTCTTTCTGTTACAGTCAGCATTCTGTGCCTTGTTTGTGTGGTATGTGGCAAAATGTGGTTTTAAGCTTAACTCCACAATGTATGGACAATTCTGAGATAGTTTAATATGCAGTTTTTTAACAGGCAAAATTCTATTGTGGCTTTGCCTCAGATCCCATGTATGTCAAAGAGGATTGTTTCAAAAAACTAAATCCAAACGTAAAATGTTATGAATGTGAATGAATATGGACTTGATTGGTCCTTGCTAATGTTCTTATGAGTAGTAACTGGGGCTGTTATGCAAAGATTCTCCAAAGTGATAGTGACATTGGCTGTTAATCTAATTCTTAACAGAAAAGGGTTATGGTTGATCACAGGTTACCTTCCCTTGGCAGAAGTCTGCTCTTTTAGATATAGTATGAACTAGATTTTTCAGTGTTGGTAGTTCAAAAACCCACCTGTACCCAGTTCTTCAGTGGCAGCCCCTCCTCTTTCCAGCAGTGGTGTCCAAGCTCCTTGAAATATCTCTTATAGATAGTGATATTGCTAGAAGACTGATCTGCTGATTCAGGTCATGTGACAGAGAATTTTCAGCTCCTCATTGCCAGGTAGGTTTCAGTTGCAGAATTAGTCTGCCCATTGTAAAATGTCATCAGGGGGCGTGATGCATGGCTATGAATGAGTCAAGGCCTGAAAGGGTTTTGGGTCATCTCACATGGAAGGGTGTCCGAGAGACAGTGGATGCCATCTTGGCACTAACCTAGAAGAATGAGCTAAGACATGACCACTGGGTGTGACAGGGAGGCAAGGAAACATCTGGAAAGATTGAGTCCCTGGAAGTTTTGAGTGCAGGTTTTTCTGAGGTTGCTGTTAGCTCTGTCACATGACTGAGCTCAGTTGACCATCTGTAGGGTAGAGTGGAAGCAAAGAACCTTTCAAGTTGCAGCTGGCACACAATGTCAATGCTTTCTTCAGACAGACTTCTCTGAAAATGAGTCTTTCAATCGAGTCTAAAATAAATAACCACAACATAACAACCAATTATATCCAGCACATGTTCCCTGAAGCAAGAATTTATTCCTTCCCTAAAGTAAATTGAAGGAAACACAGAAGGACTGATTCATGGCTGTGTTTTTTACAGGACATTCTTCTCTGTTTCATTGTTATGGGCAACATGTGTGTTTATTTGCTGGCTGTAGAACTGGCTGGTGTGGTTTAAACCCATGATTTACTCCAAGCCTGCATTCAGCACCTTTGCTTATTTGAGGAAAAACAAACACATATTTACATGGCTTCTCCAGCTTTATGAATTTCTTGGATATAAGTTTCAGACAGTTTATACTAAGAAATAAAATTTGACATCAGGTTATATGTCAGGTGTCCAAGCCTTTCTGAATATCTGCTCCAAATTCTGCATGCCACTTTTTTAGTGGTATAATTTCTCAGGAATAGTGTGTTTTTATGTCTCTGTATGTAATTTCTATTTCAAATGTTTAAAATCTTGCCATTCTTGTAAGATAGTCTGTTCAGTATTTCCATACAATATACAAAAACATATTGATTTTGGATTCATATGCACATTTTGGCTGACATACTGAGATTATCCTTTTACTAGATGAATGATGTTTCTCCACATAAAACATACTGATGCCTATGAAATAAGTTAAACCTCATCAATGTACTGTACCTTGCTTACTCATTTTTGAAGCTTCAGAGAAGTAACCCAACAGATATTCATCATCATGAGGGATGTGTGCTGATAAGCTTGTTCATTGACCACAGGTTACCTTCCCTTGTCTGCTCTTTTAGATATAGCATGAGCTCATAGTTAGATATTTAGCCAAAGGGGAGCTGGTTAGAAATGCAACATGACCAATATGAGCATGACTCTACACTTAAACTAAAATAATAGGAGCCAATGAATACGATGCATCCGTTCCTCCGTATCTACGGATTCCGCATTTGCGGATTCATCCAAGGACTGAAGATATGCAAAAAAACCCAATAAATTCAGAAAGTTCAAAAATGCGAAACTTGAATTTGCAGTGCACTACCTTCAAAGTTTCATTTGGGTAGGCTATCAAAATTTTCATTCAGGGGCAGCTGAAAAGTAACATGGCTTCATTCATTTTTTTTCCTGAAGTTGAATGCCAGAGCTACTCTCCTCTCTCGTTTGCCCACACTGCTTCATTGTGCTGTTAACAAAGGAAGCTGCTTAAGACTGATCCCGTGTCTTTAGAGTGAAGGCAGAAAAAATAAAATATTAAACATTTTTACATTATAAAGTATTAATTTAGCTGCTGTATTTTCCCTTGTTATTTGTATTGTATTAGGTGTTATAAGTTATCTAGAGATGATTTATACGGGAGGATATGCATAGGTTATATAGGCTATGCAAATACTCTACCATTTTATATAAGGGACTTGAGCATCCACAGATTTTGGTATCTGCCGGGATTCCAAAAGCAATCCTCCACAGAGATACACAGAGAGCCAACTGTAGTGTTACAGTAAAATGTTTTACAAGGCTTGTCTTTTGTCCTTATATTGTTTGTTGTGTCTTATGTTTTGCATTTTTAAGTTTCAGATTTGATTTCCAAATATAAAAGTGTATTTGGATTATTCTTTAAACCAGCATCAGTCCTTTGAAAAACCCTTCATCCATCTTCCACCTACATGTCTTGTATTTTTTAAAGGATTGAGCAAAATTTGATACAATAGCACAAGTTTACAAGATTCAGTTCTGGCTCCATGTATGTGGAGATTCATGTTGTTATTGTACTGTAAAAAAGAAAAAGTTAAAACAACCTAAAATTTCAAGGCAACTTAGTGCACTAGATTTTTGGGTTTTGAAGAAAACCACCTATTGTTGTACCAACTAATTATTTTTTATTCAGGTAATCTATCTTTCATATGTATAAAAACTTTGATTTTTAGTTTTGCATACTAAGAATTACAAACAACAAAAGTTGTGCCAATGTATTCTCTTTTGCTCAGATGATTTATCTTTCATATGCCTAAAAACTTGATTTAATTTTGATCTAAATTTGAGTTAAACCTGCTAAGAATTCAATGCCGCAAAATATGTGCCAACTAATTATTAAAAATGAAGATAAAACAGTTCAATTAGCATGTTTATTTTAAACATGATGGTAATGAATGATAGCAAGCACATTTTGAGGATCCCTTTGGGGAATGACAGCAAACTTCACTGTGAAGGGCAGCTACCTGTTGTGGTGCCTATGGAGCTGGGAGTCACAGGTCTTGCTGAAGGGCCCCCACATGTGCTGATGCTGGGCTTGAACTGGTGACCTTTAGTGGAGAGGTTTAGCTCACACTGTATCAGACATAATGAATAAAGTGCTAACACAGAAACACTGTTTACAGTTCAGAGTTTTGGCAGCATCCTAGTCCAGAGGGGGCAGCATGTAGCTCAGTGGGTTAAACTTCTATGCCTCTGGCCAAAAGATTGCCAGTTCAAGCCCATCCCAGCACATGTTTCAGCACTATTTTTGCAATGGGTGAAGCCCATTTAACAAACTCAATTTTTTAAGTGTTTACACATATGAAAGATAAATCTTCAGAAAAGACTTTTGTTGTTAGCATTTCTTAGTATGTAGAACTAAACATTTGAAGTTTTTGTAGAAAGATAAATTATCTGAACGAAACAAAATTACTTGGCATAACAATAGGTGGTTTTCTTAAAAACATAGAACTTTGAGTTGCCCTCAAAACTCAAAATTCTAGTGCTGATGCTGATGCTGATTCTGAGTAACTTGCCTTGAAATTTTAAGTTGTCGTAACTTTTTCTTTTTTACAGTATGGGTTCCCTCCAGGTTCTCCAGCCCACCCCCACAGTCCAAAAATATGCTATGGTGAATTTGAGTTGTTAAATTGTCCATAGGTTTGAATATGTGTGTTCTCTGTCCAGGTTTAGTCCCTGCCTTGAGGACAAGCAGATATAGAAGATGGATGGATATATTTGAATTAATGAATTGCAAGTTACAACCTGTTCCTTGTCTATGAAACACCTTTATTGGGTATTCTTGTTCATTCTAATGTGTGGTGAAGCCAAGATCAGTTTTTGCGTTTCACAGACTGCTAGGGCTGAAGAACCAGCTTGTCATACGACCTCGTAACGAGCAACCTCGGTGACCTGAGTCACCTCCATCACGGTCTGCCAGGAATGTGAGCAGGCAGGTAGAGCACACTGTGTCCTCATATGATCCCCATTTTCTCCCCAGCACAGTCAGCAGGTGCGTTGCTGTACGCGGGAGGGGTAATTACTATGTCTCCTTAGCCCATGTGGTGAAGCAGCCACCTAGGAGGGACGTAGGTATTTTCCCTATAATTTTCATACCTCTCTGGAGCAGCCCAAATAATGCACTGTAACTCACAGCACCTCCCTCCAACTCCACTGCAAAGTACTTGCTCTTCACTAGCTATTGGGCTACAATGGGGCAACCATTTAATGAATGAAAATAATGGAATCCCAGTGTGTGGTAGACAGGTATTGTAGTCTGTAATAAGTATGCCCAGTGTAGGAGGCACTTTAAAAACTTAAATACAAAGGTATAATAATTAAATTTTGGGGACACACACCACCACCCCCCGGTTCTTATGCCCCTACCGGTGCTCAACAAAATACTTTCCCATTATAAGCAAAGGGATTGTACATCTGACAATGTTTAATAAGCATATAAAACAATATGTAAAAATTGCTTGATCACTGAGTAACATCTTATGTAAGTTAACAATAGAAAAAGATTTAGAATAGAAATTCAGAGCTACACAGTCTCCTTAAAATTAAATTACTGTTATTGACGAATCTTCTATCTTTAAAAAGTACAGATTGTTACTGACCTTCAGCTGCCAGAGTGTGCATGACGTTAGCCGCAGAAGATAACATGTTAGCAACGTGAACGATTCACTTCATAAACCCCACCCCCGACATCAGTCTGTGGGGTCTGACGCAATGTCTTTCTTGTGGCCTTGAACACTTTGGCACCTTCTCAGGTGAGTGAAGGTCAGTTTCATCACCAGTTGAGGGCCTATTTAATTAAGATTGTTACATAACAAATGAGCTAGAATCAGCTCTCACAATTCCACTGGATTCAAAGCACTCAAGAATACTTAGATATAAAAGAAAAGAGCCATACATGCACACTAATCAGCCATAACATTAAAAGGTGAAGTGAATAACATCGCTGATCTCAATTCAATGGTACCTGTCTAGGATGCCATTATATATTAGGCAAGTGAGCAATCAGTTCTTGAAGCTCATGTGTTGGAAGCAGGGAAAATGGGCACGTGCAAGGATCTGAGCAACTTGGGACCAAATTGTGAAGGTATTTATACCTCACATGTGTTGTCAGAGCGGCAAGCCCCTGTTCACTGCAAAATAGATGAACTCAAGCTAATCAAACAGCTCTGTGAAACCCTTGAGCCTTTGGGGGAAGCAACAGATAAATGTCAGAATGATGAAGTAACTGCAAGTTATGTTCTTCCATGTGTCAGAGGTCTTCGGCATCCTGCAGCAACAATGAAACCAAGTACAATGCTCACAACCATAAAATCCTCGATTGAGAAATGGCTGACTAAGTTTGACGGTATGACGTGGTTTCATTTGGACCCAAGATTTAAACATGACGGGTGCATGGGTGGAGAAAAAAAAAGCATCAAAGGCATTCTAATAAAAAATGTCCCCTTGATCTATCCACCAAATCTAGCAGCTACTAAGAACTGCCCTTTACCACCCAAAATGAGATCAGAGTTTTTTGCATTTATGCACGCCTAAGTCCCATCCACGTCTGCACAGTTTACCAGCATCAGAGGAGGTACCAAGTCTGCTGTGTCATACTGAGGAGTCTAATTTTCTCTTGTACTGGAAGGAGAACCAGAACCAATTCACTTATTTGGCTCAACTTGCAGCCTAGCTATTCCTGCCTCATCTGCTCTTGTGGAACTCATTATCAGTATTGCAGGCAAGATATTTAGGCCTAAGAGATGGAATCTTTATGATGATAAATTTCCGGATGTAATGATTATTTGATGCAATGAAAAGTCAAAATATATAAACTAAATATATATATAAAGAAAAAGTAAGGAACTAAGCCTGTGTATTTCCCTTTTAAATGGTGTTACATTTGTAAGGAAAATCCATTTCTGGGCTTGTCATCATTGGAGGCAATCTCAATGCAGAGAAATATTGAGATGAGATTCTGCAACCAGTGGCAATCCTATATTTCAGTCTGGGACCGAACTCTATCCTCCAAGATGACAATACTTACCCCCTCAGCACTACCTCCAGAATTCGGGAGTGGAGAGGATGGAATGGCCTGCCTGCAGTCCTGACCTCAACCCCATTGAACACTTGTGGGATCAGCTTGGGTGTGCTGTTCATGCCAGAGTGACCAACACAACCATATTGGCTGACTTGCGACAAATGCTGTTTGAAGAAAAGGATGCCATCTCACAGCATCAAGCTGGTGACCAGCATGAGGAGGAGGTGCCAGGCTGTTGTGGCTCTGTATGGTTTTTCCACACACTACTAAGGTTCCTGTTTGTTAAATGAATAAATTATTAAATTGCCAATATGTCTTATTTCTTCAGACTTCAATCATCCTATCCACAAAACGACACCAAACAAGAGTCAATAGCAGAATTAGCTGATTGGCATTGGCAGAGAAGACTTGGCAAGTTTTTCATGGGCGCAACCTCGGCTGCTCAGTCCACAAATGGATTTTCCTTACAAATGTGGCACCATTTAAAAGGGAAATAAACAGGCTTTCCAACAGTATAAGATTTATTGTCAAGAAGCATTGTCACAACAAAGAAATAATCGACCAAACAGATATTTCCTTACTTTTATATATATATATATATATATATATATATATATATAAAATCCAGCACATTATTCATATTAGTGGTATGAAACTCGCATCTTTTGACTGTCATACACACAAATTTTTAAATTGATGTTATTTATTATATTCATCAGAACAGGTACATTCGGTATAGAGTTCTACTGCTGTGTTTAGTGGATCATCAAAATTCAACAATATCTACCCATATTCCATGGCTAGTTATCCAGAACAAAGGCACAGTGACCCCACCCAGGAAAGACAAGGCAAGGGGCCACCATGGAAGGGATGATGGTCCATCATGAAACACATACACACACACACACACACACACAAATTAGGTATCTATATCTTTCTATATCATTCATTTCTATGAGCATAACCCTAATCCCAACTATGACAAACTTAATCCATATCCATCCCTGTCCTTAACCATAATTAACCAAACAAAATACAAGACTTATGACATTTTAAGTTTACACAGATTTGTATAAAAGTGAGTTCTCTTGTGGGAACCTAAAAAATGTCCTCACCGGGTAAAAAGTTACGGGTTTTTATCACATTGTGGGGAAGTTTGATCCCCCCCCAATGAAATAATCACAACAGCATACACTGTAGGCAATTTGGAAGACAAGAATACCCATGTGCGGAGACAAGAATACCCAGAGACATGGGGAGAACAGGCAAGCTTGCACACATACTCAGAGCTGGCAGGTGGGAATCAAACCAATGACCCAGGTGTTGTGAAGTCACAGTGCTACCCTTAGTGCTACCTGCACAGGAAAGGGCTTTTCCAAAAAACACAGCCACACTGGGAGAGTCCCCACAGAGAGGTGGCGTTGTTGGGAGCCCATAAGAAAGCCCCAAAGTGACTAACAGGATGTGCCTCCTCTGTTGTATGTGTTATCTGACCCCGTTACACCAGTCAGGTGGTTGGGGGGCTCGGGGGGGGGGGTTTGCCTTCTTGTTTTCAGGAAGCTCACTTCCTCGTCTTTGATGCCAGGCTTCAGTTCTTGACCTAAAACTAGTGAGATGAAGACAAACAGCTGTGCTGTGTGAGAGAGCCTCTGTTTCCTGGTTTGCTGCTCTATTTCCGTTTCACATACGGCGTCCAAAACTGCTCTTACAGGTTAACTTGCCCAAGGGTAAAGAGTCAAAGTCATGTTCAAGTCTCCGCCAGGTGGAGGAAGGTTCATGATGTTGAGCTGAGCCATGCAGTAATTGCATGTTCACATTTAGCTTGGTGCCTGGTGCGTTTTCACTTTTGCTTCGGATATTCTGCCATGTTTTAATTTTTCCAAAAAGAATTATTTTATTACAAGGCAAAAACAAATACATTAAAACTGGCAAAATCTGTTGTAATCTCCTTTTGCTTCCAGAGAATATACTAAGGAAGTTATTTTACTCAACTTTATAGCCCACAGGGGAAAGAAATAGCGATGTGTAGTTTTATCTAAAGGAAGTCCTGTTTCTCCTAATGAAAATGGTTCAGTTGGCTCTGGAGGTTTATTGTCTGCAGTAATTTAAGCCCATTAATTACCCATTATAATATAATAGTAAAATTTGAAGTATCATTATCCCTGGTACTTGAAAAGACAATAATCTTCCAGGAATTGTTAACGAAAAGACAAATGCCAGTTGTAACTGTTGTGCCCCACCCCCAGCCCCCCTTGTATGTGAAAACATGGGTCAGAGGGCATATTATATAATGCTGCTGTTTGGTACCTGGCAGCTGGGAACAGGTGAGAAGGGGGGAAGTGCCCCCCTTCTAAGCATTACATACAGGAAGTATGTCATTGTCCCCTTATGACACCATTTAGTCACTCTTAACATATCCTCAAGAAACTAAACAATGGCAGCATAGTAGTAACAAGGTCTGGTACCACACATACTTCCAGGAACCTGAACAGCGAGGTATGTCTGTCCACCTTTGGGTGACTCTTCTGCTGCTGTCCTTCAGGAACACCTCCACGAGACCAGGATGTCAGCTGAGACTGGGCAGACCTGGGTTTTATTGCAAAGGCCTTTGGATTCATGACAAGACCACGGTCCTCTTCAACATGCCCGCTCAAATGCGATCTGTGGTGGATCAGAACCAAGGCTGACTGACCAGCACTTCAATAGTTGGTCCCTGTTCATCAAACATGGCTGATCTCTCTGGGTGTACTCACCAGAGTGAGGAATGGTGGAAGACACTTCAGAATGGTGTACAGATCCACGAGAAACAGGGACTGGTGAATGGAAGGCGGGGAAGTTATTGCCGCAGAGTTTGTTACATGCGTGTTTCTCATACTTTCAGATTACTGCTGAAAGATTAAAGGTCTTAATCATATGTTTTTAGTTCATAGGCTTTGAGCCAGATGAACTCCTCATATGGCTGGAGAAATGTGGAAATGGCAAGTCCAGCTGCCTCCTAGAATTTTCTGTCGTGCAGTTCCCTGTGTTCCATGATGCACACCCATGTCACACATCACGTTAAAGGTCAGCTACCTGCATGGCCAGATAAACAATGAAAGACAAAGCTACCCATTCAGTCTGCCTTCCGGTTCTTTCAGTCTCTCTCGCCCCCTTTCACATCGTCATACTTCCTTCCTTTATTGTAGTAACCTGTGATTTTCTTTGGGCTGGGCTAACAGTGTGAGGGAGAGGCTGCAGTGGACCTACCAGTGAGCTTAGGTCAGTGTAGATGGATTTAGTTGTGTACACAGGGTCACACTGTGACTGAGCTGATCGGTGAGACTAGGCCACTATGGAGGGGTCTGACAGTTAGACTAGGGCTCTGTGGATGGGTTTAACAGTGAGACTGGGGCATTATGGATGGGTCTACAGTAGGCGCTTTCACACTGAAGTTCTGGAACCTGGTCCTGGTTTACAAGTCCCCGGGCTGTCTTGACCTGGAATTTTTGTAGCTACTGGCCACTTTTGTGTGTTGCTATAATACCACACAACAAGTACTGTGACCTTTAAGCTAAATAAGCATTAGAGACGCAAAAAGTTCGTAAGTTAAATTTCCCACATAAATTTCATACAAAACTATACCGATGGAGGAAAAGTCTTTTTGTTAGTTATTTGTTAGTTACATGATCAAAATGGAACAAACTTTTTATTTATATTTTATCTGTATGATCCACAACATGTTCATTATTCTTATTAAGTCTGGCCAGCAGATTGATCTTTCGTTTTCCACAGAATAAAAAACAATGTAACATTACCCTGCTAATAAGCAATAAGAAGTTTCACCGCAGGCACCAGCGATAATACACAAAGATATATTGGTTAGCGATCAAATTTTGTGATGCAGAAATATGGAGATGCATGCAAAAAAATATTAATTGATGGATTAAATGTACAATTCTCAATCTGCTCAATTTTTGCTCTGCAACATCTCTTTTTCTGCACTTATGCGTAACTCCCATGTTAGTGTCAGTGCTTATGGTCAAAAAATCAGCAAGCTATCATTGTAAGTGCCTCCCCAGTATTGAGACCAAGGCACTATGGACCAGCCCCACAAAAAACAAGGCACTATGGATAGGCCTAACAGTGAGACTGGGGCACTGTGTACAGGTCTAACTATGACACTAGGGCCTGTAGCTGTTTCCTTTTCAATGTCTCCTGGTTTCCTGTGGGTCTTTTTGAAGGTGCTGGTGTCCTTTGAAGCCCTTCTGTGACTGGAAGCTGGAGAAATATGCAAATAAAATAAAGAACAAAGGGAACACCGGTTCTGATGACCACATGTGCTTGAGCCAGCATCAGAGATCAGCGTACTCTCTGTAACAGTATTCCTGCCTACTTTTATTCAGTTAATCAGCAGGTAGCGGCTGTGTCCCGATGGCCTTACAGTCAATCTGCTGTCAGACAGTTGCTCTCAGTGACAGGCAGCCTTTAATAGCCCATCTGACTAAGGATCGCCTGTCTTGGTTTCTACTCCTGCGACTGCTGGAGTGAGCTCAATCATTTCTACATATTTAACACCAACTAAAGGTCAGGTATAAGACTCTCTCGAGGCAGAACAGCAGACCATGTGATATAGGGAAGGGAGGAGGGAACGGGGACTTCAGAGGAGTTTTGTGAAACAGCAAAGATGAATGGAAATGAGAAACAACCTGAGGAAAACACAGGAAAGCAGACCAGGTGCTCAGTTCTGAGGGCGGGAGCTGGGTGCTGGAGGTGGCCGCTGGGTTCTGAGGGCGGGCCCTTGGTGTTGGAGGCAGAGTAAGAGCAGTGAGGCACACTTCATACTGTCAGTGATCAGGCAGAACTCCATGAACCAGCTGGCTTTACCCTTCCCTGGGACGTTCACAGCCTGCCCAGTTGATAAGGTCTCTGTGTGTGATTGTGTGTATGTTTGAGATTTGTATGTATGTGAGGATGTTTTTGTGTGATTACGTGTATACTGTGAGGTCAGTGTGTCTTACGATGTCATTGAGTTCATGGTGATAGTGTGTGTATGGTTATAGCACATCCTTATCATACACCACCCTGAAGAGCTTATCTGATGGCAATGTGAATGCGCAGGCTGGTGGAATGTCAGTGAGATGGATCTCCTTCAACTGAGTGTCTGGAGGAATGAGTACATGCACAGAATGCTGCTTGATTTCAGACCTGATTTGCTAATAGGTAGCCAAAGCTGCTCCAAATCAACAGATCTGATCTGCTATCAGCTGTGGCTATGCTGGTGCCCCATAGGTCAAAGACATTGATTAGCATCATACTGTACATTAGCAAGCTGTGAAATGTCTGAGTAGGAAGCCACACTCTTTTGGTCAGTGCCAGTGCTTGATAGGTTTGCTGGGGATGTGGCTAAAGCCTCAAACAGTTTTGCTAACATGGTGTCCAATAGTAAATCCATTTATAAGTGAACTCTATATTTATAAGTGAACTCTATTTATAAAGCACTTCAAAAAACAACCTTCATGGACCAAAGTGCTGTACAAAGTTTTAAAAATAAAATAAAGTAATATAAAATAGAATACAGAAACATACATTACATAACGTAAACAGCCCACTCAAAATTTTTCCCAAGTTTCTTTAAATGCTAAAGAATAAAAATGAGTTTTAGGTTGAATTTTAAAATCCGCAAAGGTGGGAGCAAAGGAGGCACCGCTAATATGGATGGGTAGACTGTTCCAAAGCAAAGGTACTGCAGTGGCAAAGTGTGACACTCCAGGTGTCCCCTCCCTGCTTTTGCTGTGATGTGGGAAATGCTAATGCTAACAGTGAAGTAAAACCATCAGTGCTTGAAAATAGAGCTCATTCTGGCAGCAGCCTATCATTGTACCCAGCAGTCAAGGAAGCAGTACTGTGCTTCAGGCTGTCTGTGGATGCAGTTTCTTAGCAACCCAAAGTGGAAGACAAGTTCGGATACCCTCACTGGCTTGCATGCTTTCGCTTCCATGAAGTTACCTGTGTTGTATGACTGTACAGTTTAGCCTGGGGCCGGGCATCTGTTCAGCCAGCTAGGAAACAACATAAAAGAGGGGCCATAATTAAATATTGGTAACACCTTACTTGACGAGGCACAAATACTTAGTAACAACTCAGTTACTACTGAAGCACAAATCATGAACAAATATAGACTACTTGAAATAAAAGATGTGTCATGATTCATTAATGATGAACAAACATGAGATCAGTTTTTACTTGTTATTCATTACTTATTCCTTCAGTGATCCACAATGGTTTACAGGATTAACGACTATAGTAACAAATATACTAACTGCTTGAGATAAAACATGCGTCACGATTCATTAATGATCTATTCACGTGAGATCAGTATGTAATTAAAACTTAGTTTGTGGTTAATTAAAACATAAGTAATAGCATAAAACTATATTATGTGTGCCCCGTCAAGTAAAGTTTTACCTAAATATCTTTGCCTTATATGTCTCTGGTGGAAAGGGTGTGATGTTAAAGGTCGGAGGTCAGAGGCCTGTTTCAGCTGTTTTTCTTATTTATTTTTGTATTTGAGCTTGAAAGGCTGCCTTTGCTGCCCCCCTTGACGTCCTTTGGTGTGTGTGCATGGGTCTATCTGGGCTGTGGGCTCTGATCCCTGACTTCTCAGTGGCTTCTCTCAGAGGACAGACATTTCTGGAATAAAGTCGTATCTGAGATGCATCATTTGTAACCTAAAAGAGCCCTGTAACATCTCTTTCATTTAGCCTTTTCCTAAATTTTGACTGTTTGGTTTGATTTTAGTATGGAATCGGATTATCTATCTGGAAGTCTGATTTTAAGGCTTTTTTTTCTCCATTTATTTAACTGGGAACAAATCAGAAGCAGCAAATCTGATTTGCTTATTTTAACTGGCACTGAACATGTTGTTTTTTGACATGGAGGTTGAAATGCTCCACCAGCAGTTTGTACAACACTTTTGCAACATGTTCCTCCTGCTGTTCCACAACTTTGTCTTTTAAAGAACAACAGTGAATTGTAACTGGATCCCCCTCGCCCCCCCCCCACTAGGATTTATGCTATAGTTTACACAGAATTTCCCCATTTCATCATAAGCTTTTCCCTCCAACCTCTAACCCTGCCTCCCTCCATCGCCATGGAGACTGTGACGTGGGCAGTGCATAAATGGCTGCATTGCTGATAGACAGGGTTCTAGATCATCTCTCCTCATGCAGCTGTTCGGATTCAGGGGCAAGAACAGTCATCCTCAGAGTCACGATTCATCTGGACCAGCGAGGGAATTGTAGAAGCTTCGCTACAAAGTGACATTTCACTGCTTGTCGCACAGCATATGCCAGCCATTAAGGTTCACGGTATTTTAATGTCACATGTACGTCTGCAGACCATAGTAACAGATAAATCAAGGTAATAAAGACCAAATGGTAAATAACAGAGAGGCTGCTCTTGTTCAAGATTTACACACTGTGATGAGACACGTTAAGCTGAGAGGTCATGAGAAGTTTACCTATAATGTGGTATGAAGTTCTCTCGGCCGAAAAAAACATCTTTAGAGCCCTTAGGATTTGTTTTTTTATATCTTGTCATGCACCTTACATTAAATCCCTAAAACAAAGGATCCGACAACATCTAGGACAGTATGATCTGTCCAAGACCCCAGGCTGTACCTGAACAGCACCTGGAGGACACAAGCAGATCTGGATGGCTTCCAAACCAGGGTCATGTAGCATGTTAAAAATCCTGCCAGGTAAGACACGTCATGCCTAAGTCGAGAGAACAGTGTGTAGGGAAGACGTCAGCTATGGAGTGTGGGTTCAATACCAGTCTGCTCTCTGTCGATGGCTAGTCCCAAAGCCTTTTTTGTGATCTGTGTGAACCAACAGACCTTTGTTACTCCTCCCCAGCCCCCCCACCTCTTTACCAGCCTCAGGTGTATTGAAATACAAGGCAGGCTGGGAAGTAAATAGTCATCATTTTCTCACCAGACTTTCCCTAGACGCCAATGAGTCAGAACAGGGCGCCGGTTACAGTGGACTTTATTACTGCAAATGGGGACCTGTTTATGAGGTAGTGCAATGAAACCGGAATGTTTTTCTGTGTCCTATAAATAGGCTGGCTGGAGTATGTTTTTGTGTATCTGTTTTTTTACTTTCCTGGTATTTCCCAAGGTTCAGTCTGCCAACCATGGCATTAGACTACTGGCTTTATGGTGTGTGCCCCCCACCCCTCCACTCTACATCAGAAGTATGGCAGCACTGGCCTCAAATCTGAGCATGTAATGGGAAGAATGAGTATTAAGTGCTTCTTCTCCTGTTTTTCATCTTGCTTCCTGTTTGCTCCTACTGTCCTGTCACCCTTTTTTTCTTTCCTCTTCCCTTTCTCATGTCTCCGCGACAACGGCCGATGGACTCCCACCTGCAGTGAGTTTAGGACATGCTGAAAAGCCATTAACAGCTCCGACAGAGAAGCGGTGCTCTACAGGCAGCGGGGCAGGGGTTCCAGCTTCCTGAGAGATCCCTTGGCAGCAATTTGAGGCAGCTTGGAAAGGTGTGACTCCTCCCATTTCACCGGCCCCCCATCGTTACGTGAGGAGGGGTCCACCTTGGAAGTTTGGGTCATAGAAGTCAACCAGAACTGGGAATGAGACATCAGAATAGCAATGGAGTGAATAAAACCTCGGGTTTATGTAAAGGTGAAGAATGATGTCACAAGCTGAGCAGGTCAACACCTCTCCACAACTCACTCAGAGAATGCATCCAGCCTGAGGACCCACCCCCTCAGGCTCACTCCCCTCCAGAGCCCACACTGGGTTCATATGCTGGGATTATCACACGGGGGGTGAAAAGCAACCCTGAATAATGGAGGTGCTTCTAAGGAGAGGAGTAATCCCATAAATTGCTTGGAAAAACAATGGTTCTGTGTGGTCCCCCCCGACCACAGTAAATAGCATCTTTCTGTGACATGCCTAATCCTGCTAAACAGCACAATCCTATTAGCCTGTGAGTTATACATCTCGCTGCAGCACGTCACTTGTCCTTTGGCTTCAATAAGCCGCTGACTGAGCTCAGGTCTCCACCACCTCTCTCTGTCCGTCCAGGTCCTTCGCCTGGAACTGCTTTTGGATTCTGACGCAGTCTGGACATTGAGGGTTGGTGCAAGGAGGTGTGTGTAAATGTGTGAGTGAGCAAGCTGTTTGTGTGTCACTGTGTAAACCTGTATATCTGTATCTTATCTTTGTGTATGAGTGTCTGTGTCTGTTTGTTTATGTGTCTGTTTGTGAGTCAGCATCCTGTCTGTGTGCGAATGTTTGTGAGTTTCAGAATCCAGCCCAGGAACAAATTAGCACTCTAACTATTTACGGTACTTGAGATCCTTGGTGAAAATGATAGTGACAAGACACAACCTCTGTTATAGCTAACAAAGTAATAATAATAATAATCCAGCCAGTCCAGGTACAGTATCTCTTCAGACCATGTTTATTTTTATGTTTTATTGCATAATGACATCCCATGTAGCTATTTCTGGGTGTATTTCCTGTAGTGATTTTACTTGCCATAAGTCTTTTAGCTGCGATTTTTCCAGATGAGAAACCATTGCTCCTCAAATTTGCCACGAAGATGAATGCGTGCAGGTCCCACAAAGAAGACAAGGCATTCTCTGTGCGCTCATTGTCATTTTCTAGCGGTTTCTCTTGTAAGAGAATCCCAGGTTATAACCTGATCAGCCTCCACACATACTTTTAATTGTGGATTAGCAGTGTCTCTCACTCTTTCACACTCACTCACTTTCCCTCCTGTCACTTTTTCTGTCTGTGTTTGCTTTGTGTTGAATGATTGCTTGCCTCACTATTTCAGGCGATATAGGGATTCACAAATGTGTCACAGATGTGATTTTTCATTACCCTGTTCTGTGGTCAAAAAGCACGAGACAGGGGTGGGGGGGGGCGCTTTTCTTTGTTGCAGTGACTCCCTATGAAGTGCTCGTTCATGTCCCTCAAATGAAACATTTGGATGTTGAGCGCTGTCAGCAAGTTCTGCTTCTGACTCCTCTCACCCTTGACATGAAAATGAGGGTATCGCTTTGGATGAAGTCGTGCCATTGCTGAGTCATCTGTGTATAGGCTGCGTCAATGCTGTTAGGGTTAACCTCATCATTTATGGCCTTCTTACACAACTGCACACATGCTAATTTTTTATTCCTGCTAATAGTGAAGGTATTATATGTATTAACTATCACACATCCCCCTAGTAAACTTTTTCCAGCAGTCCTCTCCTTTTACAGTACAGTAAAACCTCGGATTGCGAGCATAATTTGTTCCGGAAACATGCTCGTAATCCAAAGCACTCCTATATCAAAGAGAATTTTCCCATTATAAATAATGGAAACACAGTTAATTCGTTCCACAACCCAAAAATATTCATATAAAAATGATTAATACAAAATATAAAGTAAAAATACATAAAACAAATTAACCTGCACTTTACCTTTGAAAAGAATTGTGGATGGTGTGAGGGAGACGAGAGAGAGGAGAAGAGGAGGGTTATTTTGTAGGATGACTAACAGAATCACTGCTATTTGTTGGCTCACTGGAATCTTTTTCTTTTTGTGCGACTTTAACAAGGAACCTATCCAATGACTGCCACTTTTGCCTACTTTTCGATTTCGCGGAAATGTGGATATTGCATTGTCGTTAAACAAATTCATCGCTTGCACTGCTACACCCTTATTCGGGTGGCGCTTTTCTACTAAATTTTGACTATGAGTGAGGCACGCCGACTGAGACGAGCATGGGAAACGATTACCCACAATCCCGCAGCGAGAGAGAGAGAAGAACCATCAGCTCAGTTGTGATCACGTGACGCTCGGCAGTGTATACATAATACTCGCATTGCAAGACCTCTCTTGTTTATCAAGTTAAAATTTATTTTAAAATTTTGCTCGTCTTGCAAAACATTCGCAAACCAAGTTGCTCATAATCTGAGATTTGACTGTACAGTAGTACCTCAGTTCTTGAACTCACTAGAACTCGAATTTCTTGAAAGTCGAACAAACCAGTTTGACCTAGAACTTGATCTGAATATCAGAAGTC
>JAODJU010000062.1:31043119-31065975 GCA_026776725.1 Gnathonemus echidnorhynchus | reverse complement strand
TGAGTGAATGGTGTGTGAGTGTGCCCTGCGATGGGCTGGCCCCCTATCCAGGGTTGTTCCCTGCCTCGTGCCCGTTGCTTCCGGGATAGGCTCCGGACCCCCCGCGACCCAGTAGGATAAATGGCTTGGAAAATGGATGGATGATAGATAGTGAGAAGAATCTCAATAATCGCCAAGAAGAGGACATCCATCCATCCATCCATTCATCTATCCATCCATACATTTGCTTATTAGATGCCATTGTCCAAAGAAACATACAGTTGAGAAAGCACAGTCAGTCAGTCCCTGGAGCAACTGGGGTTAAGAACCATGCTCAAGTTCCTGGTGAAAAAACCCTCTGCTAACCACCAGATAGGAACCAATGACGTTCTGATCTGAGCTTCACACACCATCACCCCTGTAACAAATGATGATGGAAGAGCATTTCCTACAACTAAAATATGATCTTTGAACCAGACGTGTTTACACATTCTTGCCCTTTAAGCCTGGAGCCCATTCCGAGTGGTTCAGGACATGAGGCTCGGGAACACCCAGAACAGGATGCAAGTCCATTGCAGAGAACACAAAAAAGCTGTCTTACTTTATAGGCATTGTCAATACACCGGCTATGGTATGTCGTTGGACTGTGGCTGGAAGCCAGAGTCCCCAGAACAAACCTCAGTAACATGAGAAGAACATGTAGAAAAACTCAACACAGACAAAGTAGAGGTGGGATTTGAACTCAGAATGCTTGAGGCAACAGCTCTCACTTGTATGTCTTTTACTAGCAAGCCCAGTTTACAAATGTTATTTCTAAGCTACATAGTTTTATAAATGTTCTGCTAGACAAGGTGTGAGAGGATCTGAAGGTGGCCTGCATGCAGGGTCAAGGCTGACTAAAGCAGAGTTTACCTCGGTCTGTCTCGTCTCACCTCCTCCAGGTTGTCTAATGCCCACAGGTCTGCTATCAGAGTCATGCGGAGGATGCAGTACTTTGTGGCCAGGCGAAAGTTTCAGGTATAACGGGGATAGATTACAGGGTGTGCAGTAGGGTGGGTGGGAGAGACACTGTAACTACATAATCAGGGTTAAACCTGGGGAGACTGACCTGGTCAGACATCAAAGGTCATCATGTATTGGATACACACGTCACAAGACAAATACATTTTAAACCAGATCGTAACTCAGTTATTTTATTTTATAAAGTTTACATGTATCAAGATGTTATTTTACCAGGGATTTTTAATAATACAAACCTTGAAAAACTCTAAAACAGGTGTTTTGACTCTAAGAGAATTAAAAGACAGGATAGTGTTAAGGGTCTACAGTTTCAAAAAGCAGTAAGAGTCCTCTTAAAAACTCAGAGCAGACTGCATAAACATATGACTTGCATCAGGTGTGTTAATGGGGAAAAGATGGTAATGATGGGAGACACAGTCATGATCTTCTGCCAACTTCTCTCCTCAGCAAGCACGGAAGCCATATGACGTGCGGGATGTGATCGAGCAGTACTCCCAGGGCCACCTCAACATGATGGTGCGGATCAAGGAGCTACAGAGGAGGTATGAATCTGTTGTCACGGCAATGAGACGCGTCATCCAGTGCTGAAATGAGGAAGACTATCGAGGAGAGCATCAACTAGGAATTTCATCTCTTGTGAGGGAAGCCAGTGTCGAGTATCCCAATGAGTACCTCTGAACTTGTATTTCACTACTCCTGCTCAAATCTGTAAGGCAGATGAGGAAAGGAGGGTCCAGAGTTACTGGAAGAATGGAGTGGGGAGCTCATTTGGTTTCGCCCGCATGCAGCTGGCTGCTGGCAGTAGTAACTAAGGAAGTGACTCACTGTTGAAAGTGTCTCCTCTGTGCTGTAGGCCAAGTTCGTTACTGCTTCTACTGAGGTGTCCTGATCTAAGCCTTAGGCCTGGATTAAATAACTGAACTGATGAATATCAAAAGCAGATTAACTGTGTCCCTTTTTTATTTTTCTGATCCACCTTTATCTCAAAGCATTTATTTCCGCTGCAAATCATCTCATGATTTTTGTTGAGCCATGTTTGAATGTACCTCAATGATTTGTTTTGCCATCTTTATCTTTTGTGCGACAAGCTGTGAAGTTCTCTGAGTGTTTAGACTGCTCTTTGCACGAGGAGTCATCAGTGTCACAGACGGGCTTCAGCTGAATTCATTTTACATTGTAATCCATGATTGGTTGTGTGCTCTGTCCTCGTAAATCTTTCAGAACAGTATTTTTTTTTCATCGTTTCAGTACTTATAACATTTGCTCTTTGGAAGATTTATAGTACACATATTAAAAAAAAAGAAAACCATAATTACGCAAGTAGCAGGCATTTATCTTTTCATTTTTGCAGGGTCATCCATTCAAAATTGATGTTTTATGTTGGTATTCTGCATCTATTTGTGTTCCTCAATTCCTCAGCTGTGTGACTGATCAACTGATTAGTTCGTCTTAATTTAACTTCTAAATCTTGCTGTCATTTTGCATTTTATAGTAGAGGGATTATTATATAATACTATTAGAAAAAAGTGATGTAGGTTTCTATGGAAAACAGGTACAGATAATGGAGAGGTAGAGGAAAGAAAACAAACCTTCTGGCCATGGAGAACTTCCTTAACAAGAAGAATGTAGTGCTGGGGTGTACCATATTATAGCAGGTGTTTAGCTAGAAATAGATTTTGGGTGTTAGAGGAAGGATTATATACTTATATACTGTAATAAAACTATACGACATATAGAACTATAATAAAATTGTGGGATGATGAGTAACAGGACCATTTTGGCGTCAAAATGAGGAAATTAAGAAAACACAATAGTGTTTGGGGCACAGAAGGCCTACACCTATGTAGTAGGATGACTGCCAGAGGGATTGAATTTACTCAGCTTAGAGAAAAACATGCAATCCAATTTTATATAAGAATTTGGGATAAGGGAAAGACAAACTAAATGTATTTTCAAAGTATGTTTCATCAACTATAGTGCCCATAACGGTTATATAGGATCTCACATTCTACTCAAGAAACTAATGTCCATGGTCTCTACACATCCAGCTAGACTTGCTCAGTATATCAATATCTTTCCCTTTGGATTACGAGAGATCAATCCACAAACAGCAGCCATGGACTCTCAAGGGTGTGTTTAGCTAATGACCACAGCTTTTTCTTGCTTTCCCTCCTTTTTTACAGATTGGATCACACTATAGGAAAACCAGGAATGTTTCTGCCAGGTAAAGCAACTGCTGTGGCCTAATCAGTCTACTCCCAGCAAACTGGTTTCTCAAAAGCACATTCCATGACCCACTTATATTTTACTTTTTGCAGAAAAAGGTGTAGACAAAGAGTACTACACTGTTGGAGCCAGACTGATCCGATTGGAGGATAAGGTAAGTAAAAAGTGCCTGTCCTAGCCTTCTGATTGGACAGATCTAAAAAGGTGCTGAAGCAGTGATTTTATCTCTCATGCAGTACGTGTTGCTGTTCCGCACAGCACATCTCCAGATCAAACAACCAAATTCCCTCCTTGCACTCAACAATAACATAATCTTTTGGCTGCAATCTCTCTAATCTCTGCCTCTTACTTGACAAGCAAGGTGTTACAGACTTCCCCGGCTTTGCTTAGCCGTTCCATTGTTTTGTCTATGGCAGGCTGCTTTACATTGTTCTACGAAAGACAGTCAAAACAGATTTTTATGCCACAAGAAAGGGGATATAGGAGGGAAATGAATGAAACATATTGACACAGTTCTTTTATGAGTCACAGTATTGTAGACTTTGTAATTTAAATGGCCTTCCAGGTCATGCAGAGACAGCCCAAAGCACAACGGACGCTAAAACTGGGGAGACGCTTTCCTTCCTAAAAATGATTTAATATGAAATATATTAAGTCTGACTCAAAGCACACAAAGGTGACTCTACGTATAATGGACTGTTCTACTGAACGAAACCACAGCCCATGGAGTCATCCCAATCAGAGAGGTGCTTATCACTGTCCCTCTGACTCTCCTCATGGAGCCCTCTGAGACTTCCCCCTGTCTCTGCTCTGGTCTTAGTGATGTTAGTCCAATGCAATGACACACATTCCTGTGTTTACATGATGACATCACATATAGCTCAGTGGGCTAGTTTTCTTTCCTGCTTCTGCAAGTTTTGAATACCAGGAAGCATTTTATCATGTGCATAAAAACCCTGCCTACAGTGGTCTTCTCTGCACTGCCTGTTGTTTACGGTCTTTCTATCTTTCACTCACCCATGCCTGCAAACACTTCTGAAATGCCCAAAGGACAGCTATTACCCATGATGCATGTCTGCAAGGAAATGTTACTAATGTGACCTAATAGATAGTAACCTCATTACCTTAATGTTGACTGAGGAAGAAGCAAAAAACCTGCCAGCACACGGATTACTGCTTACCCATTGCCCTTGTGTCGACACCTGTGATAGGGGCCATTAAGATAATTTGCTAGTTGGGCTCCTGCTATTTTCACAGGTTGAAGTTCCTGTGGTTTCAGAACCTTGCAGGCAGCAGGTGTTTGAACCTAAATTTCACTGTTGTTTAGGGTCTCTGATGCTGCCAGACCTTGTTCATTCTTTAATCCTTATTACCCTCTTACCATATTCTTACTATAAAAGAATGTAAAGTGAGTGTGAATGCCATTGAGTGGCCTATTCCTGAACATAATTTGATTGGGAAGCAATGGAAACTTTGTAATTGTCCCACAAAACTCCAAAGGAGTGCCAACAAATTTGCCAAGAAGAGCCTAAAATAGTGGAGAAACTGATATTTATGAAACAAAGGAACTCCTGCTGTGCTGGAAGCCTGTCCTGAAGCATCTTTCACCAGACACTCAGGGCAAGATGTTCTATCTTAATCCATCCATGAGATTTGATAGGTGTTCCTCAGAGGAGCTGCCACCACTGGCCACAAGACCAAGAACAGTGAATAAAATTGGAGTTATAAGGAAGAACCTGTCCGACCTCAGAAGGACATAAAGTGATCTAATTTATATAGGTCAGGGCTGAATGTATCTCCTCACCATACTTCTCCCATGTCCCCTACATTTGCATTTCATTGGGCCCAGCCAAGGTACTTTGCCCTCTATTGTGATAGCGCCATTCACAAGTGGCTAATGATGGTTGCTATTTGGCTTCTTTTTTTCAGTTTCATTATCTCCTCAAGACAAATTCATCTTTTATTGTGGCATTTCTGTGTGGTGTCATGCATAATGCCTTCTTAGTGTCTCCTTCCAGTACACTGTGGGACAGTGACTGATTCAGAAATTCACATGTACACGAAACGCTAGCCCTACTTCATTTTGCAGACCGACAATGGGGGTCTGACCTAAATGCACTGCTCGGGAGCTTCATTGAGATGGATTACAGACAGACATTATCCCCCTGTCGTAAAGCATGGAAGGACGAGGAAATGAATAAGTGGAGCAGTCAGAGACAGGCTAATTGATGGTGTATAAATGATGCATTGTTAAGCAGTTTGTATAACCTGCCATTGTTAGGCGTAGCATCCACGGATTAAAGTACACACTAGAAATGCACACTAGGAATGCTAAATCCCAGTGGATGCCATTAAGGAAGATAGTAATTTGCCTAGTAATTTGTAGACGCAGCTGAGCGTCCCACTCTGATTCTGTACTCATATTCACAGGATGTTTGTTGAACACAGACAGGTATTTTGTCAGAGTACTGCATGATTTTTTATTTTTTGGTTTTTAATCACGATGGAATAATTGAAATCGACAAAAAATATTTGAATATGTGATCCATATTTTAAGTATGTAAAATAAAGGAACATTTTCCTTGTCATCGGTCAACCTAAAAAGAAGCCAAATGAAAGACGCTAAAAAGAATATATCAAGGTAGTTCTGGACTGAAACAACTGAAATAAGGGACTGTTCAAAACTGCTAAGTTAGTGTTAAGGATCCATTCAGTGTCATAGATCCGGCATATCAAACAGTAAAATGCCGATTGACGAGTGCCCCCGGCTCCGTGAATCCCTTTCACAGGAATGTTGAGGGTTTCCTGGAAAACCGCACAATTGGAACTTTCTGTTGGAGCTACCGTACAGGATGGCAAAGACACGCCTATATTTGAGTGCTCCCTGCCCCGTGCAGACCGAGTGGCAGCAGAGTCAACTCAAACAATTTTCCACTCAAAGAGGGGAACTGGCTTCTGTAATTAGGGCTTTTTGTAGCTCAGTGAGACTGTGAGTTTTGTTGGTGGGAATGTGAAGAGGATAGACAGAAGACGCCGTCTCTTTCCACTAATTAGATCCTGGGTATAGTGCCTATTTTTTGGGTGGTCACACTGAGGCTCTGTGTGGTGGGAAAGCAGATACCAGCCATTAATCATAATCCCCTGTATACTGTGCATCATTTGTGAGTCCTTTGGCCTGAATTAGAGCTGAAACACAATCGGATGGAATCTTATTTTCACTAGGCACCTTGAATGTCAAATTTTAAACCTCACATTCTCCTCATTTATCACTGCAGTTAGTCTCTGTCTGAAACGATGTTGGACTCCATATTTCTTAAAAATTTCTGTTCATGTATGTCCAAGGGCCCACTGTGGGATCAAAAAAGAACATGGCCGAAAGCCCCGTTTACATCTCAAAACCAGCCAAGGTGGTTTACAGTGTAGAAGAAGCTTGTATGAAATTGTAATATTAATTTCAGATCTATTGAGACCGTGCTTGATATCAATTGATTTTGGTCTCTCATTGCAAATAATGCTGGTATTAGGCACCACAGTTTAAAGTTGTAGTGTTCCTTTTCATGTAGTTTGCGGAAGAGTTTTGACCCTTCTGCCAAAATGAGCATTGACAGATTTCACCTTCACCCAGTTATAGGTGCAGTTCCCTTGTCTAATGGTCTTCCTCCTTCCCAGAAGGCCTTGGGATTGGGATAGAATGTGACAGACATAGGAAGTGTGTGAAACTCATTTGATGTCACTGGTCAGAAACATGACCGCCTTTGTTGCTATTAAACTCAAATGCATTATGAATGATCAATAAAAGTACCAGAAAGAAACACTTGATCCATAATGATTTTTTATTAATATTAAGATCTGTAGATAATATAAAGATCTTTCATGCTCAGGCTGTCATTGTCTACCTATCATCTAGAGTGTAGCAAAGACATGCACTCTGTTTGTGACTGGAGAAAATTCCAGAGGTACTTCTCTGCTCAAATGTTTTGTCAGGAATAGATGGCAAGTGACGTGATGGAGAAATGAAACCCTGGAGCTTTTTAAAGGGGTCCAGGCAGAATCAGGCCAGTAGCTATTTTACTGGTGCATTGCGGCCCTGCCTTCAGTCCCAGGACTGGTCCACGGTGGTTAACCGCCTCTTGTATTACACTGCAATGCAACTTGCTTACTATGACCTCAGTGTAAAAGAACAGACCAGAGAGATTTTCTTCAGTTTTTAGATCGTACCGGTAAACAAAATGAGTTGCATGGAGACACAACGCACCTCACCCCTGAGATTATACAGTCAAGCAGGGACGACACAGGTCTGCAGTACATGTGGCATGGCAACACTGGTCTGTCCACTCGCCTGTCTGTCTGTCTGCTTGTTTGCTGGTCCCCATCTGTCTGGACACCCCCCCACCCTGGCTCCGTCCTTTTGCCTTAACATGCACTCCAACCATATCCTCCTGAGACCCAAGGGAAAAAGTGTCTTTCAATTGTAGGTTATTTGTTTTTGGAGGAAATAAGACATCTTACAATTTAGATTTTTTCAAATTTATTTTTATTTTTAATTTCACACATGTGCTCTTTAGTGCACAACAGGAATAAATATGTTTCCTAACATCAATGAAAAGATAAATGCAAAAATAAAATGTCCACTACAATGGACATAAATGAATAGGTGGGGTCTCAGGAGGATATGACATGGGTTTGTTCTCGGTGTTTCTTTGGAGATTGAAAAAGAAAAGAAGCACTGGGTGATGCTGGCAGCATTTTTAGAAATCTTATTTTACCGCTGGAGTTTGCTGGTGCTGCATTCACGATGGCTGGATTTTCTGCCTTGCTGCCTCAGTATCGCCTCCAGCCTACCAGTTGTGGCACATTTTGCTTACCATGCAACCCTTTCACCTTTTTTTTTCAGCACCTGCTGTTTGGGTGACAAAAAGAAAGTGATTCATGAAGGAAATGTGTTTCTGTTTCCAAGGCTAGGAGCTGAGTCAGGGTTTAAAGAACAGACGCTGGTTATCCAGGAGCTAGTGGTTTCTCTGTGTGAGTGTGATTAATCTGCATCTGATACAGTCCTACATTACGACACATCAGCTTCACACAGCATGTGACAGTTGGGGAATGGCTTTGACATTAAGCAACATTTCAATTGATCTATGGCCTATGAACAGCACAGCTATTAGTTACTCAGCTGTCCCATTGTCTGTTAATAATGAGAGGTCACCAGGACACAAATTATTAGGATCAGTTTCATTGTTGTTGTTATGTAAACACAAGATCTGCAAAAAAATACTAAATGGTTCTGCACAATAATATTACAATAAGACCTTACTTTAATATGACTAATAGCTCAAATGTGTCTAGTTTTTTAACTTTTGATACTATACACATCTTAGGGTTGTTCACTGTTTTCATAAATAGAATGAGGAATTTTGCCGGTAAAAGGTTCGCGCCTTGCAGGCAGAAACTCAAAACACAGTCAGAGCTTCAGGGAAAAGCGTTCCATAAACAGAGGAAACTCACCGTATTTTACTCCCACCACAGGCAGCTGGGCACAGCACAAGTGAAGTGTGGGGAACAAGGAAATAAGAGAAAGCAAAGTGGTGAATAATTAACCGAAAAGGGCTCTGATTGAAATAGGAAAGTGGATTTTCACGAAACGTGGGGCGATGATAAAGTTTTTCTTCTGGTTGTAAGAGGCCTTGTGTGGATGGGTTTCTATTAGGTTTGGTTTCACATGTCCAGCTAAACTTTGCCAGTGGTCTTCTTAAGTCGTATCCCACTCCTCTGTAATGTAGTACTGCATAACCACATGTAATACTCATGCTCTCTGGATCTTTGGTCCAGTCCACAGAAAAGTAGATAAGGGTATGTGGAAAAGCATGTGTGCAATGTAAAGTGTTAAGGATTTCAGTGTTAATTTACTTTGATAATTACTTTGATAGATCAACCTGTTCCTGGGTCCTTTAAAGCAGATTGTCTGTTTTTAATTTCAGTTTTTTATTCCTGCTGTGTTTTGGAGGTGGATTATCGAAAGACAAGCCAGAAGTGCAGGAGAAAGAGGCCAATTATGAAGTATTCACCTTCCCTTGTTTTCTGTTTCCAAAACTGGATATATCTCCATTCATTGACTGCTTATCCCGGTGAAGGTCAAGGGGGAGAGGCCTGGAGCCTATCCCAAGCAGCCAGGTCACAAGGCTGGGGAACACACTGAATGGAATTCCAGTGCATCACAGGGAACAAACACACAGTCAAACTCTACAGTTAGCTTGACTGTATGTCTTTGGGCCACGTATGGAAACCCATGCAATGTACATGATTGTACATGAACATATAGGCTTATATTTAATACAACATGGCTGGCGTAGTTGCTCATTTTCAGCCCATGTGGTAACTCAGGATTATAACCAATTTGGCAACTAACTACATGCAATGCAGCTTTGTTAATTATTCTGGTAGGTAGATCACAGGTGCACACTCCTATTACAATACCAATTAGTGAAATACAGGCGTATAAATAAGAGGATTTATGCAGCTGCCATATTGCTTTCCGGTTTGTGCAGACTATATGGTGTTTGACATTATAAGTCTGGTTTAGTTTCATTTCCAGATTTGTTAGTATCATTTGAACACAGAGGTATGTTTCTGGGTGGATGTGGTGATGGTGGACATTGATACTGGCAAGGTGTGAGGAGGAGATCAGTTTTAGATGGGTCTTGTCCCCCTTCATGACCAACAGGAGTGATGGCAGAGGAAATGGCCATCACTGAGATCTGCTAGCCAGGTGATCCTGCTTAATGGAGCAACGTTCCTCATATAGACCAGGGTTCGAGTGAGGAGGACAAGGTTCTCCAAGGCTGCTTTAGAGCAAAGTAGAGTCTGCCACATCTCATCTTGGAGCAGAATTACTATAAACTGGCAGACTGCTGGCAATACTCCCATGTGTGCTGTGACAGGAAGAACCAGCTTATAGAGGCAATCGGGTAGTGAGCCAGCACTGTCGAGTTTATAGTGTGCAGTAAGGAAATGTATTATCTCTCAGCTGTCCTTAACTCGTCAGACATTAACCGTGCCTGCGTTGATCGTGCCAGGGAAGTGCAGACACATTTGTTCATTGCATTATTGCAGTTCTGTGTTTTGTGTCTGTCTTATAGTGGACACACTAAGATGGGTTTCACTGTTTGGTGGTATTAAGGTAACTCCAAAAGTGAACACTTAGCCTTACATTAACACTTATTTACATTAATTTATTCAGCAGACCTTTTTTGTCCAAAATGGCACACAAGTGATGCAAATAGTACACAACAAACATACAGCTGCCCAGGAGTCAATAAATGTAGCTATACTGAGCATTCAATGTAAAACCAGCAACAAATGTAAGTAGAATTAGAGCAAGAGCTATACAATGCATTTTAAACATAGCAAGAACATATAAAAATACAACCAAAAAGGCAAAACAAGACCAGCTCTATAATGTCAGGATAATATTAGACAACAGTATTAGTTTATCTTCTGGAATTCACTGCCCACCATATGTTGTTTTTCAGGATTTTTACTCTATCAAAGCCCCAGTTATCTCCATTTTATCTCCGTTCTGTTTTCATTTGTTAATGTCACAGCTATAGTCAGTGTGTTCCCAGTAAGGGACTGCGGCCATTAAAAGCTTGTTTACATTGCGGATGGAACCACAAGATCAGAACTCCGTCCATAATTATGATCTGTAACAAAAGCTTTTAAGTTGAATCTAAAAGTCTGCCGATTTTGCAACATTCCAAGCTCATTTTGCCTGGATGAAAATGACTTGAATTCCTGACTTGATCCTCAGCACTGGCAGGTCTGAATATAATCTGCTTTTCTGTATTTAAGGCCTATTATAAGTTCATGTAGTACTACATTCACATCTAACATGTATGATTTATATTCTTCACTTTGGTGAAAGTGTATGTTGGGGTGTATAACATTGCCAGTCATTGAAGGTATTAACACACTTGCTGTGAAACTGATCCCAAGAAATAACGCCTTGTAATGTATTATGTAGTTGTTGGGCTTATTAATATCAGAGCACAGTGTTCTGTGGCAAACCCATCATCATATCCATACATGACTGTATGAGCTTCCTTATTGAAAGAATGTGTGATCAGAATCCTGTGGAAGTCCCATAGTTGGGTCATTAAGTCTAAAATAAAGACAAGGGTTTCATTTGCCCCAAAACTCAGAATTAGAAACTTGACAAGGATGTCTAGTCAGCGGGATGGTTCAGCAAACTTGTGGTGCTGATGAGTTCTTTTTGTCACTAATTGTCTGACTGGCTCATTCAGTTATCATTTTATTGTGGTGGGCTTTCGGGGCCTCGTACTCCTCCATTACAGCATTGTTTTTTTTCTCACTCGCCCTTGACTGGAGGACTGCCTGTTAGCACCTCAGTGTCCTCTACCTGATGTTGTGGCAACAGAGCCGCACGGGTCGCAGGGGACTGTGCCACCGGGGGTGGAAGTGTGTACAGAGCCTGGGGCTGCAATCCTTTCCCATCATCCTCTCTGTCTGTCTCCATCCGGATCTTCAGTTCAAAGGCAACTTTATTATTGGCCAAGCAATTTGGTGTTACAATAATGATTACTTAACATTAAGGTAAACAGGAATATCAATATTCCGAGCAAAACCAACCTGGCAGCAAATCATCCTGTGAATCCTTCATTTTCTGTTGCTTTCTCTCCTCTTTTTCTCATTTAGTTTTGACTTTCTTTCTGTTTCCCCCAGTTTCCAAACTGAAAGGAACTTCACAGGAATAACAGAAGGCTTAGATTGCCAAAGAATTTTGTCAAATAACTTGTTACTGCAGGCAAAGGGACAGCTTGGAACTTTAAAACTCCCCACCCTATGCTTACAGCATCACTAATGCTCAAATATTCTCTTTTTAATATTATTAATGTTTCTTAACTTTTCCACTTCAGTTAATCTGAGTTGCTATTACTGTGGGGGCAGTTTCTCAAAATTTCTCCCCACCAAGATGGAAAAACCCAAGTACACTCACACATGCCAATAATCGGTAAACACCACACCGTACTTGTCCTGAGCTGAACTTTGTCGTCTTCTCTTATCAGTCTGTCCTTGCTTAATGATTATACATGAGTAAAAAGGCCTTTATTCAGGTCATGTTGCAAACATAAAAAAGCTATTAAATTTGACCTCACTTAAAGCAGGGTTTCACTGTAATTATGCCCCATATAAATGTTTACCTTATTGCAGACATATTTGCTTTTAAAATTGAATCTGAGCTGATTATTATAGTTTATTGGTATAATGCTACACATTCTATTAGAAGATTGTTCACATTGGCTATGAATCAACTGGGGAAGATCATATTTACTTCTTTGTCTTATATTTGGATATAATAAGTTAACCGTGAAATATACACATTAATCGTATAACTCTTCAGGACAGGGTTAGCCAGTAGATCTTGGTTGTTTGCTTGCTCAGTTCTGTCAAATCAACACCTTGCCTAACATCAGTTTCCTCATCCTCTGAATTTAAAGCTGTTTATTGAGTCATTTCAGTCAGTAAACCAGAGTCGTTTAACCGAGGATTTTACAGTGTTGTGAAATTCCCTGCTTTGAGTCTAATCAAGGCTGACATGACAAACACGTGGGAGATGACAAAGTGTCAATTCAGACAAGCAAACTGCTCTATGTTCTATAAATCACCATTTAAATGATCTGATATTCGAGTATGTACTTTCACAATATACCATGAGGTGAAATGCCTCTGAGGCAACACGCGGGTTTTTGGGAAGAGGGGCAATGGACCAGAGGGGACAAGCAGCAGGGCGAGCAGTTTCTGTCTCATGAAATCTCCAAGACAGAGTGGGCGTTTCCTGCCAGGTAGAGATGGCCCCGGATTCGCTTTGTCATCTGATGCACAAGAGACAACAGCATGAGCCCTCTGTTACAGCAAAGCTCCACAATATGGCCAAACAGCAAGGATCAGGCTGCGTGTGACCATGCGTGGTGTCTCTGTTATTTTTTTGTGTGTCTGTGTTTTTGTCTGTTTGGGCAAATTTTTTGAAAAAATGTCCCAGTGAGTGCAATCAATCCTGAAAAACTGGTTTTCTTGGGACCTCTACACAAAGCATTTTCTCGAAAACTAAATTATAAAACTAAATCGCAGAACTGTTTATTTTCCGTCTGTCTGCTTTTCAAAGTAGCAAATGGGAAAAATAAAGAGAAAGTTTTGCACTGTGTGCGTGTGCTTGCGTACACCAGTATGCTCCTCAATTGCCCTCGATCCCCCTTGGAGGGACCTGGTAGCACCACGGGAGTTCAGGTTAATAGTGGGCGTGGTCAACAGCAGCAAAAGCACAACAGCAAACGTGGGGCCCTATCCCCCCTCCCCCCACCCCCCGACATGAGCTGAGGGCAGCCTAATTACAGACAGCAGGGGTGGCGCCTCTCCAAGTGGCCCGGGCACAGAAGATGCCCAAGATCCTTTTAATTACAGCCAATTAGAAGCTCAGCACGCTGAGCTTATTACACGCCGGCCGAGGAGGAACCTTCTGCGATTGCGATGGGCCACTCTCGTGAAACACCACAGCCGCATCCCTCATTGCTCCTCGCTCCATGGGCGCCTTCGTGGGCTAAATGAGGAACAAAAGCTGAAAACACTCTTCCCGATTCGTTACCCACCACCCCACCCTGTGTTTCCTAAACACTCTGCTTTTCCTGAATACTGATGGTCTTCCCCTTCTTCTGACAAACTGGGAGTAAAACACTAGGTTACTTCCGAGTTGGTTCCTGGAAGTTGACCCCTCTCACGAAACGAGTAATATATTTTTTGGTAAATATCAGACTAGCTAATGATCTTTGATCAACCTATGCCAATCTCCACAGATCAAACACTCCCTCATCTGACATGACCAAGGCTCATGTTATTCAAGTGTCTCCAAATTCATTTAATCTGCCCAAGATTTTCATTTTAAACTTTTTTTGCAGTCATTACTTAGCTACAATACCTGTGATTTCCATGCAAAAGCATCAGTAACATGCACGCAGGGCTTTCACTGTTAGGAGCTACAGAGTGTTTTCCCGCTTTTTCCTGCTCAGCTAGATGTGCATCAGGTTGGCTGGCACGAGTGCAGACATGCACTGGGAAATTAACAGTTTGAGCGTGCAGAGACTTGTGACCTCAAACAAAGAGCCCAGACCTGTATGGACTTGACCTCTCCAAAGAAGTGTCAACCCTGGTCAAGTGATATATGTGCTCCTTCGGGCCAGCCTGAGAGAGGCATGCTTTGGGAAGGGGGAGGGGGCACTGGGTATGAACTATTTCCAAATAGCCATAGCAGCTGGACAGCGTCACGGTTCAACCGGAAATCCCATAGATGGGGACACGCTGCTGGTATGTTGACCAAGCTACTTAACCTAAAATGATTCAGCTGAAACCTTTGTCAAACAGCAGCATCAATGACTGAAGGGCAGGTCTGCAAACCAGGATCATGACAGGCAAAAACCAATACTCATAACAAAGATCGAAACTCTCTGTTTCTTTCTACTCTGCAGGTCTGTGATTATTCTCTGCAAGGTCTTAGAAATGTGGCATCAGGTCATAGCTGATAATGACATGAGACGCCTTTGACTAGGAAGACACTGACAGTTTCGTAGTTAAGATTCCAGGAGAGATCTTCTGCCATTATAGCCTGAAACCAAACCTCTCTTGTAAAATATCCAGCTGTATAAACAGAGAAATGATGAACTGTGTGCATAACATTAGGAGACAGTTCAACTAAATGATCATGATGATGTGATGATTACAGTGAAGACAGTGATGCGACAGTGAAGATGTCAATGACGATGTTACAAAAGGTGACGTCCCCGACAGACATACATCAGTTAGACGTGCTAGCCCTTGCTCTGATTAGATACTCACTTTCAAACTGGCAGGCACACATAGCTACGTCCAGCAGGACACGCGGGTGCACTCTGCAGCATCCTTACACCTCTGTCTTCACACACTCAGTCAGCACCCTTTTTGACATCCATCTGCTTTTTGCTGGTCTCTTAATTATTTTGTCATGTTCCCCATTTGTTGACAGCAGTCAGGGACACACACAGTGCTGAGATATAAGTCTGTCCTGGTTGAAAACCATCACACCAGTCTGCTTACCCTCATTGGCCAAGCTTTGTCAACAGGGGGTGCAGGTTATTCCCCAGAGCAGAACTGGTGAGATGAACGATACTGAACAGCCTGAGCATCAGTGACGGGACTTACTGCACTGATAATGTGCTTGAGTTGATCTTATCTGCACCAGTCTGTGAGATACTCTTGAGAAGAAAAGCATCTTCCAAAAGCCATGCAAGGCAGAGTATAAGGTGTGAAGTCTTAGGAAAGACCTGCCCTGGCATGACAGACTGATGTCAGCTGACATGAGCCAGGTTGTTTCCTTCACAAATAAAGCTTTGTACATGTGTTTTTTTTTTCTTTGTTTCCATGTACCTTGGCCGGGGGGGGGGAGAGGTCAGCATCTCATCATAAATAGCAACCACTTAGTGAAGTATAATTGTACAGATTATGAGGTCATTGAGTAATCCCTCCTCACACAGGGACATTGGGGGCATGTCACCTGCCTTTTTGCTCCACAAATAATGATTTCTTAACGTTTGCATGGGATTAAGAGAGCCGCAAAGTGACTCGTGACCCACACCATGTAGGCGCAAGCAGATCTGAGTCACTTCCACTTTCATTGTAAACATAATAAGGTGTATTTTAATGAAGTGCTAAAGAGGCATTTTTGTGAAGTTTTATGGTGCCTGGCCTGAGTTTTGACTTAAGACAAAAAAAAAACATCCTCCTGTCCTCTTATTCAGTATGGAGCCTCTCCCTTAATAAGAATGAAAGAACCATCTTCATCTCCCCTTGTTAGTAAGAAGAGACAAATGGAAGACCCCCTTAGTAAAACCAGAACATCCCTCTTCTTGGGAAATGAAAACCAGAAGGACTTGAATCATCTGATCTTAGTAAGAATAAAAGGACATACCTTACCTCTCCTCTTAGTAAGGTCAGAAGAACCTATGTCCTCATTTTAAAAATATGATCCTGTCTCTGTTGTCCTCCTAGGAATAACAGATTCTGGTTTTGCTGAAAATGTTTATAATTTTTATTTATTTACAGATCCATAATAATTGAATCATTCAGCGTGAAGGCAATGTATGATGATGTAGTCAGAATCACAGAATTCTGGGGGGGCGGGAGGAGGGTGGAGTCAGATCACAGCTACCGCAGGGCACCAGGCAGTTCTCCTTCCTGCAGTGGTTACCATGGGGTGAAGGATGATGCAAGTTTGCAGGATTAACACAGTGCGGCATGAACACGTGCATTCGGAATTCCCAGACGTCCACCTAAAACAAAAACAACTTTATTTCCTGATGTTAAGATCATGATGATGCTGAAAGACAGGGGTGTATAATGGGGTGAAGCCAATGGGCCACTGGCCCCAGCTGCCCCTTGCACTCTCACATCACTCAGTAATTGAAAACTTTGGCTAATGACAAGGTTGGCCCTCCTGTATGAATTTTGGCTCCTCCTTTGCTTGCCACCTTAAAAAAACCTAGAATTGCCCCTGTTGAAAAAGATGTGTGTGTCTCTTAAATGTTTTGAATCTGTGGAAAGCTATTGTCCTAAGACTATTCAAAGTCTTATTCTAAGTCTATTAATTCATTTAGGGTTGTGATGGTGAGCCTGGAGCCTTTCCACAGAAGCACAGTGTATAGGGCAAGGGATAAACTAAATGGGATACCAGTTACAGGACCTGGGTCCACAACTATGCGCAGCTCAGTGGAAGAAACTGGAGTACGTGAGGAAACCTGTGCAACCGAAGGAGAACATGCAAACACTAAGACTAGGAATGGGATTTGAATGGCCAACCCTGGAGGTATGAAGCTACAATGCTAATCACTAAGTCACCTATTTTATTTGCAATTATTATCATCAGGTTTGTTGCAAGAAAGACATTTGTTTGTGCCTGGGTTCATGCAGAGTCATTTAGCTTTGGTTCGGTCAAGCATGAAATTTCAGGTCAGCCTTAACTTGGCTGTGCTGGGGGACAGGCAGGGGGGAGGGATTTCTGCTCCACATTGTTTAATTGGACTCACACACACGGAACATTCATGAAGGAGAAATCCGAGATTCTAAAGTTTTGGATGCTCATTCTTCTCCATTAGTCTGCAGTCTTGGCCTGCAGTTTTCATTGGGTTGGAGAGACCTTTGCTGTGGTTTCAGTTAGTGCAAGCCCTTGGTTTTACTTATTCATATTAACCATACCTGTAATTAGATCTTAGGTAACTCAGCATCTCTAAAGTATTGCTAGTTTGCTCTAACCCAGTAATCAGGGAGAAATATTCTTGGAATTTTCTAATGAATGTTATTTTAACACGGGATAACCATTGTGATGTCTGTCTTGCCTGTAAACAGAGTAGCATTTTACGTTAGAGTCTAACTAGGCCTGTGGATTTTGTAATTTTGAGTCTGAAATGATGTGCTCAAGGTTAGGTCTGTCTGCCAAGGATACCAAAGGGCTCAACCAAGGAGATGGATTAACAGTTGGTAGCAAGTAGTGCCAGGAGATAATTGTCGCTGCAAATGGATTTATAAGCTAAGGCTTAGTGACCTCATAAGGAGCTGCTCTGTTCTACCTTTCACTGGTTTGCTTTGGCGAAAATATCCAGATAAAACTGTAAGCTTCCTAAGTACTGAACAATAAGAGCATCTACTAAGCAACCAAAATGTATAAGCAAAGCACCAGTTATTGCCTCTTTTAAACCATAAAAAGCTCTAGTGTTATTTTTTGGTGGTTTCCGTGGAAGCTTGTGTTTTTGTTTTGACTTATATGTGCATAAGATCATCAGATCTATTGTGTTCTGAATTCAATCCAAAGTTGTCTGGGTTGTCATCCTCATGCCACTTGAAAGCCAGTTCACTGGAGTACTCTGAGGTTTAAATCCTACCAGAATCTCTATAATTTTTATTGGGTGGTACATGTTTGCCATAGAGTGATTTTGTGAGAAAATACCATCTTCATGGTATTATTGTTCTTAGCCTTTTTAATGTAATGGAAAACAAGATTTAAAGGTTCACTCACACATGTGTGAGTGTGTACAGATGTGTGCCAGACCAGACCTAGAGAGCCCAGCTTGGAGTCCACAAAGTGAAATCAGCAGCTAGCTGAGTGCTAATGTTCTGGAAGCAGCAGCTAGCAGAGCAATAATGCTCACAATCCGGAAGTAGCAGACATTTTGACAATACTGCTCACTTACTTGAAACAGAAGCAGTCTTTGTGCTGGCAGTCATAGACAGAAGTAAGAATAATCATTCATTTCTTAAGTACTAACGCACCCACACAGGAAACTATAGTTCAGTTCCTTACTTTCTGGAAGCACTAGCTTATTTCACTGGTAACACAAATACTTGCAAGACGGACTCCCATTTACCCATCTATCAATTTCTCATAACCAATCAAGTGCAACACAAGAACTAGAAACACAGGAAGGGAGGAGAAGCATCAGTTAGCTTAGTGCTAATGCCCACACACTGGTAGGTTTAACTAGATTAGCATTAATGAACACTGCTAGCAGTAGCTAATCCTGTCTTAATTTTCCAGACATTGGAAACTAAAGTGACCAAAAAAAAAGCATCAATGGAACAGCGGAGGTTCCCATGCAGCTGAGTGGAAGCTTTGCTTCCCTGGGGGTCCAGATGGCCCATTTATAATGGGTATACTGGTGCCTGTAAAGTCATAGATAAAAAGAGTTAATAAACAGGAATGGTGTCATTTCTCCATCGTTTCCATGGAAAATTACCCTGGCTCATGCCCTCAAGCCTAAAGATCTGCATCGTCCTGGACTCGGTAATGACAAATAAAACTGGGACTTGATGTTGCCTTGCAGAGTTCCTTCTCATTTAATGGATTCACAGCCAGGGTGTTTGTCATGGCAAATTTAGCATTACAGTTTATTAATTAAGGTTAGTTTTTTTTTTGGATAAAGTCATACATTCTCCCTTTGGCCACATCCCTGTGGTGATGTGGCCAAAGTGCATTTCTGTGCCAAAAATCTGCAACCTATAGTTCTGTAGCACATTGCGGTATCACCCACCCTTCCTGTGTACTGTAAATAAGGGTGCCACCCTGTTGGTGTCACGCTTGGTGACTTGATTGTCACTGTTTTAAACAAAGCCCAGGTCAAAAGGCTAAGCTGCCCATACTTGTTTTCATGTTTTGATTATGCTTTTGTTCCGGAAGAGAGACTCTCCTGTTCCTTCCTGACCTGTTTGTTTGTGCATCCGCCCCTGGGTGCCTGTTGACCTGTTTACTCAGCCCTCTGTTTACTTAGGTTTATTTTCGCCAAGGGATAGCTGACAATTTTTAGTGACTTCTTGTTTTGACAACTGAATTTCCATGTTTAAAAATACACTTGGGGGAGGAAAGCAAGTGGCTGTGTCATGTGATGTCCCGTGACTGGACCTTGTCTGCTCACTCCACCCCCACCCCCTACCGCACCTTGCTGTTATTATTACTTTATTCAGACGTCACCGTCTTTGCCAGCATCTGGAGTCTCAACACCCATGAAATTCAGAAGTCGAGAGGAAATGAGCAGGCGCTGTTTAGCACTATATGGACAAAACTATTGGAACACCTGGCATTACACTCACAGGGACTGTTATGACATCCCATTTTAAATCCATAGGCATCAATACGGATTTAGTTCCCCCCTTGCAGATAAAATAGCTGCCATTCTTCTGGTAAGGATTTCCACAAGATTTTGGAGTGTGTCTGTGGGAATTTTTGCCCTTTCATCCAGAAGAGCATTTGTGAGGTCCAGCACTGATGTTGGATGTGAAGGCCTGGCTCGCAATATCTGGTCTAGTTCATCCCTATGGTGCTTAACGGGGTTGATGCCAGGGCTTTGTGCAGGCCAGTCAAGTTCTTCCACACCAAATTTACCCAACCATGTCTTTATGGACCTTGCTTTGTGTACTGAGGCACAGTCATGCTGGAACAGAAAAGGGCATACCAAGATATTTTGTACAATTCTATGCTTCCAACTTTGTGGGAACAGTTTGGGGAAGGCCCTTTTCATAAAGCACCATCAACATATGTATACAGTGTTCCAGCTGATTCTGGCATGCCCCCAAAAGTACTTTTGTACCCCTCTGAAGGTCCTTCATGATCACTCAGACTCGAAGGTAAGAACAAGCTACTCAGGCAAGTAAGCCCCAAAGGTCTCCCTGTGGTCTGTTACCTATGGTTAAGGTTAGGGATGGGTAGAGGTTAAGGGTGTCGTGATTGGGATTATGGTTTTTCCCATAGAAATGAATGGACGGTCCCCATTTAGATGTGTGTGTGTGTGTATATATGAGAGAGAGAGGGTGAGTTTGCATTGGACCCCATGTTTGCGTAAGTTTCTTCAATTACCTTTGTCTCCTCCCATGGTCCAGAAGCATATGGTTAGGTGAACTGGTGTCTTTAAATTCCCCATACTGAATGAATGGCATTCTATCCAGAGTGCCCCCTGACATGTGCCCAAGGGCATAGCTAAAAATTCTAAACCCACTGACAAAATGCCAAGCAAGGGGAACGGTCCCCGCTGCTGATTTCGCTAAGTACAACAACATTTGGTGCCCCTATAAAGGACTGGGCACCTGAATTTGCCAGGGAATCCATGTCCCTCCTGCACCCTTGCTTGTGCCTTTTGCTTCATCCAGGAGGAATTGTGTGATGAAGGCTGGAAGTTTTGTGGCCTGTTTGGTCCCTACAATGTAAAATGTTGTCATATAAATTGCTAAAAACTCTAAGCAGTATTGAGTAAGCAGACATGGACAAAGAGGAGGGGGTAAAATCTGCACTATGGGGCCAAGTGCCTGGTTTTGGGGTTTTCTGTGACCACATAATTCTGGGTACCATCAAACAGAATACACTTATCATCAAACACAATAGCCCAAAATACACTACCTCACTTCTTCTCCAGAAAAACATGTATGCCATCCAGGGCCATAACCAAGATTTTTAAAATACCAAAGGTCAAAAGTATTAACCCTTCCAAATCGTGCCCTATAATGGATCATAGTTATTGGAGTTAATAAGAATAAATACTGAGGACTTGACCTTGATGTCCTCAGTGGTAGGTATGGGCATCACCCCAACCATCCACAGGTCATATAGCCATCCAGATCAATCTGTTGAGCTGTCTTGACCAGTGGTTCTTAACTGGTTTAGCCTCAGGACCCACATTTTTCCTTGATCACGAAAAGTTTTTAAATTTTGAACCAAATTTAATTCATTAAAAGAGCAGTTGTAGGTAAAACTTGCCAGCTGGAGGCGGGTGCTGTTGGTAAAAAATTTTAACCTCATACTTCATGATCCACTGAAAACTGCTCCAGTTGAGAAACAGTGGGAGGTTTTTAATTTACTTCACAGCAGACCAGCATCTTAGTAAAACCGATAGCCAACCACTCTGAGTAGCTCTTCCATGGTCTCTGTGTCACCCTAACTGAGGAGGGATGCCCACTATTCCCTTGGTAGGCAGTTTAATCAGACTGTTCGCATTTCATGCAGTATTAGTTGATGTGGGTATTGGGCTGTAGATTCCAGGTTAAAGACAGCACAGAGGCTCAGTGGGTAGCATTAGTATCATAATTTGTCCTTTATTATCAGTACAAGACCTCTATAACGGCTTAAAATAGTCCTATCTAAATGGTCTTTATCATCAGTAGGACTTTAATTGCAGGCACAATGCTAATTCTAGATAGGTGGATAGCTAATTCCAGGGTTATACTGAGTTTCTGGAAGGTATCTTCTCTTGATTTCTGCCTGAATTAATGTAGTTATTAGGTTACATGAGAAAACTCAGTAACACTTTCTATGAATACTATGTTATCATAGTGTCATGATTCATAATTCATTATAATGCATTCATAATGCATTATAAACATGGCAATAAACATTTATAAAAAAGAGCATGACACATTATAAATACACTATTACAAATACATCATTGAAGGTATCTATAGTGCATTGTAGATGAGAGCTTCATTGGAGCTCATGAAGTATTCTAATCAACACTATAATTCCTGACTCGATAAAAGATGCTGCAAAGCTTTACTAATTCTTATACCGACCATTAGAATGCATTATAAAAGGTATCTGTACACCAGTGAATTATAGGTGACACCTTCAAGTAAATCGTTACCAAAAAATCTACTCTATATGCTGACCTTAGACCCCAGAGAAAAAATAGTTGTTTACCTTCAGTAGCAGTGAGCAGGTTCATTTGATTTTGCATTGTAGTGGAAAACAGAGAGTGGTTGCAAACAGTGAGCCTTAAACAAAAAAAGTTTGGTGCAGGAAGTGAGTAGCACAGTGTGACACCACATTCATGGTTAAAAATAGATAGCCCCAACTTGGAGGGGTGTGGAAGGGGGCCAGTGAGGAGCACCCCTTTCATCCAGCACCCCCATTCCTTCTCCCAGCAGACACAGTCTAGGACTCTTCTTGAGACCAGGCCTGTGGATCCAGGGCTGGTAGGCCCTCTGTGCTTCCTTGGTCTTAAAATTCACATGGTACTTCAGGCCTGACAGCTGGAAACCACCAACACTCCCCCCCCCCCCTC
>JAODJU010000062.1:31022430-31041781 GCA_026776725.1 Gnathonemus echidnorhynchus | reverse complement strand
ATTCAAGTAAGAATTGCATTGTAGTATGACTCATTTCCTGGCGCATACAATTTATATTAGGTCAGCGTTCACGGTTCAACTTCTAATATTCAGATCGAGTTCCACGTCAAACTGGTTTGTTCGACTTTCAAGAAATTCGAGTTCTAGTGAGTTCATTTAAAAATAAAGATTTTAATAATTATCCGGTTCATTTTGTGTTTAAATGCTAAAAAAACATATTTCAGTGTAATTAATTGGTTTTCCATTATTTCTTAAGGGGAAAATTCGATCAGAAGTCAAACTTTTTAGGATTCGATCCGGAGTTCTGAACGCATTAATTTCGAGTTCTGAGGTACCACTGTATAATGCATTATGAAGTTATCTATAGTGCATTATAGATGACAGCTTCATTAAGCATTCATAATGCGTAATACACATGGCTATGTGTTATGCCTTTTGATGTTTGTAAAGTTTCATGAGTGCATTATTATTTATTATGAATGCGTTTATAAATTACTAAAAACATGGCCTTGTGTAAAATGTTACCAACAACTCTACATCAGAGTCCTGACCCCACAGCTATGAAATTCTAAACTGTGCCTCCAGGAACATGATACAGGCAAACAACCAGAAATTCAGAAAGAAACCCAGCAGAAAAACACTAACTAAAATGGGACTCTGAATCGAACTGAGCAGATCGCTGAGCACCTTGCTTACTTAGCAATGAGACTAACTATAGGGAAAAGCTATAGTCTATTCTAGTTGAATAGAATGCAGAGCTTCCTGCTTTCTCTTCAGAGCAAGGTCACATGGACCTACTTAATCGCCAAAAAAGTGGTGCAGGTTTGACACTGGAGGTGTGAAAATCCGTTCAGACATTTGCCTTCACAGGATTGCTAATGATCTATGGCAACATAAAATGAAAAAGATATTTGAAATCAAACCACCTTTTGGGGGGATCCTTGGATGTTTCCAAGCAAATATCCAAATTTACTTTTCTTCAGCCTTACACTCTCTACTGAAGTCAAGCTTCTGGGCCTTTCTAAAGTGTCTATTCATTTCATAACTGATGATGGCAGAATGAAACTCACTTCTGAGCTGTTCAGGATGAGGTATAGCCCATGGAGCCACATATCCCCCCTCCCCGCCCCCCAATTCCACATAACCAAAAGCTTTAAACCAAATCGTAGCAAGCAGGGGATGATTCCAGTACAAATGTCTCTGGTACTTGGAAACTGACAAAGTTCAGAGCTGGGGAGCTAAACATAAAGCTGGCTCCATCTGATTTGTCATTCCTACTGGGGGTGGCAGACGTCTGTCAGAAAGGGCCAGTGGTTTTGCAGATGTGGAGGCATCGCAATTAGTAGGCAAGAGCTCAGCGCATTACCCCCATCTTTTCCCCATCTACTAGCAAAAACAAAAGGAGTCCATAATTTCAAAGCAGATCTCATGGCTGTGGATAGGAGTTCAGCTGAGGTTATTTGCACTTGTGTAAGCGGGACAGGGGGGATTGTGTTCCAGTGTTTCGGGGTTTTTTGTGTGGACCACATAATCAGAAACATCTTGTTCTACGCTAAGGTCTTGCCAGGGAAAACAGTGCTCGTCGGGCGTGGCCTTGGAGTGCTGGGACAAACCCTCCATCATTAGCTGAAGAGGAGTTAGTCACCACCAGAAGTTTGTTTATGGGATTATATGAGTATGCTGCATGTAGTGTTGTTTTTTAGAAGTCCATGACATAAAGACCTGCAGGGAGATTTCTGCTCAAAACTTAACTTTAACAGTGAGAGACAGCATGCATATATAATGATGTACACATATTCTTCATCTTTGGACTCCATGGTGGTATATAGTAATTATTTCTTGCCTATAGCTTCCTCAACCAATCACTGGCTTATTAGCAAATAATGGAGGGGGACTCAAACATGTTCAATGGCTTCCATATTGTAACTGACTATTCCATTAACCAGGAAGGATATGGATGCAGTATTAGTACTGTAATACCTTTTGGACTGAAGAAACATCTGTGATCCCATACTGCCTTCTGAATAATATGGTAGATTTAGAATAGTTACAATCCAGGGTGGTGGATCTCAGGCAAGGTCCTGGTTGAACAGTATATGTGGAAGATTCCCATGTCTATTTACACCACCGACAACTTCAGCACTATGAAAGAAGACAGCGCTTGTTTAGTGTAATAATTGATCTACCCAGTGTTTTGTACTCTTTTAAGTTCCCTGAAAAACTACAAATGCCGCAGCCCACCAGGTCGTTGGTTAAGAACTTCTGCCTAGACGGTAAATATAGAACCTCTGCTGGAGCAGACAGAAGCATTTTAATAGTCGTAATAAAGCTGAACCCATTCGTTATGGTGCATAAATTTAGGTTCTCTGGGAGACGCATGGAGCCCAGCTCAAGATGCTGGAGGTGAAAAGGGCTTGTTTGCGATCTGGTGGCCCCATCACTTGCCCCATGGGCTATAAAAGATAAGGGGGGCAGCTACAGCTGTCCCTTTAAACAGATGGTGGAAAAGGCAACTGCTTAAATGTTTACAGAGGCGTTTTACAAGCCTCGGTTTTGGCTAACTCTTTGCTCAAGCTCTGAGTGTCAGTTAGCTTGTGGTGAAAAGCAGACTGAGGAAACTTTGTGTTGGCACAATGCAGGTGAATGGGCTTTGGCAGTTCCAGCTGTGGGACTGACTGGTAGAAAGATCCATTGGGATGCCCCAGTATCTCTACAGTGCCATATTCTATAGTCCTTCCTCCATTTTCCCCCAGTCTGCCCCACTCTACCACTATATATTAAGCCCCTCCCCACAAGGAATTAAAGTTTTTGTAGGAACAATTCTCACTGGGTATTTTGTTCAATACACTGTTAAAGTAGCTCATTCCATCCATCTTATGAAACTTCTTTTGTATTTTCTCCAGAGCTCACAATGGCTGTGGTTAAGTTCAATTTTCATAAAAATTTGCATCACAAATTCATCTACACCAGACAGCCCCCAAGTCCCTGCTTTAAATCAGAAACAGTATATTGCAAGTTAAAGGCAGTCTTCACACTGTAAATCAGAAGGATTGTTATTACTGTAAAGGGAGTTGTGATACTGTAAATCAGGGGCATTCTTACTATTATGAAATCTTAATACAGTAATTCAGAGGTAATTTTACTTTTGTAAATTAAAGGCAGTCATAGTAATATAAAACAAAATCAGTGTTGATTCTGTAAATCAGAGGCAGTCATTATACTGTAAATCATAGGCTGTAGTACTACAATAAACCACAGGCTATTCGCTGGGGATATGTTTGTTCCTACATAAAACTGGAGCTGAAAGATCCAGCTATGAAAGATCATGGGTTGTAGCTAAAGGTGAGGGCAGTTTTGAAACAAAAACAGCTTTGTGCCTAAGCCCCCTCTGAGGGAGATTAACTACCCACACAGCTATAGCGTAGCAGCCTGCGGTAGAGGTCATCATGCCTCTCATGTACTTCAGGTGTTCACCCTGTTTCTGTTTCTAATCATGATATTCCTTGATTCTTGCTTGCCTTAGTGCAACATATCATCAAAAAGGATTCAATTCAGTCTGACAGGGTGGAGCCCCCTCCTACTGGCTCAGCTCCTGTGAATGATGACCATGAGGATAGGGTTACCTGGGGTCTCTTCCTCTTGTCCAATACAAATTCTTCCTGCTCTGGCACATCAACACATGCAGTCATGTTGATGCTGGAAGTACCTGGGACAGGCTCGTGGGTGAGCTGCCAAATCCTCAGAACCAAATGTGCAAGAGAGAAGTAGTGAGGTACAGTGAGAGAATGCCAAGACCCCCAACAAATGTTGGGCTCTTTTTGCTTAGAGGTGGTCTACTACATTCCTTCTTAATTGTCAATTAGCAGAGGACATATTATAGTGTATAGTGAAGGCGAGGAACGTAGCTATGGCTTCACCCTTTGCCAGCAGAGAAGTATCATCTGAGCTTTATCAGTACATCTCATTGAGTTTATATGGAAATATCAGTAAGTATCTGCAGTGGACCACAAATTCTATTATTTAGCAGTACTGCAACAGACCACAAAGCTTGGTGATGTAGAGATAATGCAGTAGACCACAAGGCTTGGTGATTTAACAGTTCTGCAGTAGACGACAAGGCTTGGTGATTTAGTGATTCTGCAGTGCACCACAAGGCTTGGTGATGTAGGGGTACTGCAGTAGACTGTAAGGCTTGGTGATTCAGTGGTTCTGCAGTGGATGACAAGGCTTGGTAATTTAGCGGTTCTGCAGTGAAGCACAAGGCTTGGTGATTTAGTGGTCCTGCAGTGGACCACAAAGCTCAGTGATTTAATATCTCTTTTGTTCCTCTAACAGATGGCAGTGTTTTGTGTTTCTGAACAGTGAAAGATGAGAATTTTTTTTCACCCCTACGCACAGAACAGCTGAAAGCAGATAGCCGCAGGGATAGTGTCACTATTACTCAGTGCTGTATGAGTTTGTGACAAAACCACAAGAAACATACACGTACCAGCAAATCCTTCCTCTCAGCATCCAAAGAGTTGGTTCTCCAGGCACCTTCAGCATTAGATTCCTTATTCAGATGGCTCTTTTTTGGCCATCACAAATTGTGCTGTGAATGAGTTGTAAAAATATTGTACTTGCCTCTCACACAAACTCATGTATGAACGTGGAAACCACTGAAGATCAAACATTCTTCTCACACAGACTCTCCATCACAGCATGCTCTGGAAGATTTGATGGACACTCCCGTCACGCATACACGTTCAAGAACCCTCACAGTTTTGGGCACATTATGTCTCTGTCTGGCATGCAGACGCACCTACAAAACGTCACAGGTGCAGGAGTACTCATAGACACATTCATAAATATCCAAAGAAATATTGTGTTTGTATGGTCATGTGGAAAAAGAAAGTTTCAGTGCAAATTTCAATAGCTTCATGTATCAGGACATAAAAAATCATATGGTCCTTAGCAGATCATTATACATATACATTTTTTTTAAACAAAAAGTAAGCCAAAATGGAGAAGCAGCGTGTTACAAATTAAGTACACCCGTACTGCTTCCATAGGAACTAAGAGGATAAGTAGCAGCCAGGTGCTGCTAATCAAATGCACTTCATTAATTGATCATCAGCAAGTGTGACCACCTCTATAAAAGACAAAGTTTTGGTCTGGAGAATTCAGGTGTGTGTTAAGGAGGAAAGACATCAGCAATGACCTTAGAGAATCAATTGTTGCTGCTCATCAATCTGGTAATTTAAGGGTTATAAGGCTATTTCCAAACAATTTGAAGTCCATCATTCTACAGTGAGAAAGATTGTCAGCTGGCAATCTTCCCAGGAGTGGATGTCCCAGCAAATTCACCCCAAGGTCAGACTGCGCAATGCTCATAGAAATTGCAAAAAACCCAAGAGCTACATGTCAGACACTACAGGCCTCAGTTAGCATGTTAAATGTTAAAGTTTGTGACAGTACAATTAGAAAAAAAACTGGACAAGTATGGGTTGTTTGGAAGGGTTACCAGGAGAAAGCTTCTTCTCTCTAGGAAGAACATGGAAACATGGCTTAGGTTTGCAGAGTTGTGTCTAACTAAACCACAAGACTCCTGGAACAATGTCATTTGGACAGATGAGACCAAAGTGGAGATGTTTGGCCATAATGCACAGTGCCACATATGGTGAAAACCAAACACGGCACATTAGCACAAACACCTCATACCAGCTGTCAAGCACGGTCATGGAGGGGTGATGATTTGGGCTTGTTTTCTAGCCACAGGACCTGGGCAACCATTGAGTCGACTATGAACTCCCCTGTATACCAAAATACTGTAAAGTCAGATGTGAGGCCATCTGTCTGACAGCTAAAGTTTGGCCGAAATTGGTTCACGCAACAGGACGATGATCCCAAGCACACCAGCAAATCTACAACAGAATGGCTGAAAAAGAAAAGAATCAAGGTGTTGCAATGGCCCAGTCAAAGTCCAGACCTCAATCTGAATGAAATGCTGTGGCGGGACCTTACGAGAGGTGTGCATATGCGAATGCCCGCAAACCTCAATGAACCAAAGCCGTGTTGCAAAGAGGAGTGGGATAAAATTCCTCCAGAAAAATGTGTGAGACTGCTAATGGTGGTTCAGATTCAAGTTATTGATTCATAATTTTTCAGACATGGTTTCTCCATTTTGGCTTCATTTTTTGCAAAATAATGCCATGGTGGAATCTGTTGTGTGTCTTACAACTGAGGTTAGATTAAATCATTTTCAAACCTGGTGAGAACCAGATGATTTTTATTTTATATCCTGATATGTAAGACCATAGAACTGAAAGAGGATCTACTTTCTTTTTCACATGACTGTACACACATTAGCCTAATGCATGTTTACTCTGGTATACTCATACACATATAAAGACACACACATACTCTCAAGGTGCCTATTATGAACAAACATAAGCACATGTTCACATGGACATGTACACTTCTATATGTTAGATTTGACTCCCAACACGATGTGAAATGAAACTGCCAAAACTAAAATAAATAGTTGGCAGCACTTAACTGTTTTAACTTTTTTTTTTAAGAAAGTGGCTTAGTGTGTCTCAGTAACACACAATCTCACAATGTCTGCTGTTTCAGCTGCAAGTATGATTGAAAATTTAACCCAACAAGCTAAGCCTATCAGGACATGGGACACAAATAGTACATTCCTGTCCTGTGAAGATTCACCCATTTCATCATCGACTATCCAGAATCCATGTGAGATCTTCCCCGATTCAACCACTTCTTTTTCTGAACAGTTCTGACCTGGGACTGGGGGCTTGTTTTCTTATGTCTTCTTGGGTCCCCTTAGGGTCACGCCTTTTCAGGGTGGCTAAATACAGTCCCTTGCCAGAAAAACATCCCTGGAGTGTTTATGACCCCACACGTTTACAGTAGCTCATATATCAGATTTATATCTTGTTTGTCTAAAACAATGTATGGCCCCCTTGTGCCGTGTTATCTTTCAGAGCAAGTTGCCGCGTCCTCTTCGACTCACTGGCGTTTCCTTTCGGTCTGACAGCTGCACCAGGCGGCTGTACATGAGCGCTGTAGCGGCGCGCCACCCTGGTTTAGCTCTTCTTTCATGTTGTTTTCACAGAATGAGTGTGTGATCAGGTCCCCTGCTGCTTTGTAAGGAAAGATGAACAGAGAATGTGCAAAAGAGCCTGATTGAGGGAGCACTGTCATCTTTTGATGGATTGCCTGCCTCTGTCCTGGACCGGATACATGTGCTGAAGATGAGTTTAGTGGGTTTAATCTAGCATTTGTTGCATTGCCTTCAGTTTTCTCCGGTATAATAAATGTTGCAGTATGCATTTATAGTGAAGTGTGAGTTGCAAATAAAATATGTCAGAATTGAAGAAAAATTAAGATTTCAATTTGGAATTTTTTGTCCTTTGCTTATTTACTGCAGGTGCAGTATTTGTGGATCTTCTGAAGCCTTTGCTTCAGTTGTTTTTTTTTTCTCTGTGGTGCTTTGTCACAGTTCCTCTAATTATCAGGTCCATTTGGCTCCAATTTGGGTTCAGTTTGAGCCAGTAAACATTTATAATTTCCTGTTGTATTCTTTCTCCTCCTCACTCCCCCCTCATACACACCCAGGGGAATGAGGCATGACAAGGTAGCGCACACGCCCCCAGTCCCTGGCAGATACGGGCAGGCACACTGTGTGCCCCTTGGCATGCATCAGCATGTGGCTGTCTGCTGCCCAGCCTGGGCGGGGCTCTGGTGACCGTGAGAACACTATTAATCACACAAGGGCCTAATGGACAATGGTCCGCTTCTCAAACATGACAGTAATCATAGCTCCCAGCATTCTCTGCATGAAATAACCATTACTGGGGGGCATGATTTCCTTCCTCACATAAAAAAATATTTAGGTCTGTGTTCTGTGATTTACATTCTTTTATTTTGCCCTTTACCAGTATTTAAAATTTTCTCTGAATTACTTGAATGGCATGTAAATGCTTTGGCAACACTGAAGTATTTTGTTTCATGCCTACAAATCACTTTCACTGCAGCTGACAGACAAAAGGGAGAGGGAAAGGGAGGCCTGATTTTTGCCTGTGCGTTACTAAAATGTTCAGTTTTGGCAATATAAACCTAAACGACCAAAAGCAAAAGACACGCTATTGGCAAGATATATCAAAGTGTTTCCCTTACACAGTGCAAAGCTAACTTTAAAGCGTCCTGTCCAAAAGGTGGTGCTGATGGATCGGAAGCTGGACGACATCCTGAAGATCGTACTGGAGCAGTTCCGGAGCCAGGCACAGCTGTCGCCGAAGCCACGGGTCGCCGTAACCAAACGCTGGGGAGCCAGCATGGATGAGGGCCAGTGAACTCACTGTCACCGCCTGACTTCTACGCGGGACTCCGGTGAGCATGACCTCCGACCCCGCGGTGAGGGACCACCTCCTGATGTGTCCATCGGTCAAATCAGAGCTGCGTGCCGCTGGCAGTCTTGTCTTCTGGTCTCCTTCAGGAGTGACACAGAGTGAGCTCAAGCGGTTTGTCCCATAACAGGCCGACAATATGCTCTGTTCAATAACAAAATGAACCTCTAGCTAGTTTATTTTAATTTATTTACTTATCTCAGTGTGTGGGTGGTTGTTGATGAAACTGGAAACTTGAAAACAAAAAAGACAATGCCTGAAAGCAACACAAAAAGAATGATGACCCAATCAAGGGCAAATGACTTGGCAGAATTTTCTGGAAATACACTGTTACTGCCGGCACAGTTCACAGTAAGCTTCATACGACCTCTTTCCCCTGTTGTGCTTCTTATCTATGTCACATACATGTGTTCCAATTTAGAGTGTCACGTTTTGTGGCCTGTTTGCTTTTTTTCACGGGTCCAGCTGGTTGACTGTTTTGCCACGCGGCACCTAGTCCACAAAATTTGTTCCCCATATTTTTCAGTTGCGGTACAATCTGTGCTAGCTGCCCGTTTGACCGCCGTGCCAACAGCGGGCCTGCAGAGCCCATGAATCAGTGGTGAAGCTGACAGGAGTGGCGCAGCAGGGTCCCTGGCGGTGCCGTTTGTCTGGAGTCGAGCTACGAGGCTCCACACAAGACTGGTCATTTTAACATTCCTCCCTCTGGACGGGATATCATTCTGCTCCCAAAGTAGCAATTAAAATACTAATGCCAGAGAATTCGGCCACATATTTCAGGAGTTTTGATGGCGGGGGTGTGAAATGGCGGGTAAACCCCATGCTGGGCACTCTGTTGCTCAATGCTATCTTTAAGACTGGTACCAGAAGTTTCATCCATGGAACTGATACTCATTTAATTTGAGTTTTGCTTCCTCTCTCTGTCTCAAGCTTTGCACTCTCTAATGTTCATGGAGCCCGTTCATATATAGAACATTCCAGAAAGATCTGGACTGCATCATTTCGATGTATTAATGAACTCCTGCCATAGTGAGAGCATGAGCATGTTTGAGAACAGAATGGAAAAATGGGATGCTACCCAGCATCTCCTGCAGTCTTGAAATTTTACTCTTGTTTTTTTGTGAATGTTGTAAGAATGAATCTTGTTAGCTGGAATGTATTTACAGACAGAAAACTACTGTATGTATGAGGCCCACTGATCACCTGTAGAGTTTTATAACACAGGCACATGATCTGAGTTTCTCATTGTTATCAGGCATGCTGGGAACAGCAGAATGTGGAGGAATGACTACAAATAGCACAAAAAAATACCTCAGAGAGTTTTTTGCATTTTCTGCAGTTCCTGTTGAATGTCAGTAAAATAAAGATTCTTCTTTAAGACAGTGAACAGTTCATTGATGATCTTATCCTTTAATGCTAGGTGGGAACTGTTCAACACCAGTGAATGGATGCTTATTTCTTTGGTCTCTCTGTTGCCTGGACGCACCAGCTGTTCTCTGGTTTCTCTCCGAGTCAGGCCTGGTGACACCGTAACCCACTGCTGACTTTAAACCGCTCTGCTGCAGTTGCTCTTGAGCGCGGGAAAAGAAAGGGTCTCAGATTACTGAGCAAATACATTTTCTCCAGGGCAGCCAAAAAAACCCAGCCAGCGTCCAAGAAAAACACTGCCAGGGCTGAGCACAATTGCTGACAAGGAACATCGAGGGTGAAAGCTTAGTGGAATTTCTGTTTTTTAATCTATGTTTTTTAGTCAGGGGAGGGTACGGCACACCTGTCATTACTGTGCTCCTGCATCTTTGTGCAGCTTTCATGTGATGAACCTAAGAGGAGCCTCCTTCTTCAAGGAGGAGCCTTCTTCTTTTGGGATGCCAGATTCAGGGTCTGAATCTGGCATCACAGATACGTTTCAGTCCACAATCACAGCTATGGACTATGGATAGATAGATCAGGCTGGCTGTTCATTTATAATTTATTTTTTCAAATGTCTTGGTCCTGAACAGAGAATTTTACTTTTAAGTGACAACTTAATGAAAAATAAACTAAAATGTATGAGCAATGCGTTAACTAGATTAGATGAACAGGGTAAAAGCATGGGAGGAGTTTGGGGGGGGCAGTGCCCTCCCCCAGTTGCCCATGTACAAATTGCCATTAATTGGCAAGACCAGCGTTGCGTTATAGTCTATGCTGGCACTTTGCACCTTTGCATAAGTGGTTTATTGGTACCTTAATAATAATAGGTTATGTATGCATTAGGTACAGGGTAAGCAGGGTACCCTCTGGGCTTGACCCAAACCAGCTGGTGGCATAGCCTGGTTTCTGAGCTGTACCTAAAAACCCCACACATATCCACAGTCATCTATAAAGAACAGCCATGGTTCACCAGGGCCCAAGTCCCAGCAACATTTGTTATATAGATCAGAATTATTTCTTGTATAGAATATGTGACACTGTTGTGGGATACTTCATAGGCATCTGCAAGAAAGTGGTCATTCAAAGTGAAATGAAATGGGGGCAGTCATTCATAGCCAATCAGGAAGCAGTCATTCATAGCTAAATAGAAGTAAGCAATTACTCAAAACCAATCAAAAAGGAGCAGTCATTCACAGCTAAACACATGTGCACAATTACTCATAACCAATCAAAAGGAAGCAGTCATTTAGAACCAATCAAATAAAGTAGTCATTCATAACCATGTAAAAAGGGAGCACTCAATCACAGTCATTAATAAGGGAAGAAATCTATTTATAAGAGAGCAGCCTGAGGTTTGCAGGTCTCATGGAGCAGAGCTTTTTTGGGCTAGCTCTGCATTTATTTACATGTCCCAATGGCATGCAGAAAACTGATTTTTATAAGCTTTGAACACCACAGGATGACATGTGACTGAAATTATGTCTACTTTTAGTATGTGTGTCATCAGCTATGGTCTCACCATGAGGGAGCTTTGCTGATATGTAAGAAACCACAGTTAACACAGACCTCATAAATCTGCAGAACAAACTAAAATAACGCTCTTATTGCATGGGTTATGGGTCAATCACTATTGTTATATGGGCCCTTCTGTGTTTCGGAACATTTTGATGAAGTAAGATACAGGAAGAACATTTTCCCATCACTCCCCTGGTCAGAGCAAGTCTGAGAGCGCAACTGGACTGGTGGAATTAAAGTACCAGGCTTCCATTACTAGGTGATATGAGGTATTTTGAGATCACACAAGTATTTTTCCAAGTTTGAGGCAGCCTGGAGCCTATCGTAGTCAGCTTAGAGTATCAAGTCAAGGGAGCCAGTCTAAGGGCACAGAAACACACACCATGTCTTTGGATTGCAGGAGTAAACCAAAGTGCCTAAAGGAATCCAGAGCAATATGTGGAGCACATGCAAACTCCACACTGAGACTTAAGGTGGGAATGAAATCCCAGATCCTGGAGGAATGAGCCAACAGTGCCACCAACTGAGCTACCATCCTGCTCTTTCATAATCCACCCAATTCTAGCCATCATACCCAATCTTCTATGTGACTTATCCATTACACGTTTGAGGAATCCTATCCCAGGAACATCCCTGATGGCACGTCAGTCCAATGTGCCATTTATGGAGCTTTTTCACTTCAACCAAGAACCAAGCCATACCACGAACTGAATATTTTCCATTGTAAATTATTCGAGCCGTATCTGAGCCATCCCCAAGCTGACATGGCCCTACTTACTACCCAAACCGAGCTGGTTGTGTCACCACATTCTGATTGGTCAAAATGCACAGAAATACTGGTGATCTGCATCAAACTGCATGGATTATCTAAAGGAAAAAATGGCATATTCTATATATTTTTCATTATTCTCAATAACTCGCAACTTGAACATTTCAAACTACCTACTTGAAAAAAGAAACTATTAATATAAAAGCTGAATGGAATGAATTCATTACACAAATTTACACAAGTGAATGATAATTATGCTTGTGTTTGATGATAACATAATATGATTCTCACAGACTTGCCACTGGAATGTAGCACATAGTAAATCATAATGTACACCATGTAAACAGTAAAGAAGCATTTCCAGTTTTATGTCACTGTTGCTCTCCAAACTGGGCAACACCTTTACCAAGCTGACCCCTCTGCAGTGGAAAACGGGAGCGAGCTGGACCCACGCTGTAACTAGTCTCTCTTTTCAGTACAGCTCAGATCCTGTATGCCAATGGAAATGTGCCACTCTTCTTTGCCTAACAGGATGTCTTTGGACTGCAGGAGGAAGCCAGAGGAAACCTGGGCAGCAAAGAAGGAGAATGCAAACTCCACACACATGGAATAATCAGAAATGAAACCGGCAACACGGTCATTTCACTCACTCAGCCACTGGACTACCTTGTCCAGTAAATGCATTACCTCAGGGTCATGATAAACAAACCTGTGACCAGTGCTAATTTCATCAATGAAAATTTTGATGATAAGTATTTGTTGACTAAATTGTAACGACAATGTAAATGAAAAAATGGTTGACAATGAATATTATGGCACAATCTTTGTTCATTATACTTTGACGAGTAAAGATGAGACAAAAATGCTGACTCTGTTTGGGCAGACAATCTAGATCACAGTAGCCATCTAAAAGCATTGATTGTTATCCTTTTTAACCAATCATTTACATATGCATAAATCCGCAAGTGCACGTACCAGTTCTTACTGTGTTACTGCCCCAATTTTCCATTCCACAACAGTTTTGGATAATTGCTGACAAAACCCCCAGATCTGAGGCATCGGTGTGCCATCGGAGCTGGCAAATTGGCGCTTGATCGCTATCTGTGAACTGTTTACAAAGCAACCCAACAGAGTCGCCAGTGCGTCGCAAACTCCCGTCAGATATCTAGCAGGCTGTCAGGGTCAGCACCCCTCTGTCCGAGTCTTTTGTGTCTTCTCCCTGTTTGGCCAGCTGGTGTCACTTGCCATCCTGTCCTCGTAGTGAAAGTCCTTAGTGTGTTTTGCCTGCTCCCTAGACTGCCGCATGGCTCAGTGACCTGAGTATGCAGTCACTAAACCCCTCTGTTGTATGTTCAAATCTTGTCTCCTGTTTTTTGTATTTTTGTAGATTTTGTTCCCTACTGTTTCATTTGTATCAGTTTTCTAGTTCCTGTGTTTTGTAATGTGTATTTGGTTTTGGTTTTTTGCTTTGTGCCTGTGGTTGTGTTTTTACCTGTCTTTGTTATTCCCATAGTGTTAGATTCTGTTCCTTAGTTTCTCTGTTAAGTTTGAGCTGCTTGATTTAATTAGTCGTTTCACCTGTTGTCTGTTTTCTTGTGCCAGTCCTTGTATGTTTTACCCTGATTGGTTAATTGTTTCATTTCTTACTCCTGTATTACCCAGTTCAGTTTCTGTATATATTTCATGTGCTCTTCATTGTATATAGCAGAACATTAGTAGTTTTTATATTTGTACTTGTTCCTTGCCTGATCCTTTTTGCCTTGTCCCTGGACCTTGTTCTCTTAACTTTTGTAGTTAGTCTTTGTTTTTTCCTATTTGCTTTTTGACCCCTCGTAGTCCGTGTGATTTGTAGAGTTCCCAGTGTTTTCAGTTTCTGTTAATAAACCCCTTGTGTTCCCATGAGTCGTCAGTGGATTGTCACCTCCTTTCCCCGCCCGCACAATGGCCCGCCCTGTGCCAGAACCTCCCGAGTCCCTGACAGCAGGCTAAATATCTGGACCTGTCAGGAACGTCAAATCCTGTAGGTGTAAAATGTGCAAGATACAGTGTAAGGCAAAACCTGAGGGATGAATTTATAAAGATGTAAAGTTCAGTTTGTTTAGGAATTGTTCTTAGTGTTCAAGGAAACACACATGTGCAAGGGTCATCTTGGAGAGAAATATCTTGCTGAAATGAAACAGAGATAAGTAAACTATATGTAATAAACAGAAAGGGATGCATAAGGTTAATGCTTAGTCCTACTAATGTCAATTTTTTTGTCATTTGAGCAATTTTCTGTATTATGTACTTTTTGTTTGGAAGAAGTGTTATTGTAAATTGTGAAGACAGGTTTTGCGCATGGTTAAATGGGTGTTTGATAAGTGTTTAGATGCCCTAATAACAAAAATTATTACAGTACAAAATGGCCATGCAGTTAATTTATTAAAAAATAAATTATGACCTGATAAAAATGAAACCGAGAAAAGTATGTGTTGATGTATGCAGAAAATAAAAATGACTTGTGAAGGAAATATAATTGCATTGCACTTTTTCTAACAAACTTTAGGCAAACTTTAGTTTGGTAAGTCAGTAACATTCTCCACCAAGATAACTAACCATCATAGGGTACGCTTGCTTCTCAAGGGAATTTATACAGCTATGAGAAATATCATTCAGCAAAATTGGTTTCAGGATCATTAACCTGTCTGAGGAACTTATGATTAAAAATATCATGACACGCTGGTACAGAGCAGGGAAGCAGGCACAGGAGTCCAAAGATACAGGGAAACGCAGGGTTTATTCAGGAAAGACAACGCAGGGAACACAGAGTACCACACAGAACTGACTTCGCAACGGCACAACGTCAATGACCGGACTAATAAAAGGGACACAGACACAGACTTAAATACACCACAATAATTAACATGACTAGGAACAGCTGGGAACACGGGGAGTCCACATGGGGGGGGATGGGGAGGATCAGGACGACTGGGGCATGAAAAAAAATTGATTAAAATTAAACCTGAGTCCCACTGGTTGAATCTTTACTAAAACAAAGCAAAACAAAAGACTAAAATGTGACTTTAATCCAACTACAATTTTCAGTAAGTAACAAAGACTAAAACTAAATTTAAAATTCTTGCCAAAACTAACACTGCCTGTAACTCCAGCACCTAATAACAGTGGGAAGTTGGGAATGTCGCTCACTGCCTTGGAGGTGATGAAACCATTTTAAATGGATAAAAATCAAGACCTGACAAGTATAGACAGATTAAATAAATCTGCCGTGATCTTCCTTGGCTACAGGTGTGCCTTTAAGATCCGCTTTTTGACTCCAGAAACCTTCAGATGAGGTCATTTTCTTCAAGCACCTATTGAAGGACTGGATTGAAAAGGGCAGGGAAAACTTTGCATAACCAATCACAAGCTGATGAGCTGAGGTCAGCTGGACCTTTACCATACACATGTCCAGTGTCTTTCAAACATTCCGCTGTTCCTTTCTCTTATGCTGCATTCCATTTACACCAGAGGTCAGAACTCATAACTGGGAATGACATCACACACAAATTAACAACATTCTAGTACAATCAGAAAGCTATTTAGCAATACCAGGGACTGGTTCCAAAAAGCAAGATTTCTTGCCTAGCCAGATAACTTGTTGGATTTAATTTACCCCATTTAAAATGGCTTTCATCTTTGTTCATTTACATTTAGCCTACACTACCTTAAGTTCGACAAATTATGTGGCTAAGCAAGAAATCCTGTTTTCTGATACAGGCTCCAGTTCTAGGACAGTTAATTGTTTGCCACTATTAGCAATATCAGTCAATAACAACACTTTATGCAATATTTTGTGCATAAAGACACAGCAGCAACATGTCCACAGATAGCAATTGGACAGAACTCTGTGTACTACCGATTTAATGAGCCACAAATAAAATGTAACTGCTAATAAACAGTGTCACATCTGGTCGTGCATGCAGGAACCGGGGAATGAAGGTCGGGAAGCGGGAGTCCAAAATACGGGATTTATTGGGGAAACACGAACCACAAGCACACAACACGGTATACACGTTAATAACAGACCTGGGGATACAGACTCTGACGTGGACTTAAATACACAGGAGAAATCAAGAATAATGCAGGACAGCTGGGTACATCAGGATATCACACAAGGTAAACGAGGGGGGCATACAGGAGGATCGTACGAGCAAGTCATGACAGAACCCCCTCCCCCAAAGGCGCGCCCGGAGGGAGGTGACGGACGAGGCGGGGTTTGGGGACATGGGACCTGGAAAACAAAAGCAAAACCATCAACAAGACACCGGGAACAGGATGGACACACCGAACAGGCACAGGGACAAGAAACAGGACAACCACTGACAGACCACATGGAACGCAGACAGGCAGAGGGGCACCAGCAAAGGAGACCCAGGGGGAACACCACCAGGAGGAACAAAATGGCCAGGAGTGAACATAGGAGACACAGAGGGACGAGGAGCAGACACAGGAGGGACAAAGCAAGGGGGCCAAAAGGGAAAGGATAGTGGACAACAGGGAGCCCGAGGGAACTGCAGCGGACGAGGGGTTGCAGCCCGAGTGGCCGCAGGTGACCGTGAGGCTGGAGCAGGAGGGGACAGGCAGGAGGAAGTCGGAGGGACAGGCAGAGGAGGCGAGGAGGAAGTCAGAGGGGGCACCAAGGGAGGCAAGGAGGAAGGTGAAGGGGACCCCGGAGAAGGCAAGGAGGGAAGGGAAGCTGCAGCAGGCAACGGCGCAGCTACAGCAGGCAAAGGCATCATCCACCGATGAGCCAGAGTGGGGGGACCCGCAGGCAACCGACGAGTCGATGCAGGGGAACCCGCAGGTGACCGACAAGGCATTGGAGACGGGACCGAAGGCAGCTGACAAGCCCTCGTAGGGGGACCCGCAGACAACTGCCGAACAGGAGCCAGAGGACCCGTTGGTGCCCCCCGAGCCCCAGCCAAGGCGAGAGAGGGTGAGCCAGGGGGCAGGGTGGGTGGGACCTGGCCCATGCGCATGTGTCCTCTCCCCTTTCTGGACACTGAAAGGTGGGGACCTGGCCGGGATCCACTGCACTGGGGCGGTGGTGGAGAGGTCACTCCCCCAGAGGGGTCCAGTGGAGCCACCAGGGAGATCCCAGAGGGGTCCCATTCGAGCTCCTCCTCCCCCAAGGGGAAAGGAGCAGTGGTTAGGCAATCCAGGACCTCCTTGGGGACAGGTACTGGGGGTGCGGGAGTTGGGACAGGAACTGAGTCTGGAACCGGGGAAATTGGAGCCATTGTGGGCAGAGCCGTAGCCAGGGCATCGGGCGTGGGCAGAGCCAGAGGTGCTGGAACCTCGGGCAGAGTAGGAGTCGGAGGCGCTGGGACCTCTGCCGGAGCAGGCGGTGCAGCAGCCAGGATCAGAACCCCCAGAGTGGTGCAGCAGTCGTCGGGACTGGAGCCCCACAGGGCAGCAGCACTGTAAGAACCACTGGGAGCACTGCAGGGGCCTCTGACGCAGGGGGAGCCTCTGCGGTGCAGGGACCGCCAGCTTTGGAACCTCCGGGACCTCAGGCGCGGGCAGCGGCTCGGAGGGCAGTGCCACAGGCATCCCAGAGGATGGCTGCGGAGCAGGCACCGGGACTGGAGCCCCACTGGGCAGCACATCGATCGGCGAGACCAAAACTGCTGGGACAACTGCCCATACTACCGCCCATTAGGCGGCCATACTTGGCATAGGCAGGTCAAGAATTGGCAAAACAGGTAGATCAGGGACTGGCAACACAGGCAGATCAGGGACTGGCCACATAGGCAGATCAAGGGACATCAGTTAATGCCGCCAGGGTTGGCTCCCTACGGGTAGTCGTTGCCCCTTTAAATTAAGAGCTCTTGGGACCCACACGAGAGTCCCATACTGCCCTGGCCCCTTTATTAGCCAGGCATGCTTCCCGGTAGTGGTAAGCTGCAAGAGGTGGCTCTTTGGTGGCGCTACACGCTTTGGGCACCTGCATGAGCTGAGTGGCGGTGATGTACGGGGTGAGTCCTGCTGGATCCTGGATCGAGAGGGGTCCCTCTCAATATCCGATGGAAAGAGAAGCTGCGGAGAGACGGACCCCAGGAAGATCATTGGTTCTTCCGCCTGTCTCCTCTCTTTTAGCTTCTTCTTCTTCTTTCTCCGGTTGTTGGCTGTCGGCAGAGGTTGATCTCCGGGAGTATGGACAGCAGTTCAGCAACCTCCGTCATGTGCAGCATGACTAGCTGGGTCCTCCTCTCAGTTACGCGCTGCACCAGCTGCTGGAGGTTTGTGCGCACCTCGCTCATGAGGTGCATGTTCCCGGGTGGAGTCATCTCACTCAGGAGGGTTCCGCTCCAGCTGGCTAAGTCCAGCACCACGGGGTCCTACTGGACCTCGGGCTGATTTAGCCAGTGAATGACCTCTTGGAGCAACCCGATGCATTGGTAATTGGCTCACTGAGGTGCATCTTCTTTGAGGTATGTCATTCTGTCACATCTGGTTGTGCATGCAGGAACCTCGGAATGAAGGTCGGGACGCAGGAGTCCAAAATACGGGATGTATTGGGGAGACACGAGGCACAAGCACACGACGTGGTATACACGTTAATGACAGACCTGGGGATACAGACTCTGACATGGACTTAAATACACAGGAGAAATCAAGAATAACGCAGGACAGCTGGGTACATCAGGATATCACACAAGGTAAACAAGGGGAACGTGGCACACAGGAGGATTGTACGAGCAGGTCATGAAAACTGTAAAATTACAGCTTTAACTTCTGTTGATAAAAGGTGCAGCCATATTGAATTCTGAATTCTGGGGTTGAGTTCATGAGTCGAAATTTCAACTTCAGCGGGCATTCCATTTCTGAATTGGAATTTCTGAGTTACGAGTTCAAATGGAATGCTGCATTAGGTCAAGTCAGGTTGGGGAGCATGCACTGGTACCAGAGCATGTGAGCGGAGCGGAGCGTAAGTGAGGAGTGGAGCGGGCGGAATTTGGTCAGAGCGCGGAGCGATTTTTTAATTAAGGCTGGAGCGGTCGCTTTGTCTCGCTCCAATTTCGCTCCGATACCGCTCACACTAGTGACACTACGTATGATTCTGAGGCGTGCCCAAATCTACCCAGAATTCATCTGTACAGTTATCAAGACTGTTACACAAATTGGCCGACAATAATGTACAGCAAGAACAAGAATGTGGTGAAACTGTTTCAGTGAGTAAAGATTCACTTTGGAATCACTTTTC
>JAODJU010000062.1:31011506-31022330 GCA_026776725.1 Gnathonemus echidnorhynchus | reverse complement strand
AGGAGCGGGCGGAGCCAACAGCCTCGTGAGCGAGGAGCGGAAATTCTCACCGCTCCGCTCCGCTCACATGCTCTGACTGGTACAGCACGTTGCTGCACCCATCACATGACAAAACACCTCAGGATCATAGTTAGCAACCCCCCAAACTGACACGAGGTACAATCCCACCCTCTGGAAATTGCTGTCTATCTGCCACAGCCAGGTGTGATGTGGGCATCCCCTTGGCCTGATCTAGGTGCTCGGGTCCTCAGCAATGAGAATCCTATGAGCTGGATCACCCTCAGGGAGTGGTGCCACAAGACCATAGTGCCATAACTTATAACTTAAACACTCTTGCAATACAAGTAATGTGCCTCATATTGGGACTCTCTAAGCAACTGCTCATTCGACACAAAGTCAAATCAGTGGTACCCAAGGATTCTCCAAAGAGACACAGTACCAAAGGAGTCCAGTGTTCATCTTAAGTCACTGGATAGCATCAATGTCTCGCAGCCATACCACACAATTGGTAGCACCAGGACTCTAAAGACCTGGACCTTACAAAGATATCCACACACCCCTTTCCTGCTATCAGACACACTGCTGATGGCTGTGCCCAAAAGAGCATTTAAGGCCTGGATCTTGGTTTTTATCCAGGACACTCACAAGCTCAGACACTCAGACCCCTTGCTGTCTCTCAGGAGCCCCTATCAGAGACTCTATTAACTCTATGAAGGTGACAGCATCATTGTCAAAGTCAAGATCAGTGAATCTTTCCTCACTAACAGGTGCTCCACAGTCCAACACCCTATCCAGCAGGACTTCATTTCCATGGATTTCATACCTCATGCGAATAGTACCTCATACCTCAGCACTGAACAGAGTAATAGCAAGAAGAAACCCCTGACAAACCTTAGAATCAACTGGGAAGAATGAGGAGGTTCTGCTTCCACTATGCACAGCACTTACAGGTACCAGAGTACAAGCCGGCCATGACCTCTAGCAATTTCAAGTGGATTGTGCGAAGTCTAACGATGTTCCACAGGGCAGCTCAATTAACTGAGTCAAACACTTTAAGAAAATCGACAAAGGCTGCAAAGAAACTCTGCTGATATTTGCGTTTGTGCTCAATAAGAACCCTCACTACCAGGATGTTGGACTTCTTAGGCAAGCAACCAGCATGCTTGCAGGTGACCAAGAGATCATGGATCCTATTGAGGATGACCCTAGTAAGGGGCATTACCTAGCACTGGTATCACCCTGTAGTTGCCACAATCCAGGAGTCCACCCTTCCCTTTCCAATAAGGTCCCATCTTCCAGTCAGTTGCAATGATGCCTGCCCCACAAATGGAAGCAAAAATTGCTTGCAATGTCAGGAAGACAGCCTTGCCACCAGCCTGGAGAAGTTCACTCTAGATACCACAGACCCTATGGACCCTGCCTCAAGAATGTCCAACATCTTAGCCAGAGGATCAGCTTTAATCAGCTGCTCAAAGTGGGTCATAACTTCAGTGTCATCAGATAGGACCATTTCATCACCCGCCCTGATTGCGTCTCTTTGAGAAACAGATTCAGATGCATGTCATTCTTCGATTCCTCTGCAAGCAAGACGTGGATCACTAGACCATAGATGATGTGTCACTTCCTTACAGATCCTTCTAACAAATGCCTGCATTTCTGCCCTCAGAGCTATCACAGGCATCCTTTTCTGTTCCCGGTACAGATTGGAGTTGCTATCAAACCATGTATTGTGAGTCCTCTCAATAATATCCAGGGTGCCCTGTGAGATGAAACACATCCTTCTGGGAGCACTGGCAACGCCAACACAACCCTCAACAACCTTCAGGATCTTGTCACGGAAGGTCTCCCATATCACATTAGAATGAGTGGTCACACCCAGCTTTGCAAGTTCCTCATAAAGACTACATGCAAAACCATTATAAACAGCCTGATCTTGGAGTCTGGCTAATTCCAGTCTCATTCTTCTAGTATGTGTTAGCCTACTGGACCTAAGCTGTATCTTTAAAGTAGCAACAACAAGTCTGTGGTCAGAATTCACAAACTGGGCACTTCTGTAGACCTTGGAGTTCTGTTGGAACCCCCAACATCTGCCCACAAGGATGTGATCGATGTCCTTCGCCTCTCCAACAGTATTGGAGTACCAAGTCCAACATTGCAGCTCTGGGTGCTGGAACCAGGATCCAGCAACTCCCAGAAGTCAAGGAACATGTACCAACTTTCACTACGGTCACCAGAACTGTGGGAACCGACACAGTCCTCATAAGCAGCCCTGTCAGTGCCAGTGGTCACATCAACAGATGGTCACCCATAACCAGAGGAGTGTCACCTTATGAGCACCCATCAACCAACGAACGAAGTTGCAAATAAAATGTCTCCCTCACAAAGTCATCACTCACTGTGGTCGGAGCATACACTGAGACAACAGACAAGACACCCAGAGTGTGTCTTAATCTGTGGTCACTGGACCACAGAATAAGAGTGATACCATTGCTCTCAGTGCTAGGTAATGCCCCTTACTAGGGTCATCCTCAAGACACCTAGTGGAGAAACTTCAGGCTTTTCTATGAAGTAGAGAGATCATGACATATGAAAAAACAAAGCCAGCAGCCATTGGCTCTACCATCAGCAGCTGAAACGAATCAGTCACCACGCATATGCACCTCTGACAAGAAGGCAGGCAGAGTGAGGAAACGAGGGTGACTGGGCATGTATCTCTGCCATCATATTCCAGTAAAGCTTTGCTGCAGTGTACCTTAGCTGTGGTCTACCTTTGCAGTAGTATAGCTTAGCAGTGTGTAGCTTAGCAGCAGTGTGGCTTAGAGCATTGTAGCTTAGTATGAGAGTGCTCCAACAAGACATTTCCCCATTACTGCAAGCATATTTCTAGTATAACCTAATCATAATCCAGGTGGATGTTATAACCTTCCAATTAATTTTTTCAAGAGGTAGCTGCAGCAGAGCTATTCCCGTGGAGAGCAGAAAGGTGTCTTTTCTGCTTTGTCAGTACTGTGTGTAGTTTTTTATGATGGCTGGAATGCCAGTCCCAAAACCAGACCCAATATTTTCCCTGCAAGTTGGAGGACCGCTTATAGGGCTGGATGCAGTTTAACGACATACCCTGGAGCTTAGTCTTACCACATAGCTCATTTGCTCCTTTCTAGCCAAAAGATTGCATGTTATTTACAGGATCTGTTTAGAATAAGGGTTAGTTATTAGCAGGGATGCACATAACTGGTACGCAAGTACGCATTCACCTTTAAAAATGATACATTTGGCAATCTATTGTTGTAACTGTCACGACCTGCTCGTCTGATCCTCCCATGTTCCACGCCCCCTCATTAACAATCATTGCCCCTCATTGCAATCCCGATTGTTACCAGCCTTTTCCTGTTTTTTCCATTGAGTCCTGTGTATTTCAGTCCACGTTCAAGTACGTTTCCCCATTCTTGTCATTGAAGTTGTTTGTTGTTCAGTGAAGTCTACACCGGTTTGTACCTCGTCTGGCTGTCCCCTCATTCCTGATTCTCCAGTTTCCCGCTACTGTTTCCTCAATCCCTCCTCAATCCCTCCTGCTTGGTCACGACAGTAACAGCACAAATGCATACTTATTCTATGTGCATTTGTGCTGATATAGCAAGAAATTATCGTGAATTTGAATCTTTATTTTGTAGTAAAAACCTTAAAATGCATCGTAACTTCTTGTCATAGCAGCGCAAATGCACATAAAATACATACACATTTGCGCCATCATAACAATTTATTGCCACACGTATCACTTTTAACGGTGAATGCATACTTATGTACCACTTGCATCCCTGGTTATTAGTATTTGATTTTAGTTTCAGAATTTGGTTATGGTCTATGGTTCTTCATACCTGCGCAGAGATGATTGGGTTTGTACAGTATTTTTTAATGAAGATCAGCTATATTGTTTGTAATCAAACAACTGTGATGGAAAGTATGGCACAGGCTAAGAAACCTTGTAAACCTCTCTCAGTCTACAAGGACTTCATGGACTATTCGCATGAGGTATGAAATCCATGGAAATGGAGTCCTATGTTTGGGACCCTGAACTTTGTTATCAGCACAATAAAAGACCCATCTGGGTCGCTGAGTCATGAGGAGAGACCTCACAGTTCAGGCTGGCACTTTGTCTGAGTCAGGTGAAGCATTTACTAAGATCAATTAGACTACTTTTGAGGTCTTACTCATGTGCTTCTTACCTGTGATCCTGTGTGGGTTTCAGAACCGCTCATCTGTAGCAAAATTGGCTCCATACATTACCCAGATCATCTCTCAGCGCTCATGCTACAGAATTAATCTCTGCTTTTATCCTACATCACATGACATTACATTAATTAGGAAAAAGGAGCGATATGGTCACAGGTGGGTCCTCTCATCCGTGGACACCTCTGGTTGCTGCATCTCAGCAGCCCCATCTGATCGTCAGTGAAGACTTATGTGGTCACCGGAGGAAAACTCAGGGGGAACTTCAGGATATTTTATGAAGTGAAGAGATCATGACTTATGAGAAAAAGGCCACAGTTGCTGGCTTTACCATCAGCAGCAGCTGAGACTAATCAGTCACCACGCTCATGCATCTCTGCCAGGAAGGAGGTGGAGTGAGGAAATGAGGGTGACTGGGCAGATATCTGTACTATCATATTCCAGTGAAGCTTTGCTGCGGTGTAGGTTAGCAATGGGGTACATTTGCAGTAGTGTAGTTTAGCAGTGTGTAACTTGGCAGCAGTGTGGCTTAGAGCATTGTAGCTTAGTATATGGGTGCTCAAACAAGGCATCTTCCCAGAAGACCTTACTGTAGGCATATTTGTAGTATAACCTGACCCGAATCCAGGTGGATCTTACAACCTCCAGTTTATTTTTTAACTTAACTCATGCGAAGCATTCCACTTTGTAACATTATCATGAGTCTACAAGGAAGGTGAAGTTTTGTAGATCCCTGTGTGGCTCCATGATTTAGATATGTGTGCTTGTGATTGGCAGGTTCAAAACCTGTGGATGGTAGAGTAAGTTCATTGTCAGGCCCTTGACCAGTGTCAGGCCCTCAATGCCCAGGGATCAATTTCTCATGTAAAGAAAATAAAGTTAAAATGGCAATGTAAATGTTACTATGAGTAATCTTGCAGCATCTTTTAAGCCTAATTTCAAAGTGATGTTTTGCATTTATCCAGGTCCAGCTCTACCTTTTTGGGGCCCTAGGCAAACTTTTACTTGGGAGAAAATTTATGATCATTTCACTTCCTCCACAACACGTTCAGGGGCCCTAGGTACCTGCCAATTCTGCCTATAGTTATGGTCGGCACAGTATTAATCATAAGGCTTTTAACAGTGTAGATGTTTGCAGTGTGTGACCGTGGTGACACAGTAGAGTGCATGTTGGGTAAGGAGCAAGATATCCTTCACCTGATGTGTCACGTCCCGATCGTCTGCTCCTCCTGTGTGCCATGCCCCCTCGTTAACCCTGTGTGGATCCCTCGTGTCTTACGGCTGTTTCTAATTGTTGCCGTTTAGTCCAGTGTATTTAGTCTGCATTTCCGTTCGTTTCCCCAGTCCGGTCATTGTAATGTTACCCAGTGTTTTGCCTGTCCCTGCTCCTAATAAACCCCGTGTTCTCCCCGACTACCTGTTTCCTGCGCCTGTGCTCCGTGAGACGTGACAGATGTGACAGAAATATCCCAGCAAGCAAGCCAATGCTCTCAATCCTGCACTGAGGACTTGCTTAAGTTCACATACACACAGGCACAAACACAGACCACCTCATTTCAATACTTTCATTATCTCTCAGAGAATGACCACTTCTGCTTTTTCTCTAAGAACCTTGGTTCTTAGAACTGCCTTGTGACCGAATAGAATGCATTTCATCTGAATTGAGTTCACCCTTTTCCTTGGAGCTGCTATTTCCCAGAAGTGCCAGTAAAACAGTCCCGCCCACACAGATAATGCTGTATCCACAGCAGCCAGCATCGAATGTCCCTCACAATATAATAAAACCTGTTTTGATGTTGTGGGGACCATTTCTCAGGTCCCCATAAAGATCTGTGTATACCAGGGGTCTCCAACTCCGGTCCTGGAGAGTTACTATCCAGTAGGTTTTCTGTCCCACTTGGCTTCTGATGAGCCACACCTGTTCCTAGTATTTACCTGAGAACAGGTGTGGCTCATCTGAAGCTGGGTATGATAGAAAACCTACTGGACGGTAGCTCTCCAGGATCGGAGTCAGAGACCCCTGGTGTATGCAATCAAAAATAATGTCAAAAGTCTCATATTTTGTTTAGTTACTTATGGTTAATGTTAGGGCTGGGTAGGGGTTAAGGTCATCATGTTGGGATTAGAGCTTTCCCCATAGAAAGTAATGGAGAGTCCCTACAAAGATATAATTACAAACCTGTGTGTGTGTGTGTGTGTGTGTGTTACTTTCCCTTAAGATTTATAGAGTATATTTTTGACATTAGTGTTTTACACCTACCATTTTGGTTTCTCTTTCCAAAACAGCGATACATTAATTACAGCTGTTCTTGTTCTGTAATACTTTTAAATGGTTAAATGCAATGTCTTGTAAAAATACTGCTGAGCAATAGAAAACACGCACACCCAAGAGAAAAAGTTCATTAAGGTGGTTTTTTACATCAATTTAAATATCAAGCTAATGATAATGTTAAACATATGCTAATTTATGACTACAATATCCTTATACTAATGAATGGGATAAAAAATAACCAAGTAAATTATTTGAACTAAACACCAGAATAATCACATACACAGACAGACATAAGTGACTGGGAGTAAATGGATCTTAGTCTCAACATTTACATACCTGCACAGGTAAATGGGGTCTCAGCTGGAACAAAGCAGAACAAAACCTGAAGTAAAGTACAGTACCAGCAACTTCTCCAAACATAGAACCACACGGGGCGTGCCATACCAGCAAACATAATTGTATGCTAGGCCATATCAGGTCATGGCATCACTGGTGAAATCTACATCACTGGGCCCAAAAACACTGGTGCCATGCTGGCTTGACATGAAAAATATCACACTGATCTAAGAAGTGTCCACTTTGGAAATATACTGCACTGGACCAGAAACTTGCAGGAAGAAGCCATCAGCTTCAAGGTTTGAGTGGATGGAGTAGCACTATAGCTGGGTCAAGTGCCCAAGTGTGGAGTGAAATTTATGCAACAGTAACACGTGTGGAAAAACCACATCACCATAATGGCAGATTCCGAAAACATTGGTGTGGAAGAAAATTACCCATGCCACCACTGAATGGGAAGCTGTTGTTTTTAACAGCACATGTATTTGATTGATTCCATTGATGCTTCTTGTGTTTGTTTATAAAAGTGTACAGCGACCACATGCTGGAGGGAAAGCATTCAGACCGGATGTGCTTTTCATGAACAATTGTCATTCCTGACATGGAAAGGATGAAGCCAAATTCACAACATCGACTCTGTTGCAATAACAATTATTTACAGGCCAGTGACACAAGAATCTCGTTGTGAATGAAATCCCTGTAAAGGTGATGAAGAATCGATGACTACAGGAACAAGCCCTGATGATATTAAAGTGCTCCCTGTCTTGTGTTGATGTCACCTGGTTTGTTTCAGATTTGACATACAGGAAGTATTATAATTTTTAATGAGTGATTATTCACTATTTTAGCTACTTCACAAAACACCCAAGCTGAAGCGCAGTAGACGAGGCCACTCACCATTTGAAGTAAATTCCGATACTTGAAAAGGAACCTTCTATGGCATACAGCCACCACAGATGTGCCAAGCCTGCTGGGGGGGGGGGCGGGGGGCACAACATTTCACAATGTTGTATCAGATGATGGTGTCATTGCCCACATCCTTGGTGGGTCTTGGAGTGCTGGTTACTTCCTGGAGGCTCTTTACAGTACCTGCTGATGAGAGAACACTCTTACGGGCAGCCTTGGGGACAATGTTAGCTTTCAGCTGTGCAGTCAGGACCAGTCAGTCCAGATTTCACTCCATCCAGGCAGGAAATGGTTTACTGTTCACTTATGTATAGGTACGGTACCCCCCCCCCCCCCCATTCCCTCCATCCTAGAACTGAGTGGGGATTTTCATTTCTGCAGGGAGGTAGTTGGTATATGACCGCAATCCTCACGATCGAATGTCTCTCACTGGACGTGTTGAATGGCCAACTTGGGGACGTCACGGTAGAGGATTGCAGGTGCTGGCTGAGTCATTAGGGTTTTTTTTCTGCATTGTGCTGGAAGGGAAAACATTCAGGGTGATGGTGATTAAGATCTGTGGCCTTGACAGAGTAGAGACCTGGCATCCAGTGTCGCTGTATAATGGATTCATTCTTCTGTGTCTTTTAGCATATCTGCTTAGACCACCTGCCTCTGACTTCCTGGATATACACTGAGTAGCGATACATGTCATGAAGTATTATGATTCGTTTATATTTACAATTCTGCTTGAAGTTTTCCTCTTGCATTCTTCACAGCTCCCGAGGGACCCTGTCTTGAATAAATTGGTCTTTGCTCTTAAAAGATACTGTGCTCTTTCCTCTATCGTAGTTCTTGTCTAATAACTACTGTGGAATATTTATGATTCAATAACTCCTGATTCAAGAATTCAAACCTATTGTGAATTAACACATAACACTTTACATTTTAGCTTTTATCCAGAATGCAACACATTCATTTGCCTGCTCGTTTTGTGAAAAAAGCATTGTGGTACAGTTCATTCTGTTATTACTGTGTTAACACTTGTTGTCCACTACCATAACTTTCATATGTTTTTTCAATGATGTTGAACAACTGTCCGATAGTATAATGTATCAGTCAGAATATCCTTCACTGTAATGTGTCAGTCGGGGTTATGAACTACACCACAAAAGGTTAAAGGGGCTTTTATTGTGTCTCTAGGGAGTAAGAGTGATAAAGGAGAGGGACTAGGAACAACAATAGGGGGGTCACAGAATATGTGGGGTCAAGTCTTAGTGGGGTAACCGATCCTGTGTTCTAGAACTCCTGTCTACAGGTTTTGGGCGAAGCGGAGAAAGAGTTCATGTTAGGAACAATTCTGACTAGTTGGTTCACTGCTTTTCCAGTACTAGGCTACTGAGGAGGCCTGAAGCCTATCCCCATCAACAGACGGCACATGACAGGGGACTCCTAAAATGGATGCTAGTCCATCCCCAGAAGGAAAGCCATGCAGATATATGGGGGGAACATGCAGATTCCACATATAGAGAGCCAGGGGTGGGATCGGACCCCCATCTGTGGAGGTGTGAGTGTTGCCCACTGGACCATTAATATAAGCAACAATAATACACCATGTTATGAACAGGAGTGAGTTTTGCAAACCAGCTTTAACAAACCTGTGGTTGTTTTGACAAACCAAGTCTTTTGCATGGAGTACAGATATGTATATAACAACTATACAAATGTGCACCATGGTAATGTATGGTATTACAATCAATGCTGATCATTGTGATACCAATACAGTACCTTGCATTGGTATTGAACCCCCCTTAATATGATGAGATTTGCCTGAATTACAAGTGATATAAAAACATATTCTTCCTTTCAGTATTTTTATTGCAAACTCCCACAGTAAATATTCAAAGTCAAAATTAATGATTTGTCTACATTTTTTTAAGAAAATCAATATCTGAAAAACACTGCCTGCAGAAGTATTCGAGCCCTGAACTTTGAAAGCTCCACATGAAGAAAGAAACAGACAAATATGTAAAACCTTCCCCCCACCAAAGATGCAATTGTCCATCAGTTGGCCTCCACCTGTGAAAACCCCTGTGTCCCCCTTCAGTTTCACTATAATATGAAAGAGTGTCGGTAAGGAGCAAAAAACAACAGAAGAACATTATAAAGAAGTCATAAAGTAATTGAATTTGATTTTTAAAATATCCAAGAGGTAGGACATTCCAGTAAGCACTGTTGGATCAATACAGAGAAATTAGAAGGTACACCAAAACTGCCTAAACCCGGCCATCCCACAAGCACACAAAAAGCAAATTGAAGGGGAAGCCAAAATGAGGCCTACAGTCACTCTGAAGGAGCTACAGGGTTCAGCAGCTGAGTGGACTGAAGGTGCACCACTACACCATTTCAAATGCATACTGCAGCAGTGCATACTGCTCTCAGGTATGGGAAGGTGGCCAGAAAGGAGACATTACTCAGGAAGAGCTATATGAAATAATATCGAGAGTTTCCCAGAATGTCTGAGAGTGATCCAGCTAAGACATGGAACAAGTTTTGTGGTCTGATAAGAGCAAGATAGAAATTTTTGACCAAAATTCAAAACACTATGTCTGGTAGAATCATCCCAATTAGCTTCAGCGGGACAATCATCCAAAGCAATACAGATGTTATTTAAAAAGAAAAAGGTGAATCTCCTACAGTGATGTAATTAATAGAGAACCTGTGGCTTTGAAAATTGCAGTCAATAACACCCAACCAACCTGAGGGACCTAGAGGAGTAAAAAGCCGGTAACTAGTTACCCTAAAATACTTAGAGTTGTTACAGCAAAAGGTGGCTCTTCCAAATACTAATACATAGGGTTGAATACTTATTACTATTACTATTACTTATTACTATTACTTATTACTATTTTTCAGTTTGTTTTTTCTTCTCTTTATAAGATTTGACTAATAATTGATTTTGACTTTTAAAATATTCTGTGAGAGACTATGAGTTTGCGATAAAAAAAATACAGGTCAGAAGAATATTGTCACGGTAGAAAGGGAACAGAGACCAGGATCCTGGAATGCAGGGTTGACAGATGTTTAATGGGCGTCTTAAGGAG
>JAODJU010000062.1:30981726-30995421 GCA_026776725.1 Gnathonemus echidnorhynchus | reverse complement strand
GGAAAGACTGAATTATCTCTCTCTCTCTATATATATATATATATATGACAGACACCTTCAAAGTTTCTCCTAGTCTACATAAACCACTACACCATGCCATGATTCCCTACAGCAGGCCTGTTTAAAGCTTTTTTCCCCCAGTATATTGCATTGTAAATTGTATATGTGAACATGTTACGCCTATATAACTGCATTGTACGGTAGTAGTACTAATTGGAGAAGATAACAGTCGCCTTGTGCAGCAAACACCTGAGGTCATCGCTGGCTCCTGCTTATCGCTCTCAGACTTTGGCAAAGTAAATACAGTAGGGCCGATCTGTATAAGAAACCTACAGCTAAGACATTTTTGCTCTTGTTCTGTTTTACTGGAGTTATTTCAGCTAGAAGCTGAAATGTGGTGGAATATATCAGATGATGTCATTTCATTAAAATCTCACATATAGCGTTTGTTGCGCTGTAGTCTGACAGTATAACCTGTACACTTGTACTAACGAGACAAGCAGTGGTTTGGGAAAACTCACTCTTCTGTCTGTAATTTGGAAACCTTTGGAATTAGACAGCTCGTATTATCATCTACTGGTTCACTTAATATAGATAGCTGTGTAACTCCCAGTAAGTATAGTTGGGTAAAAGCGGTGCACTAAAATAACATATTTTACACAAATCAGCCCTCTTAGTTATTAGCAAAATCTCAAAGTGCAAAAACCTAATTATTCTACTTTCCTATGAAATGCAACGGACTTCGGAAAAATAACGATTAAATGTCATTAGACCTCCATTTTCAGTTTAGTAGTAATTATAGCACGGATGTACATGTTTTAATTAGGAAGCTTGTCGCATACATCTTTTTGAAATGTAAAATAAACCTTACAAAACCCAGTTAGTTTCAGTCGGCACATTCTTTGCTCTAGAATCGGACATTTCAAAAGCTAACCGCAACTGCTGTATTTCTGCGCACTGTACAGCAAAGTTAGAAATTGCGTTTTGGATAAGAGAGCACTGCTGACCTCTAGTGGGAGTATTTTAAATTACACACAGATTTGGAAAAACACCCCAAATGACGGTGTTGTTGCCAAACATCGCAAGGATTTTAATATGGCTTCAGTGGCCTGCACTACGAAGCGGGCTTACTGGCTTATCTTGGTAATTTGTCGGATTTAAGGTACCACAGTTCAAATGGACACCATATTCGTTCACTTACATTTTGCCCAGACTACGTTAAATCTGACAAGTTACGCAGATAAGCCAGAAACCCTGCATCTTAGTACAGGCCCTAGTTCCAAGTGTGTATGTAGTTTTCCATGTTCTCTTTTTTGTGTCACGATCCCCAGTCTGGGGCTGGTGCGTAACTGAATGGAAGGGGATGAGAAATAGGATAAGGGAACAAACGGGATAAGGGAAAACCAACGGAAACGAAGGGTTTCGTTTTATATTCTTATATTTTTTTAAAATATCAAAACACATACAAACAATAAATGGGGTGTAAATGACTTCAGAGGGGTGTTCCATGAAGCAGGATTTCTCAGTTACTTGGGTTTAACTTAGCTAGAACTCAAGATTCTCCAATAAGAGTTTAGGTAAGGAGCATTTCTATTGGACAATCATGACTTCTAGCTAAGTTAAATCCAGCTAACTGAGAAATCCTGCTTCATGGAACACCCCCCAGGAGTGACCATGGCCAAAACAACCAACAAAACCCCAACTACCGAGTGCGACACAAATATTCTCACCTACATCTAAACAGATCAGAAAAACCCACACCCGGGTTTCTAAGCATTTTTACTGGCCAAACATGAAGGATGTTGTGAATCATGTCATACTTGTCAGCTGATTGTAAAACCTAACCAACTTATTCTGCCTGCTCCCCTGTGCCCTGTTCCTGCGATCGGAGAACCGTATGAACACATCGGGATAGATAGTGTGGGTCCTTTACCCAGAACTCATAAATATGAATAGTTATCTTTTCACTATGATGTGTGCTGCCACTCAATACTCTGAGGCCACTCCTATGCATAGTTTAAGAAGAAAAGCCATGGTTAAAGCTCTGATTAACTTGGTACAAAAAACCCTCACAGAAAAACCTCAGGTCATAACATTTAATATGTATATTCTCACGTTTTCCTACCACAATCATAACAACAGCACTCAAGTTTCAGTTGTTTTTTTCCTATCCTAAAAGTCCTCTGCATCAGACGTATAGTCTTTACATGCGTATATTAATTGCGCTGGGTCAAACATGTTGGAACGATTAATAAGAATAAATCTAACTGAATAGTCTGATTCACTGCCAGCTGCAGATCAGTGATCCTAACTGGACAAGAAAGGTGTGAAAATGGATGACTAGATATCTCAGTATGATCTGTAGGGAACCAAGCATTGTAGCAAAATCCAGCCAGCCTCCAAATTCAGTCTAATAATCTTGTCAATACTAATCAAAACCTGACAATTACAATATCAGGATCCTGCTAATACTCGTTTTTGCAAATCGGTGATCTAGATGAGAAACACTACAAATACTTCAATAGAATAATTCAATTGGTAAATAAGTAACTAATTAAATGATTCCTTTAAATATTTATGTATGATAAGAGTTAAAGAAATTTTACCAATAGATAGCAGGAAGAGCAAACAAAGGATTAAAAATGTATCAAAGTCACCCCAAAATATAATAAAATCAGGGTCACAATTCGATCAACAACTCAATCATGGAGTGTCATTTAAGGATTCTATTGTTACAAATATCTGCACACACCAAGGATTCCAGGGGTTTGTCATGTTTCTCTCAAGGAATCCCCCCCAGCAGGAAAAAGAACACAGATGACCAGCAGGGGTCCTAATGTGAAGGTCACAGGCTCAACTCCCAGGAACAGCCAGGATGGCCATGCTCTTAATCTCTTAAGCAATATATTGAACCTCAAATGCCCCAATAAAGTATCCTGCTATAACTGGATAAAAAAGTACTTAAAGTCTATAATTCCAGAGAAGATAAAGCACAAAGTGACCCATTAAATAGTTACACATTAAATATATTTTACAAAAGGATAATGGTCATGTTCACAACAAGAAAAAAATATACTGTCCAAATTATCTGTGACTTTATTATTCTGCATAATTTCAGGGTACTCTCACACTCTGGAGAATCATGCAGCATTGTGTAGAAAGTTCTAGAGGGCCTGGCACGTCAGAGGCCCAGCCACTTCAGGATATAATAGTTCCTCTTTCCCACCCGGAGAAGGGTTAGTCCATTGGTCAGGATGTGCTGTCCCCTGATCAGCACTTGCTCGGGGTTGTGAACGCGGTTATGGTTGATCCACACGGCTCCCTCTGACACCATGCTGTACCTGTCCAGAAACCATGACCCTTTGAAACTCAGAACTACACACATTCGTTTGTTGACTTAAGGGAAAATAGACATTCATTTTGGCATGCAAGAATGGTTCTCCAACTTCTGAATTAGGCCTCTCAACCACATCATAAATGTTAAAAATATAAATGAAAACACAAAGTTGTATTAAAGAATGGCTGTAAGGAGGACCGGACCAGCATTTGGAAATCGCGCATATTTTTCTCTGGTACCTTATTTTTCATGCACACTTCCTTTTACAGTGTGCCATTTCAGTTTTATTTTGTACATGAATTTATGCGTTTCGCTAAAACGTGCAAGTAGTTGCCAGGTTGGCTGGCACTCACCCCCTGGCCCCATCAGGGATGGCCTTGGCCTGCCTGCAGGCTTCCAGCACTGTGGTCCCAGGTTCAAGAAGCAACTCTAGGAAAGGGGCCTCCTTGAAGAGCTCCTGTAGCTCTGCATCACTCATCTGCTCCAGGGCTTGCAGGTTGTCATGGTAGAGCACGTTGGTGCACCTGTGGAGGCAGAGAGTTCACAGACACGCACGTTTAGCATTGGTCCGTTAGCTGCCGAACGGTAATGTGAGTGGCTGGAGGGTGGGCGCTTAGAGGGGCTGTACCTCTTGGCGCTCTCCAGGCCTTCTTTGCCGTGGACTAACTTGGTGACCTCAGCAGCCAGGCGTCTTTGCGCGGGCCGTCTCCCTGGGTCCCGCCGTTGCTGCTCCATCACGTGGTCCACCTCAGCCAGAGGGAGGAAAGTGAAGAGCCTCAGGTACCTGCAGTAGAACCATCATTGATAAACCAGCCCCGAACCAACATCCTGCTGGGCTTCTAGAGCTATGGTGCAACCTAGATAAATCCTTAATAGCTTTACAATAGCAATTCACCCAACAGTGAAGTCACCTCAACCATTACTTGTAAATCAGTTACCAAGTGCACTGCATCATAAACCCTGCAGGATCTGAGCTGGACAGCCCTGTTTCCTGCTCCTGTGTACTTTCTGCCTTGTCGTAGGTCAGAGGTGAGAAACTTGTTCCATGGAGGGCCGATGTGGGTATGAGTTTTTAGGGATGACCTCTCAATCAACCAATAATCAAGCAGTGGTTCTCAACTCAGTTCTGGGGACCCACTGTTATTGGCTGATTGAGAGGTCATCCCAAAAACCCACACTGGCTCTCCATGGAACAGGATGACCATCCCTATCATAGATGGCTACAGGTAACATCTGGATGCTGTCATTACTACCAGGGGACATGTGGCAAAGTATTAGAAAAAGGTGCCTTTAATACTGTGCAGGTTATGCTACATTATTGTTCAGTAAAACTACAAGCATGTTGAAACAAACATCTTTTCAAAATTAGGTGGATTTCCTATTATTGGAGTTGTTATACAAAATAGCTGAAAAAGGGGGGTGCCAATAAAAGTACCCAGAAGTACACTGCTCAAAAAAAGGAAAGGAACACTTTTTAATCAGAGTACAGCTCAGAGTATAACTTCTGGGATATTGATTTGGTCACTTAAGTAGTAGAGGTGGTTGTGAGTCAGTTTCAGCTGCTTTGGTGTTAATGAAATTAACAACAGGTGCACTAGAGGGGCAACAATGAGACGACCCCCAAAACAGGAATGGTTTAACAGGTGGGGGCCACTGACATTTTTCCCTCCTCATCTTTTCTGACTGTTTTTTCACTAGTTTTGCATTTGGCTACAGTCAGTGTCACTACTGGTAGCATGAGGCGATACCTGGACCCTACAGAGGTTGCACAGATTGTCCAACTCTATTCCAGGATGGTGCATCAATACGTGCCATTGCCAGAACGTTTGCTGTCTCTTCCAGAACAGTCTCAAGGGCATGGAAGAGTGTGTGAATGTCTCTAACCTAACAATCAGAAACAGACTTCATGAGGGTGGCCTGAGGGCCATAAGTCCTCTAGTGGGCCCTGTGCTCACTGCCCGGCACCATGGAGCTCGAATTCCATTTGCCATAGAATACCAGAATTGGCAGGTCCACCACTAGTGCCCTGTGCTTTTCACAGATGTGAGCCGGTTCACCCTGAGCACATGTGACAGATGTGAAAGGGCCTGGAGAAGCCAGAGAAACCACTCAGTACGATTTTGAATTACTGCAATGAAATTTAAGCAAAATGGACCAGCCTGCCGCATCATTTTTTCACTTTGATTTCCGGGGTGTCTGAATTCAGCCCTCTGTAGGTTGATAATTTTCATTTCCACCAAACAATGTGGCATCCTTTCATTCCTAACACATTACCCAGTCCATATCAGTATAGATATCCAGCATGATTTTTTTCCCCATTGAAATCTGATGTGTTTTCAAAGTGCTCCTTTAATTTTTGGAGCAGCGTATAAATGACTCATGTTTAAAGGACATCTTTAAATAACACCTGTCTCTTAGAACAAGAGACGACAAAATAATATTGAGAAAATGTTTAGCTTAGTTACACCCAGGCAGCAATAGTTCAGTTTCATGCTTTTATTTATAGCCCCCCCAGCTTAAATAACCCCAATCGACAGCCGCAGCACTAGCCCACAGCCCTATACTACAGGGATAGGAGCACCTACCTGCCCACACTGGCGTCAGGCTGCCGGAGAAAGTACTGGTACAGGTAAAAGGGTGATGTCCTGTCCCTGTTCAGCCACACGGCGTTGCCTGCCGTCTTACCCAGCTTGTCCCCAGCTGAACTGGTTACCAGAGGAACAGTGAGGCCATACACTTCTTGTCCGGTCACCCTGTATCACATAAGTGGGTTATTCAGCAAACAACAAACGCATAATTCAGTATAACCGCACTGTCACGCCGACTTCCACAACAGGGGATTATATTAAACAGGTTAAGCAACTTTACTTGTGAATAAATTCGTGTCCAGACATCAAGTTACCCAGCTGGTCGGTCCCTCCGAGCTGAATCTTGCAATCGTACTGTTGGTTTAGGTGATAAAAGTCGTAAGCTTGGAAAACCTGGTAAGAGAACTCTGTGAGGCTCATGCCCTCCGGGCTCTTCAGCCGGGTCTGCACGCTGTGCCTGCTCAGCATGGTGCCCATGCGGAAGTGCCTCCCTACTTCAGATAGAAAAGAGATCATGTTCCACCTCCGGTACCAGCTGTCGTTATCCAGTACGGTCACCGTGCCGAGCTTGGGAGAGTTCTGGCAGAAGTACAGTTCGTGGTTGGTGAAAATGCACTCCAGACACTGTCGTATGCCCGCGATGTTGCTCTCGATAACCTCCGAGGACAGCCTCTCCCTCTCGGCGGTCTTGCCGCTGGGATCTCCGATCCTCGCCGTAGCGCCGCCGACCAGCGCGATGACATCATGGCCAGCCTTTCTGAAATGCAGCAGCCCGATGATGGCCAGTAAGTTCCCCACATGTAAGCTGTCCGCGGTGGGGTCGAAGCCGCAGTACACGCACTGCGGGCCGGCCAGGAGCAGCTGGGGAAGCTGAACCTGGGCGGCTGATTCAGGGAAGGCGTCCTTTAAAACACCCCGTCTGCTCAGCGCCGATAAGAGTCCGTCTCCGTCATTGGCAGAAGAGTGTAACCTGGTGCTAAATGAGAAACCCGTGCTGACCTTTGTCAGTAAATATCGTGATCTACACGTACCAACACGCCAGCACAGCGCCACTATGGGGAGCGCCATTTTGACCCAAGAAGGGGGCGTTGCGTTTGCGTCATATTCATAACGGCAAGGAAAGAAATGCGCCATCTACTGGCTATAGCTGCATATTTACATATACTGGAGGTTAGCTTTGGATGGAGGTTTACATATAATGGAGACAGTTGGATATTTATAGACAACAAAAAATTAGCCAGACGTTATAGGACAGCATTTTCAAACACTAAACTGGTGTGTTCATTATATGCCACAGCTCTTTCATATGGCATTTTCAGCTTAGAAATATTGCTGTAGGTTCATCTGCACCTCTGGGGTTGTTTGCAGGACGTCTGTTTTACTTAATTACCGATCACAACTTATTCTCGTTTAAACCCCGATCACAATAACATGTTTCAAATGTTTCAAACCAGTACTTAACCAATTTTAATTTTTACATAACATTTAATTATGCTGTTGGTCCTTGTATTAAGATGAAGTTTTAAGTTTGTAAATTTCCTCAGCAGATGAATAACGAGTTTACTAGATGACTGGCAAAATACATGAATAAGAGAAACAGGAGATGGCTTCCACTAGTTCTAGATCTTACAAATAAAACAAATTACTTTTCCTCACACTGTTTTTGCACATCGCGCAAAAAAATGTCCCAGTAGGTTTCCAAAGGGCTTAGGATGATATTCTTTGTGAACTTTTTTTCTTGGCCAGTTCGTTCCGGATTTGCAGGGGAAATTGATCCAGGTGCTTGTGCACACATGGAAGACAAAAACGTTTAGTGTAGAACAGGCTGCAGTCCTGAGAAAACAAGGTCAGACCCATTCATTACAACATGTACGGTTTTTTCATAACAATTATATATACAACTTGCATTTAACATACCGTGCCAACGCAAACTGTCCTGTGACACACACTGCAGTTGGAGCCCAAAATGAGGAACTTGTCCCTGTTAGGACTAAACGGATCCTTCATAACAAAACATTCTTCGAGAAGGCTGTGCGAACAGAGAATAGACAAAATACAGCACATCACAGACAGATTCCCGGAGTAACAGCAATATAGTATGCATATTAACTGTATATCTGATATACCTCGAATTCTAAACAAAAGTGTTGCACCAGTAAAGTAATATATTTAAAAGCAAAGATTTGGCTATAATCCTTTGTAGATTCAGATGTTCTATCAGATCAGCGTTTTAAGCTAACCCCCCTACACACACACGCACACGCACATTATTGCCCTAGTGTCCGGGGGTTTCTGTCCGTAGTAAGAGAACGGAGATGATAATCCGCACAGCTCGCATGTGAACCGCCTCCCCGACCCTTCGGCAGCACTGCTGGTCCCCATGGGTTGTAATTAATTTTACAAATAAAGAGTAAATACTATTGCGCGCACTACTATCTAACGCACGTTTCGCTTGTTCGCTTCCGCTATTGGTCGCTACGGAACGCCAGAAAGGACAATATTGGTAGAAAGCGAACTCCTTTTTTGACTATGGACTAAAATCTGTTGGGGGTATGATATTGATTTAGGATGGAGATGGATCCCTAAGCTTTGTGATTACCGTGTTGACCCAAATGTAAGACGGGTTTATTTTCTCAAAATTTGTCTGATATATTCTGCCACCTCATGGGTTGTGGAGTTAGTAATATTTATTATCTACCCCCCCCCGCCCCCCAAATAATAAATTTGTTTTTTGGAATGTTTGCCGTTCAATACACTTACTGTAATTTGATTATCTGTGGTTGCTCTTTCAGCTGTAGTTGCTGGTTAACTTATGTGTTCTTGTCAAATAAAATATTTTTTCTTTATAAAGGTAAGATGGTATTCCAAAAACTCTTATAATCGGCGTCGTCTTATATCCGGGCCAATACAGTATATACTCTAAATGAAGTAACAGGTGATTAATAAATCAAAACTACTCACAGTATATGAAATTCTTAAACTTAATAATAAACCTACACAATTAAGACATCCGGGGCATATTTCTATCTTCATATGTTTTGATTACAAATGATTTTTTTTATTATACAATAAAAAGTGTTTTGATTCTCCTGTATATATTATTTCGTTTTTGATAATACATATGAACAGGCACACCAAACCTGTAGTGAAAAAAGGGTTGGAAGATGGAAGGATGAAGGGACGGGCTCATATGTCGACATGTAAGCGCAGGTAACCTTTCAAATATTTAATGTACGGATAATTGGCAGTGGTTCATATATAAAATCGGGACCGTGGGTTTTGCCCCGTTATTCAAACTGAGAGCAGACATATGGTTCTGAAAAAACATCTGAGCTAGATACGTACATGACATGGGGTATTAACTAAATGATAAATGTTTATATTTGACCAGCTGATCTTCCTCTTTTTTTGTAATAACCGTTTACACAGCCCATCCAGTTTCATTCCTTACTAACATCATTGTCGTGTTATTACTCGTGACTGCTTCCGGGTCTGTTTCCACAAACAGTCAGTAAAGCATAATGATGCTTCACAATTGTGAATTTGTTTATTTGTTTAAATTTCTTTAGTAATATAAAACAAATTATGCTTTTGATTACATGACGAAGGATGTAAAATATGTAAAAATGAACCAAAACAATAACCAAAACCGAACAATTACTAGCATAAAAAGTCATACAATCCATACAAGTCATTCAACTGTACAAACAATCCATATATTTCTCTGGATAATATATTGAATTATCTTCAGATATGTGCCTTTATGGTTAATTAATACCAAACATAACAAAGATAACCACGGGCTGCTTTAAACCATACAAAATTAACGATTCCTTGGCATTTCCTTAAACTGCTCTTAATTTAAACATGCTTCGGCCTTTAAAGCCTCGAAAGAACTAATTTCACAGAATCAGCAGTGGATCTGGATTGTGATGAAGAAATTGTGGTCTGTAGAGTCAACGGAAGCATGAAGAATACAAGCTACAAGCAAGGATGCTTTACATGAGCCAGCTGTGTGAATGGACTGACTGTAATAGAAAAGAATTAAGAATGGATGCGGTTAGATACTGTAATAACTGACTGTATTGATTGAATAATAACAGTGGCTGTATTGTCAAGCTGATTGTTTTGATAAATAACAGTCACAATAAGGCCATATTGGTTATTGACAGTAACTATAATGGAAGACTATTAACTGATTAATGACAATGACTATAGTTAATATAAGGATAGAATGTAGCATAGGATAGATTATAACAGACTGTGGCAGTAATAAAAGCTTTTTACCTGGGTTATGATATAAGCTCTGCAAAATCACAAAGAACAGCAGTGAATAATACGATAAAGAATTTGAAATGTGTTTACACATCATTTAGTCTGGGGGTGTGCAGTGCAAACTCTAGCTGCAGGAGCCTTACCAGCAAGAGGATGTCAGTGAAAATCAAAGACAATACAAATCCAACAAATTCAGCTCACGGAAGGGTGCATACTCTTCCAAGCCGGGATTACCTGAGCTAAGGATCCGATTCAAACTCAAAATAAAAGTCACTGAAAATGAAATGTCCAATGTGGCTGTTCCGCAGCACATCAAATACAAAAAGAAGAAGTTTTGAAGGTGACCTCATGAAACAGTTGTGTCAGCTGTACCATAAGAGTAGAACACCGTATCATCCTGAGGGTAATGGGCAGTGTGAGGTTTAATCGCACGTTACATGACTTGTTGCACTAGTTACCACCACACTAGAAGTGCAAATGGCTACAGGCACATCCTCAGATACTCTATGCCTATAATACCACGCAGCGTGCATCTTTTTTTGGGGTGCTTTTCCTTCACACTCTGGTCAAACTCCTCCAAAACCATTTCTGATGTGTTTAGATCAGGTGGCCAGGTCATTGGATGCAACACTGTCACTCGCTGACACTCGCTTAGCATACAGGAATGCACATTAAACTATAAGTTATTAGTTTTAACCTTGTTTTAACCTGTGTTAGAACAGCAAGGAAGTTTGCGTAAAAAAGTACCTTGTGCAGATTGTAATGACAGATATGATTAGATTTAAACTCATCATTAGATAGTCTTCAGCATTGTCTGGAATCCAGGTGCAATCCTATTGGTCATAATTAGACTTAGCATGCATTCTCACTGGTTCTGAAGGTTTGGGAAAGCACTATGGCTACCTTGCATATTTTAAAGGTTTATTATCAAAATATTCTACACAGCAAATGGCTTTTTTCAGTAAAAGCGTAATTGACCACATGTGGTCCAGTGGGTCAGGACAGTGTGGTGTGGTCAGAGCATCAGATAATCATACTGGCAAGCTGGAAATGAACAGATTATATGCCTATAGCCAGTTAGGGTAAAGATATTAATACATTCAACTTTTTAAAATTTAGTAAAACTAAGCAGCATTTTTCAGATTTTTTTTGTTGATCGCTGATGTTTCAAGAGGTGGGGCATCAAGAGGCCAAGAGCGCATCAAATGTGTATGCAATGCATCAAACACACAAGCACATTTGATTGGGAGAGATAAGCATCAGGTAGGTTGACTGGCTAATTCAAGTGCAGAATTGTGAATCATGCCCACTTGACCCACAGTCAACCTCTTGTCCCAGTACTCATTTATACACCAAATCATTTGGTCAGTCTGTCTATAGGTCACCTCACCACTTCTGGCTTTGTGCACCTCTCTGATCAAATTGATGAATATTTCCAGTCTCTAGCCATTTTATTTATGGAGGCATGACATTACAACCTTGTCAGGAAGTTGTAAATGCAGAACTGCATGTATTCAGCACGGTGTAGAACCCCAAAGATACTCGTGCTATACGAAAAGCATATATTTTCGTATGAAAAGCCCTGCAACAAATGCAGCACTCCTATAGGCTACGCTGTTGATCCCTCCATTCTTCAGTACATATCCCGGTAGATCTCCTGCAGTAATGGGTGCAGCGAGGTATCCTCCATCTTCTTGATCTCCTGCACCAGCTGAGCATGCTCGGTCACCAGCTGTCGCAAGTCGGCCAGCTTCTGCAGCAGACGCGGAAAGAGGAATGCATCATCCGGGTGGGTGGTCTGCAGGTGACACTGCAGCACTTGTGCAATGGCCTCCTGCAGGTGTTCAACACATGTCGGGTTTGCCAGCCCTGGGCGATCTGCGGGGGGGGGCGCTGTATCAGAAAATGCTGAACAGTGTAAGATGGTCAGCTCAGCGCTGACCTACAAATATAGTATTAACTCCAGCTGGTCCCTCTGTCTCAAAGTGTCCAGGCCTCATAATTAGGGCTGTTTTCCATTCATCAGTTTAAGTCATGGATGGGCTATCAACGGGTATCAGTCACTGTTGTGAATAGAATCTGTGGGTCTCAGTAACAAGACTGTCTGGTACTCCAAAGCCCATCCTGCCCATCTGGACCCTGATCCAGAACTTCTGCTAAAGACAGATGGTGAGGCTGAAATGTGTTAACTCTCAGTCTACCCAATCCCACCCTACCCTAACCTACCTCACTCAACCCAACATTTCCCTACCCTATCCAAACCAACTCAATCCTATCCAACCCAACCGCTTATCCAGTGCTGGGGTGTGAGGAAGTTGGATCAGGAAGCAAAAAGCGTCTGAATGCTCTTAAAACTGATGTCCTCCAGAATGGTGTCCTGCTGACTACCCTGGGTATGTTTGTTTAGTTTCCTGTGACTGACATCCCATAATGCCTTATACTTTACATTTCCCTGGATACACTCAGATGGTCACCATGATCTAAACACATTGAGTGGTTACTGAATATGGATGTGTGAATAGTTTTCGTATTAAAAATATTGTTATTTGATAACATCATAATTGATCAAATAAGAACAGTTACTGAATGAATGAACAAAGACACTGAGAAACACGAAAATTGACCCTATCATATGAAAGGAATGCTTGCTGGCACCTGAACAGCAGATGATCATGGCGATAAAGAGTGCCAGGTCACCATCATCCAGCTCCAGGGCATTGAACTTGACGGCAAACTGGAATTTGGGCTCCATCATGTCACTGAAGGGCCTACGCAGGCTCTTGAGGAACTCACGCGTAACAAAACCGTTGCCATAGGCGACCAGCAGCCCATCCTTGTTCATGCAGGAGGCCAGCATGGTGAAGAGGGCCTCGTAGACACCATACTTGAGTAGTGTCACCTGGTCGTTGAGATCCAGAGAAGAGAAGCCTGGTACGGCCTTGGCAAACTCTGTCAGCTCCGTGACAGTCTCCACAGAGGTGCGCTGGCAGCAGTTGAAGATGCGCACCTCCGCCTCCCCGGTCCGCGGACCCTCGGCCTCACCCGGCAGCTGGGCCAGCAAGGTGCGCTCAGCTAAGAGCAGTGTCTCCATATCGTGGATGACCAGGGGCTGCTGAGAGAATAGAAACTATTAACAGTAGCGTGACATTGAAGGCACGGACCAATCAACCAACTAAATAATGAGAATAGCCATAATATGGCCAGGTCAGGGGTTGATTAAGAAACCTGGGACCAGAGGGGATGCTACAAAACAGAAGGCCCTCTCTGTTTTTCTGCCTTGCAAAGAAGAACCTTGTTTTAATCTGTGTTAGAACAGCAAGGAAGATTGTGTAAAAAAAAAAAGTACCTTGTGAAGATTGTAACCAACCAAGGAAGGACATTTGGCAACATTTTACTTGAGGGGGCAAAAATATTATAGTAGTACAGTGGTACCTCGGTTCTCGAACTTAATCCGTTCCGGACTCCGGATCGAATCCTAAAAAGTTCGAGTTCTGA